>JBBPDB010000017.1:6936058-6985590 GCA_037974465.1 Brachypetersius altus | reverse complement strand
GTGGTGGTGCTGAAGGTAGGATTCGAACCCATGACCTCTTGGTCCAGAGGCAAGTATCCTACCACTAGGCCACCACCATCCCCACACAGGACATTCTACTAAAAGGGTTAAAGAAGAGTAGAGTTAATGTTTTGGAACCGCCAGGTTAAAGTCCACACCTTAATGCAACAAAAATGCTGTGGAAGGATCTGAAGCAAGCAGTTAATTAGGACACCCCAAATTGTTCTGCACAGAGGAATGAGCTAAAATTCCTGATCAACAGTTCCTGGAAATGTTTAGCTGCAGTTACTGCTTGGCAAGAGGGTCACAGCAGATACTGAAAGCAAAGGTTCACATACTGTTACTCCTCACAATATCAAAGCAAACATTGCCATCTTAGCTATATACACGTAATCTTTGAGAAAACACGGCATGTTTCCAACTTTTACGGAATATAAAAATACACACAGATTACACATCCATAAATAAAATACAGATATAAGCTCTTATCTAAGAAAGCTTTTGTGTGATTTAGTTACAATGGGTAATTGAACATGTAATATTGAATAATCTCAATAAATCTATAATATGTGTCTCATTTGTGTAATGAAAATTGGATGATTTGTGAAGAAAAAATTATGCAAATATTTCAAGCAGCAGTATGTGTGCATATGTATATGTATACTTAGGGTAAACTGGGATTTATGTGGGGGAGTGAACAATGCTGACGGGGGGGGTTCCTAACATTTTATATAATCAATATACATAATTTATATAATTTATATAATCAATTTGGGATACTGTTTCTAATTTGTGTGCCTCAGACATATATATGAAACCCTTACATAACCAGTCCAGTACCTCAGGTCTTATGTTAACGAGCTTTGTTAAATAAAGCAAAATGTTAAATAAACAAATAAAATGATTCTTTGGTAAGATGCAGTTTGTTAAATATCCCCAAAACAATATTTAACCCAACAAAGACCAGTGAGCAAGGATTATGTTGCTGTTTCTGGCTAATACCAGTCAAATCAATAAATTCAATCAGCTAACGCAGTTGAGGAGTAAATGATCTACAACTACTACTACTAGCAAAAAGTGTTTAAGCTTTACACTCACCACGTCCTTTCTGGCTAATGTCATTGAGAAGATCTGCGTAGGACAGCGGTTCTTCGTCCTCGTTGAACACCATGTCCTTCGCCGTGATGTTATCAGCGGTCATCTCCGTGTATGGTCCTTCCACAGCGAAGTAACACGGCCGGTCATCGTTCTTTTTGTCGTGGAACATGACCATGGCGTACTTGTGCCAGCCAAAGTTATGATGCATCCTGACCACAAATTCGCCCAGTTTCTTATGAGTGGGTCCTGTGTTGGTGATGGACGAGTACATGTTAAAGCCCAATGCTGGGGCTCCAGCTGTTACCATGGGAACCTCCCAGTGCGTGGTGAAGCGGGCCACAGGTGACGAAGCGTAGTCACATCCCGGCCCAATAAAGGCCCATGGGTCATGGGCGAACTTCAGGTCTACGGCCACTAGGGGCGCCACTGAGTCCGAGCACAGGCCCTCCTTGTTTTCGCTACTGCTGAAGACTAGCTGCATGTGGTACCCTGGCAGCAGGGTGGGGTCCGAGTTCACCTTCTGCAGTGCCCAGTAGAGAGCAGGGCCCACTCTGGGCCAAGCCCAGGGGTACTCAGTGTTGTGGTGTGGTAGGATGACGGCCAGAGTGATGTTCTTGAGAGTAGAAGATCCACCATGTTGAGGTTCAGATAACGGCTCCAACTCCACAACTCCTAATGACACTCCGGTGAGCAGAACCAAAAGTGAGAGCCACACCGACTTTAGAAAACCAGGCTCCATCTTCAGCATCAAACTGATCACCCACAGGCCTGACATCATTAAGAGAAGCACATAAAAAAACACTATAACTACACCTACATGCAAACACGCAAACATGCAAACCAGTGGTTCAATATTAGTCAATATTAACTAAGACTGCCAGTGTGACTAACACCTGATTATCCATTAAACCGTATTATAACCCCAGGAACAAAAATTCATTACATTCCTTATCCAATCTCTGCACTGATTTCAGTGATAGCGTTTACTTTTATGTAGCTTCAAGGGTTTAATTAGAAACATAATTTTTAGAAAATAAACTTGCCATAGATAACAGGGTTGCCAGCTCTCACGCATTGAGTGTGAGACACACGCATCAGTGAGACTAATATGAAAGTAATAATAGTATTATAACATCCTTATAATGAAAAAATATACAGAGAATTTTGTTTATCTCTAGAACCATTAAAGGGAGGAAAAAGCTGTGGTTTTCTGAATCAGCACAAAGCTGGACTAAGAAACATTAAAAAACTGCAATTAAACAGACCTTTCCTAAAATATTGTTACCCAGTGTAATCAACTATTTGGTCCTCATTGACCTTAGTGTGACTAAATTGTATGTCAGGGGGTCAATGTTGGGCTACTTGAGATAAAACTGGACTCCATGGACTCTATTGAGGAGTAATGCGCGCTTTGTGAGCCCAAAACAAACAAAAAGCTTGCAACCTCATATTAAACAATTTTTTTCAGAAATAGATATTATGGACGGAAAAATAAAAGGTGGTGGTCATTTCAAATGGTCTTAAATTAATTTCAGTGTGCAAATTCAGTGCAGGACTATAAATTCTATACAGTGCATGTAAACATCCCAGATACCACCTTTCATGGCATCGCACCAGAAAATAAAAACAGCTATCCTAATTAGGTCCTTTGGAACAATTACTTTAATTAAAACACAACTTAATTACTGCAGATTCTCATGGAATACATATTAAATACGTATTAAACAAAAACAAATGGACCCATCATGTTCTTATCTGGAGATTATTAAAGTCTGACTTGTTTCTCCTAAACCTACTCTTTAAAGAGCAAAAAAAAATTTGTTTTCATCAGCTTCTCGGATTTCTTCTCTTCAACAAACTGTCTGACTTTGGTAGTTCCAAGACTTTGATCGCTAAGACACATTTCCCTCATTTATTTTAGAGAAAAGGAAAAGCATTTCAAGATCTTAAACTGGAATTCAAGATGAGCTCTTTCTCAGGAGCTGAATTTACAACAGTCTTATATTGGTGTTAAACGGAGCTATCTCTAGGGGAAAGAGGCTGGAGAAAGAAGAGACTTATTTTGAGTTTTCTTTTCTCCGATAAGCGCTTGCATTCACTGTTTTTAAAAGGCTTTTTATGCGTTTTTTGCTCCTGAATGGTCGTGTTGCCCTAATTGTTTCTTGGTGCGAATCCGAAAGTGGACAGTTTAAAAGAAAGACGTGGATTTACCTTCAGCAGGAGCTCCTCGCAGGTGTCTTTGAGAAGTTACCTCTGAAACGTCTACATGGAAACACACACCTGGACGCGTCTCCACGTCACCTGGACTCAGACGGACGAGATTTTCTGATTTCAGCTCGACCTCACCTTCCTCAGCTCTTTCCTCATTAAAGAAGAGGTGAAGGATTCCAGCCGGTGGTCGAAGTGAATCCCCTTCTCTCTCTATCCCTCTCTCTCTCTCCTTTCTCTCACTCGGAGCGAAAGCCGATACAGAAGTTAAAGTGTAATCTCTGCTCTGGATCCGCTCGGTGTGTGTCCGCAGGATTGAGGTGGAAATCCAGAAAGACAGCAGCACAGAAGTGTCGCGGTTAGACTTTGTGTGTGTGTGTGTGTGTGTGTGTGTGAGAGAGAGAGAGAGAGAGAGAGAGAGAGAGAGAGAGAGAGAGAGAGACCTCCGAGCGGAGGGGAACTCGTGTGGGCAGCTCTGCTAACGAGAGAGAGGGAGGGAGAGAGAGAGAGGGAGGGAAATACACTGAGAGAGACCAGAGAGAGCAGCTTGTGGACGGTGTGGTAGGATCGACGTGTGTGTCTGTGGCTTGTTATGAGTGATGTGTGTGTGTTGGTGGGTTGAGAGCGGTGTGTACACGTGAATTATGAGTGATGTGTGTGTATGTGTGTGTTTGGTGTGGCACTTTGTAAAACATTGGTTTATTAGAGATAGAAGTGTGCCGCTACCACCCACTACCATTTTTTTTTAAATAAAAAGCGAATGATGTTATACTTTTGAATGAGATCACCGAAGACAATGCATTTAGCCTCCCATCAGCAATTAAGCTGTAAGGAGGGTTTCAGCCTGTACTGCTTTTTAAATGAGATGCAACATAGAACAGAGCTTGTTTACAGACACAGTTAGTGTCCCAGAGATGCAGAGAGGCTGGAAAATGGCTGTGTAGGGATGTATTCGGTGAAAAAAAACAGACACAAATGTCATCCATAGAAAAAAGTAAGAGAATAGAAATTTACGGTACTAGCCCTTTAAAAAGCTTCAAGTAAGTTTCTAGAACTTAGACATGATCCTTGAACTGCTCTTATCCAGCGCTGGACTGGGCATCAGGCACACCGCCCGGTGGGCCGATGGTAAATTTGGCCCGGTTCAAAATATCTGGGCCGATTTTTTGTACCAGTCCAGCCCCGCCCTCATCCCCAGGAGCAAACACACTGTTAACAACATTGAGCTCAACATTACATGAATGAGTTTTACATCTCTTTTAAATCACATTAATGAATGTAAGAAATAAATATTGCATAAACTGTTGATTTTTTCAGTATTTTAAGTACAGTATTATACTGTTAAAATCTAAAGGGGCAGCAGGTAGCCTAGTGGTTAAGGCATTCGCCCTGTGATCAGAAAGTCCGGGTTCGATTCCCAAGACCGTTAGGTGCCGCTGAGGTACCCTGAGCAAGGTACCGTCCCACACACTGCTCCCCGGGCGCCGTGTTCCTGTTGCCCCCTGCTTCACTTGGTGAATGGGTTAAATGCAGAGGAAGAATTTCGTGCTGTTCACACTGTGTGCTGTGGTGTGTTCACATATGACAAATGGTCACTTTCACTTCACTTTCACTTCAAAAGCCCAGGGAGTGAAAGGTCAGGTGGGCATCGCCTACGAACCTAAGCTTTCTGAATGTCTGAATGTCTGGATGTCTGTAGCAGTATCAAACAGACAAGTCACTAGAACACTATCATGTTGTTTGTGTATAACATTTCATGACAAGAATGACATGACAATCATATCCTGATAATGGAAAAATGGGCTTAAGCTAGCCAACTGTCAGCACTAAATTTACACTCACAGATAAAAGAAGTGGCACAGGTTTGCCCTTGTAATATAATATATAATATAATCCGGTGAACGCTTTTCCACGTCATATTTTTTTGGTCATATTTTTACTGTAATATAACTGCATTGTCATTTACAGTGTTATGTATTTTGCAACTGTACACTTTATTCAATGTTTGTAATTTTCACCTAGCCCGAGGTACCTTACTTGGACTCATATCCTGAAAAGGCGATCACCATGCCTGTCCCAGACTGCCCAACACATGCTTAACCACACACTGACAGCTTAGAGCCTCCAGGGTGTCTCCTCTAGAGGTGGGCAATATTAAAAATGTACTGTCGCAGTTCTTCTGCTTGTATGACATACACTATATCACAATGTTTAGTTTCCCTGAGCTTTGGTAAGTTGGAACAGATGAAAGAACCAGTGGTGCCAAATTGTGCTTTTCACTAAATCCAGCAGGACTAATTATGCCCTCTTTATACTGAAACATGGTCTGAGTATTATAGAAATTCTGACTATGTTTATGACATAATCAGAAAAGTGTGTTCTCATGAAAAGCGTATACTTAGGCTCAGCAAGTAGCAGTTCTTTCCCTCCGACACTGTGGTCAAAACAGCCACCATCCCTCTGCAATACAAAAGGGAGAAAGGAGTCACATGAGTGAAGCAAGTGGCCCCCATAAAGAGCTGTTTTAATCTGAACGGCAACCTGCCGGTGCTGCTTATTCCACAGGACTGGATCTAAATGTCCCTTTTTAGTGAGAGGACTTGTGAGCACTGAATAATCAGATACAGACCTACAATAATATCCTGCCAGCTCCAAGTACTGTTTCACCTCCTTTTGGTCTCGGGGCATGGACAGGCGGCAATTTCCCAATCAATAGCCACTATGCCTCTATTTCTACAGGTGCACACCAGCACTCCAGCTCTTTTTAATGCTTTAGGACTACTCTCACATGTTGTATAAGATGCTGCCCATCATCACTGATGATGATGATGATGATAGCGACAGCCAAACATGTGCAGTACGTTCTTCAGCTTTTGAGAAAGCCAGTACCTCCCCAGAAGGCATTGCCTTCTTTGACTAGACACCCACTAGCTTAGACATCACCATTGACACAGTATCACCAAGACTGAGAGGGGGGAATACTAGTATGTGCTTCATTTGAATGATCTGATTCCACCCACTGCATCTTTTCAAACTGCCGCTAAAAAGTGCAGGAGAAGGCTGAATGCCAGTTCTGTTATGTCAGCCTATAGACACTCATACTGGCTAGCATCTTGATGGGCGCAGAGGGAGGGCCACCCTATCTACCAAGAGAGGGTAAAGCCAGTTTTGCACCCTGCCAGGGTGACTGTGGCATCACCAAAGACTGAACTCTCAATCCCCTAATGACAAGGCCAACACCTAGTCAGATTCAGTGCTGAATACAAACTCAGTGCTGCTTATCCTTGCATTTCTAAAAGTGAGCACCACCTAACAGATCGAGGATCTTGTCAATCCAAAGCACTGGATAAGCTTGATCTCTGTTCATTTTGCAGAAATAAACACAGAACTGAACAGAACCTCTGACTTGGGCACAAACACAATGAGGCTGCCATAGTCACTTACTCCCATATCCATCTCCTGTTCTTTTGTGGATGTGGTCTTGCTCTCAAGTTCTGAACCTCGTTTTTCCTGGCCACAAAACACTGACATGTTGACATTTATGCCATGGTGCGTATGACAAATGCCCAGCCAATTGAAATGGCCCAGGAATTTGCTATGGGATTATCATAAACCACATGGGAATAACAAATGTGTTATTTCCTGTACTTGAGTGTCTCTTCTCACTCTTTCTAATGTATCTTTAATAACAGAAAAATGTAGGAACTTTAACTAGACCTCCTGAATGGATTGACCAACAACCACATGGGCAAACACATTACTGAATGAATAGCCATGTAATTGCTTTAGAAAAAATCATGAATGGAGTGAAGGGGGGGCGGTAAGTCCTCAGTCCTACCCCTCGACTACAAACATGCAACACGCTAGGAAGGGCACCCACTGTTAGGGCAATATAAACCTTACACTATTTTAATAACTAGGATACACTTGGCACTGTATTGAATGCCTCACAACAAATTTTTCCCCAAAATGACTAAGTAGGAAGGATGAGCAGTTGCCCCACCTTGTCTCTATTTTTGTCTCTAATGCTTAATTTCAGTAGACAGTGTGCACATCACCATGGATACACCTTATCCCTCACCTTCACTTCTCAAGTGCCTTTGCTGGAACAAGGTCTTTGCGAATAAGAGTCTGAGCACAACTTAAATCCACCAAGTCCCAGTGAATACTCCCATGAATTTTGACCAATGCTCAGCAGTCGCATCCAGATCAGGAGAGGCTTGGCATTGCATGGAAATTTGGGAGCCCTTGTCCCAAAAGTACCCCAGCTCTTCACATCCCTGGCCTGTCTGAGTCCCACTCCAATGCTTATTTGCTCCCTGGACAGAAGAAAGGAGAGGAGAAAGGACATGAGGGGAAAACCAAAAATGACAGAATTCAAGCCCTCTACAGGGTTTGCAACATGGGTCTCAGCATTTGCAGTAGCTGAAGAGATTTCCTTCTCCACATAACATCCTTTTATCAATAACATGCTAGTGTTTCTGTATCACAGGTCTTGCGCCAGGGACTCTCATTGGGGCAAGTTAGGAATCAAACCCCACACTCCTGAGTGGAAGACAGTGATGATTTCCACTACACTGACCAACCACACTGTCAGGGTGTTGTGGGTGTTTACACCAGCCTGTGTTTTTTTGTAACCCACATTGCGGTTTCTTTCAGGAGTCACATGAGGCTTCCATGTTTTAGTGCCTCTTGGGCTACATTCTTTTCAGGATTTTAAGGGTCTAGGCATAGTCAACACCTGCATGAGTTGAGGAGCCTCTGCATAACTGTGATTAAAAGCCCCTTTCCTCCAGAAAGGGAACTGCTCCCTGTGCTCCTTCTGGGTTTGGCCAACCCACTGGCGTTCTTTATTGCATGGAAGTCCAACTGATTGTTGGCTGGGAGACTCTGAGCAGTCAAATGGAATTATACTGGCTCGAGAGCTTGTGGATTGGGGATCTCAGGGAGGGCTACTCAGGGAGAGGAAAGGGCTTCATTTTTGGGCAATTCTTCCGCAATCTTTATGAACATCTCTTGTTGGTAACACTGTAGACTAGCGTGAGCCTGATGGTGTTGCCCTCCTTTAAATTGATGCATTTTTAAAAAACATAAGAAGCAGTTAATAGATATAAGAAGTTAAGTTAAGAGTTAATAATCTTTTAAACGTTTAAGATATATATATAAAGGTTCTTCATGCTCATAAATCTCTTTTTTCACACATTCTTTAGAGTGGCTTTTCCATATTCGTGGTCACCAAACCTGCAGAATTCAGCCCTGGACCCAAATCTAACCTGATCCAGCTAATTAAATAGGACAGTCTGGATCAGATGTGGTCCGTCAGGGTTCAAAGTGAGCTGTTTAGGAAGGGAGATCTTCAGAAGGTAGTTTGATGACCACTGTTCTATAGTATCACTGAAGGAACTGGAACAGATGTTTAAATTATTAATAAAGTATCTGGCAAAACCCATTTGGTTCTCAATAGCATTAGGGTGAAAAGAAGGTTAAGGTGAAATTAATCAATACTTAATCAAATACTTACTATGTAAGCGTCTGCAATGCATCTACATTGGACCAGTTAATTAATGGCATGTTCACATTTTAGTCAGAATAGCGTGTGTGTTTGTGTGTGTGTGTGTGTGTGTGTGTGTGTGTGTGTAGGTGTGTGTGTGTGTGTGTGTGTGTGTGTGTGGCCCTAAGCTAGTTTAAATAGTGCCGTAGGGTTCTTGTTGGCTGGCTTAATTTGTTGCATGAAAGCTATAGATCAGGGATGGATAAATCCAGTCCTGGAGGACCCGGTGTCCAGCACAGTTTGGTGCTTTCCCTGCTGAAACACAACTGGTTCAACTCAACAGTCAATTCCCAGGTTTAGTGAATGTGTTTGAGGAGGGAAACTACCAAACTGTGCAGGACACCGGCCCTCCTGCACCGGAATCGGGCACCCCTGCTATGGATGACGTCCATAGGAAGCACTTTACTCTTCTGTTTATCTACAAATAGCAGAGTCTTCTCTTTCTTTACTGGAAGAGGAGGACAGCTGGAAGTGCTGATGCTTTCTTTACTGTCTACACACTAATCTCTTTCTCCCCCTCCACCCCACTCTGTGGCTGATGTCAACAGAAATCTGCCACTCCGTGATGGCTCCCCATTTCCATTCTCTCATGTGTTTCCATTCTCTCTTCTTTTTTCCTGTTTTGTCAGCAATTATTTAATCCCCGATCGCTCAACTGAGTATAATTACAAAATACAACTGTAAAACAGATGTACAGAACATAAAAGTGTGTGCGTCAAGAGTGTGCGCGAGAAAGCAGTAAGGGAAAAGATTCAGAGGGAAAGCAGTGTGCTGTGGTGGATCCCCACATTAAAAGACACTCATTTCAAAGCAAGCAAAAGTACCAGATACTGAAAAGTTGCCCTCTCTTTCTCTCTGCCTGAACTGGCCGCTTTGTTAGTCTGGCTTCTCTCATCTGACACACTGCACATGGAATGGAAGGTGGAGGTACGGTGTGACCTATTGCTTAGTTTCTAAATGCAAGCACTTCAGTGATCCTCTTTAGTGTTGTGGGGAGCGTCCCAACTCTCCGACTGTTGCTGGCAGACCGTACTGCTGCACTTCTCTTCTCGCCCTCCAGTCCCGACAGCCATCCCTGGGAGGATTCCCGTATATAACACACCCCTCGGTTATGTGTTTTTCCGCCGCCGCTGTAGCCGTGCCCCGCAGTCATATGGCTGCCTTCCATTTTCGACTCCCGCTTTTCCGCCTCCTTATCAGAGTAAAGAAGAGAGAAGTCAAATTAGAATCTCCTGAGGAGCACCCCCCTCCTCCCTCACCCTCCCCTCCTTCCCCTTCTTCCCTTGTTGTCAGAGAGGCAGAGAGAGAGCGAGAATGAGAGAGATGGAGTGAGTCTGTCACTCAAAGAGGTGCAGGAAGGGTGTCTTTTGTAGCTGCCTCACCTGGAGAGGGCCGTCTGGGCCGTTGCCGGGGGCGTAGCCGTAAGACAGAAACTGCAGGTGTTAGCTCTGTCTCTCTCTGCGTTGTTATGCTTCTCCATCCCCGCGAGGCGTGCTCTCTCTCTTGCTCGCTCTCTCACTCTCTGTCTCTCTCTTTCTCTTTCTCGCTCTATCTCACTCCCCGCGGCTCTCTGTTGCTCTTTTCATGTCAGTCGAGAGCTTACACAGAGAGGCTACACAGGAAACGAGCACACCGAGGCAGATAGGAGCAGCAAGGGCTGAGTTTTTGAGGAGAGAGCTACTTTGAGCCGAGTTTAGCCGCTGGTCGGGAACTGGCTGCCTTTGGTTAGAGCCTTGGAACGTGGACGGGGGGCACCGAGGCACCAATGCCTGTGTTACACTGCTGGCTAGTGGTGGCCGGCGGAACTACTCACGGCTTCAGGAGGTGAAGTGGCCTGTTAAGCCCCCCTAGAATTTGAAGTTCAATTTCATTTTCTATTAGATCAGATACGAAGAAGGCCTGCTCACCCAGATGCCTGTGATAGGGTTACGGGATCTGATTTGTGACAAGATTTAATAACTCTCAGAGTTTTGGGTTTTTCCAGGCTTCTCCATAGTAGTCATTATGGAACTTGATGCACAAGTTTTTTTTTTATCAGTCTGACCTAAAACTAAAGTTAACTAGGGCTAGGCAAGCACATCAAAAAGTGTTTAATTGTACCTTTTTCGCCTAAATAATGCAACTTCTGCCTTTTCGTATTTCAAAGGAAAGGATTGTCTTTTGGGACGGCGCTTGCTAATGGCCACACGTTTCATCAGTTTTTCCAGGTTTTTTTTTTCCCAGACATTATTTTGCTCATAATTGGGCTTTTTTAGAAGATATTTCATCATAGAACAAATGGAATTCAAAGACCTGAGTATGTGTTTGTGTGCACGTGTGTGTGTGTGCATGTGTGTGTGTGCGCGCAGGGTGATATTGTGGGAGGAAGAGGGATTGGAGAATGAATTGAGAATGAGGGCTCTGTGAATGGGTGGAGTTTATGTGCTAGTGATTAATAAGAGCAGTAATAAACAAAAGGCCCAGGAGATGTTTGAGGTGCTTAATAATGCATTATGTTCATAAAAGCGCCAGCCCAGCCAATGGATCCCTATGGAGGTAGAAAACCCCACAGGGACCATACTGAAATGTCTGTGTGTGTGTGTGTGTGTGTGTGTGTGTGTGTGTGTGTGTGTGTGTGTGTGTGAATGTTCGCAGAGTCTGTAAGAGAATGTTCATACAAGTGGTTGTTGCCTCCACAGATGTGCTTCTTCATGCTTGGGAACACCATAACATCTCCAGTAGTTTTGTGTATATGAATTTGAGTTAAGGCAGTTACAACTGACCCTCAAACGTTTGGAAACATCCAGCTTTTAAAAATGTTTTAATAAATGGGAGTTAGTTTAGTTAAATACTCCTGTGATCTGGAAACTCTCAAACTGCTCCTCACTCTGTCTCCAACAAAAACTGCTCCTACGGACTCGAACTGTTCTACTCTGCTGGCCATAGACTGCCGAGTGTTCAGCAGTGATTAAGTCCGTGCACAAAGGCCTCTTATTGTTAGTTACCTCCATAGAGACTCTCTTTTATTCTCCCTCACTCGCTTGTGCTGACCGGAGGAGGAAGGGTTCCCTTTTGAGTCTTGGTTCCTCCTGAGGTTTTTTTCCTCCAGCTTTTTCCTCAGAGTTTTTTCACGCCTCTGTCGCCTTTGGCTCATTAGGAGCTTGGAACATGATTCTCGAAAACTGCTTTGTGACAACATCGTTTGTAAAAAGCACCATATAAATAAAGTTGATTTGAATTGAATACAAATTTAAATCATTTTCACAATTGCAAAATCAAAGGAACAATGGACCAAAAGATACATTAAGCCGCTTGTTGTGATGTCAGCACTCAAACCTATGGCAAAGCCTGCTTTTCAGATGAGCAAGACCCTTAACCCCAAGTTGCTCCAGGGAGACTGACCCCTGTAGTTAGGGAATGGAAGTCGCTTTGGATAAAAGCTTCTGCTAAATGCCGTAAATGTGAATGTAAATGTGATGAGCATGAAGCTGAAGATTGCAAAATTAGGAACCATTAGCATTAGTTGACTGGCTGTTTTACAGTAGGTTTTTTGTCAGTAAGTTGTTTCTGAAGGGCAGTGGTCATGAGGCTGCATGACTCCTACATAAACCTTTCGTGGCAGAAACTATTTTAAAGGCTTATTCCAACAATCAGTGTTTATAATAACACTTACTGGGTTGAAGTGACATGAAAACGGGCAAAAGCAATCTTTGTTGTAATAAGCCATATGTCCTTAGTCATGAAAGACTTATGTAAGGGTCATTTAGCCTCATGAACACTGCCTTTCAGGATGATGAAAAAAAGATATACCAATTATGCAGCTGCAAGCAAGGCCCTTAAATATGGTGTTGCTGTTTTTTCGCACTTAATTGAAAGGAACTATGAGAATGAAACATTACTTCCGAAGAAGGTCAGGCAGTTTTTGAATCACAGGAGTTGCGAATGAAGACAAAACACTTTAAACTGTAAAGCTGTATCTTGAGTTACCAAAGACATCACTTTGCAGTTGCTTGAATGTCGAGGCACGCTTGTGATATTATTAACCGACACGTGCAACAAAGTCTCTTCTGGCAGCTTCAGCCTTCATTTTCCTGTTCAACCCAAGACGCGAGTTCTTCTTGGTGGTGGCCTTCATGTACTGCGCCGACTGGAGTTCAAAAGAACCACTTGCTCTCGATCGCCCTTGCCACTCACTCGTGTCTCCTCTTTATCCTTTAGCTTTTCTTTATTGAGATAGCACATCTCCAGTCATATCCCACGCAGCTGTGACAGTGCGTCTCTTTCAAGACTGTTTCACAGGTGATGCTTATTGATGTGAGCTCGACTCTGTCCTTCAGTCTACTGGGGTAACAAAAGGCTTTATGAGAAAGTTTGTCTTTCAGCGCACGCAGCCATAGAAACAGACACATCTCTCTCTCTCTCCCTCTCTCTTTTCCTCACTATTTTCTCGCTCTTTTTTTTCTCTGTGTGCGCTCGTCCTCTCCTCTTCAACATCAAGGCGATGGCAAAGCGATTTAATATACTCACTGAATATCAAGTGCATGGAGCGAAGGCACTCCAAATAAATGGAACAAAAGCATCACCTCCTTTGTGTATTTTGCGCAAGCGTTTAAGATGTCACATTTTGTTCCGGGCAGAGTTGCAAAAAAGGGCATTTATGATAATGAGCGACGAAATGATTCGGGATGTTTTGTCGAAAGCAGGAGTCAAGAAAGGCCTCGGCCTCTGAGCAGCACGCGTGGAAAAGCAGTGCTGAAGGTGATACCATCGTGCCATCTGTGACTGGACGCTGTGAAGAACAAAGCCACATCAGTGGATTCGGGCATGAAACTATAACAAATGCCATCGTTTTCTTTCATTTTTCTTGTTTATTTTCATGAAAGGAGATACTTGACAGCTATCAGTGCCATTCAGTAGCAATGATTTCAAGCTACTCTACTCTAACATTTGTCTTATACCCTGTAAATGTTTATGCACAGTTGTACTTTGGACCACGTTTGAGATGCAAAGCCCATACTGTTGCTAATACGTTGTAATTAGACGGCTCAATACACTTGGAGGAGAACACAGCTAATTTTGGTTTGTTGGCTAGAGTCACACTGAGCGATGATGGGAGAGGGAGGACCATCCTACCATCCCTAAGAGAGCAAAGACAATAATGCTGTCTTGCACGGATGGCTGCCGCATCTCCAAGGATTGAACTCACAATGTGTTTCCCTTGAACACACCACACGCGTGAACACACCACAAGCGTGAACAACACAGCACAGCAACGAGAAGAGATTGGAGGATGCATTCCTCAAAAAATCCATTTATATCCAAAACAAGTCCATTTTTTGTCATTTTCCTTTTTTTCTTGCAAAAAAAGAACAAATGGCAATATGCATTTGAATTGCATCTTAATGAAATGTGACCTTCAGAGCCGTGACATATTTGGAAGAGTGAAAAATTCAACACTTAAAACATAAAGCGATTGGTTTGGGGACGATCGGGATGATTTCAGAGTGCGGTCAGTGCGTCTCTAACAGTGCAGTTGCGTTAAGCCTGCTTTTGAGGCAGAGTGAACAGAAATGGAAAGGACAGCGATGGCCTTATTTGATCACAAGCATTCTGCTTTGTGAAATATCTCCAAATATCCTTGCTGACATTGATTTATTACAGGGATTAAAGCGCTACAGCAAAATGGTATCTTACCTTTTGTGGTGTAGCAAAAGCGATTTCCACTTTTGGGGCTGGTTTCCTGGACAGGGATTAAGCCTAGTCCTGCTCCGCACAGGATTTTGAATGGAGATTTTCTATTGAAAGAAACATATAGTCCATGACTAGGCTTTATCCCTGTCTGCAAAACCGGTCTGTAACCTTTCTATCTGTGATCTTTCTTTCTATGCTTCTTGTAGCACTATATTACTCTTAATAGATTTCCTGTTTTAAACTACTTGCGAATAAACTAACAATAAAAATAATGAACTAATTTAAATTTAATGCTGTATTTTTATTATTAAATTTAATACAGTTCATTTACGACACAGGTCATCAACCCTCGTTCCTGCTGTGTTTAGTTTTCTAGCAGCCAAGTTTTCTTGCAGCCATCACGAAATATAATTTACTCAAAATACGTACTATGATCACAATTTAGGGCTTTTTTCGTGCTAGGACAACGCTAGTATCAGTGCAGTATCAGTGCTAACTGATGACTGTTGCGGTTACGGTTAGGGTTAAGGTTAAGGTTAGGGTTAGGTTAAGATAAGGATTCAACTCATTATTTCTCTCCTACTGTCCCTCAGTCACCGATTAGTGCAGATACTGGCAGTGTTATGTAGTGTGCATTAAAACACTTAGGGTAGGGAAGCATTGTTCTGGCACGATAAAGTGAAGCATTGTCCTAGCACAAAAAAAAGCCCTCAATTGTGATCACAGCACGTATTTTGATTAAACTGTATTTCGTGATGGCTGCACGAAAACTCGTGAGACCTGGCTCATTTAGCTCCAACTTGCATCTAACATGCTGCCCCCTCCAGCCCAACAGGGACTTCTGAAGAAGTTCATTAACAGAGCAGGTGTTGCAGATTGTGGTTAGAACTATAATTCTCACAAAGTTGGATCTCCAGGACCAGAGTTAGTGGCCACTGGTTTACAGTGTGGAGTTTGGCGTGTGGAGATTTTATTTGTCACATACACCATCATACATGGTACCACATGCAGTGAAATACTTTTTGCAAAGCCCGACCTTAAAAACAGTAAAGAACAGTAAAAAACAGTAGAAACAGAATGACAGTAAGGATAAAGTGTAAATATAAAGTGCATTTGCATTACCAACAAGACATACATGAATGTATGATATACATATAAGAACTATATGGGGTGGAGTATTGATGTGGATATGAATGTGATATGGATAGAGTCACAAGTTGCAGATGTTAAAGTACAGTGCATAATCATACTGGGTGTAATTACAGAGTCCGGATCTGCACCTGATTTAGGGCTGATTTAGAGGGAAGAAGCTCCTCCTCATTCTCTCTGTTTTGGCTTTAAGGGAGCTGAAGTGCTCTGACCTCAAAAGAGAAAGAGTCTATTATCAGAGATCTTTCATGATCTTCCTGGCCTTAGTTAGGCACTGCTTGGTGAAGATGGGCTGTAGGTCAGGAAGCTCAGAGCGAATGATGAGTTCAGCCAAGCTCACCACTCCTTGAAGAAAAGTTAGAAAAGACGCTGATGGCCCTTCTTCACAGTGTTGGTGTGGCAGGTCCATGACAGGTTCTGAGTGATGTGAACACCCAGATACTGGAAACTCTCTACTCTCTCCACTGTCTTCCCACTGATGTAGAGGGGCTGGTAGTTTCTCACCTGCCTAATGCTGAAGTCCATGATCAGCTCCTTAGTCTTGCTGACGTTTAGGAGGAGGTTGTTCTCCTGGCACCAGTTCTCCAGGCTCCTAATCTCCTCCAGGTAAGCCTTCTCTGTGTTGTCAGAGATCAGGCCCATCACAACAGTCTGTATTGCTGTTATTTCATGAATATTTGAACTTTTTCAGGAATTAATATATAGCAGTGTGAATGCAAAACTTGAGCTTTATTCATATGTTTTGCTTTAAATCAACCACAGTGACAATACTGATTAGTGCTCTTATGAGATTCTTATTCCAAGTCCTTACATAGCTCACTTTATAGAGAGTGTGGAGCCACCTGAAACCTTTTTATACTGCAGTTTTACAGTGATTCTTGCAGTAAGCGGTTTAGCCTCTGTACTATGCTTTAGTCTGTTAATTATCTGATAAGCCAGGTTTTAGTCAGCAAAAAAACAGGTCTTTGATCCGATCACCTGGTGGTCTGTGCAAGCAGTGCAGCAGCCGGGAGTTTTATTCACAGCACAGTGGTTTTCTGAGTTGTCAGGTTAGGCATTTTAAAAAGTGAACGAGATTTAAGAACAGAACTAGGATAATATGTACTGGCAACATAAAACTTTTCCGTAACCTCATATACTGCCCTGCATCACCTAATCCACTTCAGTGTAGAAAGATGAGCGCAGATGTTTTTGGACCTTGAACGGCCACTTGATATTTTTTTTAAAAAGCAGTAGTGGGCTTGGTGTATGTGTAAGCGCGAGAAAAGGAAAAAAAGAGACCCTTGAAGCACAGCCTTGTAAATTAATTTGTTCGTGTTGTACGATGGGTGCACAGCTGGCCTCATTAGCATGCACACAACAAATAATTATAGCGGGGGCTTTTTTTTTTCCTTTTTTTTTTCCAGCCAGCGCTGGGCTAATGGGCTTGCTGGGTTAATTATGTCAGAGCGTAATTACCGGGGGCCCTGAGAGACGCCGCACTGCCCCCCGCCGCGTCCGTACCGGCTAATGACGGTGTAGCGCTGACAGGGCCAAGACGGACCGCCCTGACACACCTGCTCCTGTTTGCACACCGTGCCACCCTCCATGCCCGCCGCTGCCACACCATCGTTCTGCTGCAGCTTTCGCTTGGTCGGGCCAGCTCCTCCTCACCTCCACAGCCCAGAGGACAGCCATGCAGGCCTAGCGAGGAAAGATTCATTCATCCTACATGGATGAGCCAGAAGTTGGAAGATGTTGCATCATGCTTACAGAACAAAGAGGCGCAGTCATGGATCATGGAGTGCAAAGCAGCGCTTTATTAAAAAAGGCTCTTAATTAGATTTGAGCAGAGGACAAATGCACAAAAGTTAGTTATTGGATTGTATTTTGCACTGCAGAGGAGTCAGTGAGGAGGTAGAGGTGCTTTTGATATGGAGATGATGGCTGCAGGTGAGAAATAATCAGAGCATCTCAAAACAGGCAAAAGAATCCATTCAATACAACACCACCTGTTGCTGATCCACAGTGTTATTATGTTGTTTTACTGTCTGTTTTAACAGGATAGTTTGACAAAAACATCTAAATTGCACAATTTTTCTCTGACCCCAGATGTCCCTCCATCAGCTAAGCCCTTTACCCAGACGTTTGCTTCTGGCTTTGCACTGGAACTACAAGGCCAATGAAGTAATTTATATAGCAATTTGTTATAGTGTCAGAAACCACATATGCAAGGCTGTTTGAGCTACTTTGAATTCGATGTGCTTTTCGGCAAATATTTGATGATTTAGCTCTGCAGCTTTCACTTGTTTGGTGAAGACAGATGCCCATAACCACAGTACCTCTCACAATGATGTGGTAAACCAGAAAAAATTCATCTTCAAAGCACTTCCCAGTGTCCTGTAGCCTCACTGCACATATGACTTTACTTATAATAATTGTAATAATTGCACTCTTCTGCTGCCTCTCATCCTGCCTCCAGTGTCCAGGACATTCAATTCTAAGGTTTAAGTACGCATTACTGTTTAGCCACATTAGATGAGCAAGTGCTAGAGTCCATGGCGCAATCTCAAGCTCTGGACTGCCTGGTAGAACCAGGAGTTTCTGTGTCCAAGCCAGCTGGAACTATGGGCTGGTGTTGAAAGTGGCATTTCCTCACAGGGTTGGTAAATCTGGCCTCTGACTTTGGGGCCCAGCTGCTATAGATTCTGGTGGCTGGGCTGTTCCAGTTCAGGTGCCCACGCTACTACCCCTGATCACCTTGGTCTGATTCAGTCTACAGTGGACTTTTGACTTATGTTTCTCCATATTACGCCCCATGAGCTCTTGTTACGTTCCAGCACCCACAGCAAGCCTAGTTGAGATAAGTGGCTTATATAATGGATTGGTGCTTATTCAGGTTGAAGGCTTCGCTGTGCTTGTGACTTTATGATGTTGGAACTGCCCTCATCTGCTCCTGCTCATCCTGCTTCCAGTGTCTTTGTTCCCATTAAAGGTTGTAATGGAATGTTCCATTTTGTGGTGGGGGGATGGACCTATTGGTAATACAAAGGTTTCAATCTTCATTTTCGTAACTGTATACCTTACACGTTAGTTTTGAAAGAAAACCTGAATAATTTATACTGGGTACCTACCTAATTTTAGTTGTGGCCAGTTCCAAGTCCAGCGAAGCGTCAACACATCTCTTCAAACTGCCAAAAACGCCAACGTCATCCGAGGGCTTAACGCACTTGCAGGAGATCATTTGTCATTTGGGTTATGTTAACTAATGGTGGCAGCTGTGCCATCCAGGATCCCCATATCTTGGCAGTTGACTATGTTAGGAGTAAATGAAGAAAAAAATGTGTTGTTTTTTTTTTTTTGCTTCAAATTATATTTTCCTGGGTTGCTTTAGGAGTGTTTATTGCGACTCTTGGTTGTTATCATTGCTTTGGTTGTAAGCCATTATTCTTTCCCTGTAATCAGACAAAGGTCACAATGATAAAAGCGATTAAGCTTGGCTGCTCAAGGAGAACTGTGATGGGCACACGCCAGGGCTGGAAATAACCATGCGAGAACATCACCCTGACAGCTTCTTATTTATCATAACACCCTCCGGTCCTTCTCCTCACATTGAATGGACCTTTTGACACACATGCATATGATACATTGTTTTTGTCTATGATTTATCACTTTCCATAAGGGCCTTGTGTTGTTATTAGTTACCCAACCTCAGGGCATGCGTGTAATCAGGCGTAATGAAGTTAGGGGCTGGTTTAAAAATGGACAGCACACTTACATGGACAATAAAAGGACAAACTCATTAAAGGTAATCGCTGGTCTGCTGTGTCCTACTTTAGCGTGGAGGGACGGGCCTGGTGGAGGCACTCTTGCTAAGAAGTCATTAGAGTGCGTAATTAAGCCCCAGAATGATTAGATATGATAAAATAGGTTTGACGCTCTCTAATAGTTTGCGTAATCAACGTTAATAAACTTTAAGGGAGGGAATTGTATTGACATTTCAGATACAGACATTTCATGCTCACTGCGTATTAGATGGAAAAAATAGTTTTTCTGTTTTTTGTGGAGTTTCCACGGAGTTCTAAAAAGACTCAGAGCACGGGATGTTACTTTTAGTGTTGTTTGTGCAGACATTAGGATTTTGATTATTTTGTGTGTGTGTGTGTGTGTGTGTGTGTGTGTGTGCGCGTGTGTGTGTGTGGCCACATATCTATCTCCCTGTGGGGACAAACAAAATTACTTGCATATTGTTGTGTGGACATCTAGGTGGTCCACTTGAAGATAAAGTAATATAATAATACAATAATACAGATGCCAGTGTCCCACAATAACAGGTGTGCACAGAGTGTGTGTGTGTGTGTGTGTGTGTGTGTGTGTGTGTGTGGGAGAGAGAGAGAGAGAGAGAGAGAGTGAATGCACACTCTCTCTTTGCAGAGCAGCTACTCAAATTTAATAGCGAACTGGCCTTGGAGACAAACTTGTTGCTATGGAGGTCTTGGTGTGTGTGTGTGTGTGTGTGTGTGGGTGTGTGGGTGTGGGTGTGTGGGTGTGTGTTCCATCAGTTGTCCAAAATGTGTGGGTTGTTGAAATGTATTGACTCAGAGGTATATAGAACGTTTATGAGGGTAAAAGAGTGATAAATCTGAAAAAGTTTCCTTTGGAACCTTTTTTTGCACATCTCCATTATGAATTGGGTTTAAAAAAATGGTTTTAGGCCAAAAGCATCTCCAAACTGTCATAAAACAATCAGCCAGTGTATTTATAACTATCTCAGTCTGTACAGGATTTTTGAGGCACTAAGCTGATCCCATTCACCACCACTGTGTTCTATTTTGCCTCAGTACGTTCCTCTAGAACAGTGCGTTTCACATCAAACCCACTCTGAATGACTCGGTTCACATCTTAACCATTTAATTATGCAGAAATGTTGAAAAATCAGTGGAATTCCCCCTGAAGCTTGATATTGACCCAATCGAGAGCTTCTATTCGCTTTGCCCAGCCTGGAGGCAGTAACAAAGTTCTAACACAGCTTGTAGGGTGTGCTCACTGATACTAAAGATTTATTTATGTTAAAGTTTGTTTGCTTTTTTGTTTGTTTATTCATTTATGTATGCTGGTCACCCTGCAAAACCCACCAGAATCGCCCCCATCAGAATCGACTGCATTACATTTTGTTGACCTGCTTTCTTCAGTTTTCTCGGGGGGGCGTTTAGGTCTTTTCCAGATGATCGTGCAGTTTATTCCATATGGTTTCAGATGTGCTGTGAAGAGTATATTTGCAAGTGCTTGAATGGAACTGATTACTTTTGCTATATGTACGTTCACCTACGCGGCACGGCCTCACCTACTCGGCTTATGGTGCTGATTGATAATCACGGCCAGTTTGTCTGTACGCTGGAGAATAGGCCTGATGCGTTTGATCATTAGCTCTTAAAAGGCTCGGTGGTATAGTCAGTGGGGGGATTCTGGGTTTGAGTGGAGAACGCTGCTGTTTTAAGTCATCCTCTTTGTGTAAGTGGAGTTACACTACTCTTAAGTGCAGCGTCCCATGTGACTGACGCAATCTCCACTCCACTGCTGTAACAATACAAACACACTCACACACACACTCACACGCACACACATAAAATCACATTTTATATCGCTGCTTTTATGTTTCTCTCACTATTTTACAAGCAAGGCTTTTTGAGCGTTCGTGCTGGGATGACTGTCCCCGTTGTCTTTCTCTCCACATCACTTCTGAGTCAGTCATTTTTTATAATTTTGGTCCGTTTTGTATTTTTTCCTAATAAAAGTCTTCCACTCACGTCTTTCCCGCAAAAATAATTTCAGTAACTTGATAACACTTTTCTAATCGCTTTAAGGCAAATGTAAAGCAGTGAGGAATAAATACAAGTGCATAAAGGAGAAGAAGACACACACACACACACCCCCCACACAAAATCAATTTTAGCTTTTATGTCTATTAGACAAGCAGGACTTCTGGGTCAAAGTTATAGAGCTGCGTAATATTACAGAATGCCTTGATATTTGGCACTTACTTTATCCAGTTTATGCTCTTTTCAAAGGCTTTAGATATTTTACTGAAGGCTCTGTCAGATGTGAGTATGCTCTGGATATGTACAGCACTGTGCAAAAGTTCTAGGCAACTATGCAAAATGTTTAAAGCCATTTTTCAGCATGTAATAAAATGTCCTTCTGCTAGCAATTTGCAAACAAACAAGAACACAGTTGTCAAAGTGTAAATTGTCAAGATTTATTTTAGTTTTGTGTTTTGTGAGCTGGTGAGGAGAACACAGGTTCGGTTCCAGATTCCTCCTCGGTTCCTCCAGCCGTTGTTTGGATTTGTGAAACTCCATCAGCAGCTCCTGATTTAATTTAATGAAGACTTTAATCAAACCACGCTTATGATGGAAACTACAGATGATACTGGACTTCCATAAGAACACACTGATAAACTGAACATCACTATTTACTGTATAATGTTATTTGTATTTTTTTGTTTTAGTCCATTTAGTATATTTTGTAATATTAATATCAAATAAAACCATCACTTCTCATCTAAAGAGTTTTTAAATATTATTTTTGCCTGTGTCTAAAATCTTCTGCACAGTACTGTAGAAGATGTCCATAATAATGTTAGACTGATACCAAATCTGTGATATCAGTAATACATCTCAATTAATACCTTTATTAAATACTAACAATTGAAAGAAATGAACTGAGTAACAAAAACTCTTAGAATGCTGGGTAAATAATCTGAAATCTTTAAAGATTCAAGACTCTGAATGTAATAAATACAAGTAATACAAACCAATGTTTGTTCAGTTAGAATTAAAACTATATTTAATAAATTCCCTTCTTTCAGTTGTACTAAATAAATACCAGTAATGAACACCCAAGTTTGCAAAATGTACCTAATGTATATAATTACTGAAGTTCTTTTTCGAATTTTACTGGAAAAGTACTAGTAATCAGTGTCAGTGTTTGAAAGTAAATAAATTAATTTCCTGGTCAGTTATTAATGGTTAAATACCAATGTTTGCAAAAGTTCCAAATGTATCTTAACTTTTTATCACCTTGACTGGTTTGAGGATGTACTCTGTCATCACAGCCCTGTTTCAGTTTTGTATCTTCTGAAAGTAGCTGTATTTTACAGCTAGCATCTACAGTTGTCTCGCGTTTGGGAGGAGGCTGGGAATGTAGTGTGTGTGTGTGTGTGTGTGTGTGTGTGTGTGTGTAGTATGTGGGTTCAGAGTGCAGCCGTGCCCTGGAAGAAGGGCGGATCAAAGTGGCGATTTCCTTTTTCTTCTTCAGTTTAGAAAAGAGTGTGCCCTGCTGAGCGCTACTGCGTACCCATTGTGTGTACATGAGAGTGTTAGCGACTTGGCACACACACACACACCTCTCTTTCTGCCAACTCCGCTCCCCTGAGCCCATCTCTGTCTCTGTCTGTGTGCTTTCAGTACTGGAAGTCACCTCCTCTGCCTTTCTATCGCAAAGCAGGTGAACAACAGGAGGAGCGCCACTCCTCTCAGCGTGCTGCAGAGCGGGCTCAACTTTTCTTTTTTTTTTTTTTCCGGGAGGGGAAGAAAGGCAAGAGAGGAAGATTAAAAACAGCCGTGTGATGTGGAGAGCTGAGCCGCCTCCTGAGGATTCCTGGCATAATAATTTAAATGATCAAATGATCCAGAGGAGACTTGTTAGCGCAGAAACAGCCTCCTAGTTGGCCCCATGGGCCTCACACTGAGCCACATGCATTGCAAAACAGCTCCTCTGTTGTGCTAAAGAATCTCACCATCTTTTTTTTTAACCACACTACTTCTTTTTCGGTGAAGTCTCTTTTTTTTCATCCCCCTCCTACATTGTTGGATTTGTCTAGATAAGTATTTGAGAGCAACTTGAGGAGCCAAGGTTGGCTGTTGCTAATGGAAGCGGCTTTGTGCGAAGAGTTTTTATTTCGGGTTTGGTTGAACTCGCACTTTGAGAGCAAGGAGCCATTAGAGCATCTGAAGTGAAACTTAACCAATTTCACATATGAGTGGAGAGGTGGAGTCGCAGTACAGCCTTCACTGTATACTAACACCCCATCTGTCTTGCTGTGTGTGTGTGTGTGTGTGTGTGTGTGTGTGTGTACGTGTGTTCCGTCAGACCCAGCTCCGGTGCTGGAAGCCTCCCACTCGCTGGAGGAGCGTCTTTCCGAGCTGCAGAGCTCATCCCCGGACAGTGAGTCCTTGGTCAGGGAAATCTCGGGCCACTGGAGGAGACACCTGGAGTGCCTTAACAACGCAGGTCAGCACCCAGTTTCAAATCTCACCAAGCCCTACAGACTGAACTTCAGTCTAAATCAACCCTGTGTGCTGCAGCACTTCATGGCACTTTATAATGGGGGTCATCACTTCTGGGCCTGGAGGCTCACTGTCCTGCGCAGTTTGATGATTTACATTTTCAGACACGCCGAATTCCACTCAGAAGGTAGTTTGCAGGTTTAGTAGGTGCATTTGAGTAGTGTGTGCTCGACTTCAGCCATCCAGGATTGGCACTGATGACCCTCGCTCTAAAGACACTGGGAGAAAAGTGCTTTTTACACTACAGGGGTTAATAAAGAGCTTTAGCCTCCCTTGTTCACAGGAGGAGGAAAAATCCATCAGGCAGTCAATGTGGATTTTGAATGCCGAAAACATCACAGTTCTATTATTCTGCAGGATGTAATTCAGTCGTGCAGTTTGTAACTAAAATTGTATGACAACAAAAGCCACCCAGACCTTTTCCTGTCATCCGAAAGAACGAATAACGATAGAATATATTTGAGCAGAACAATAGACAATTGACCCATACTTGCTCCTCCCATAAATGTGTTCTTTCATTGGAAGTGTAGAGGTTTAACAGGTTTTAGAGAGCATCACTGTAGCAGAGAGCTCAAACAGCCTAATGTAATAAATTTGGAATGTATTAGAATATATTCATTTTGGGCAAAGTCACTCCTTTCTCATTAGGTTGAATGGAGTGCTGTGCAGCCATTAGGGGACTCCGCATCAGTGGTGGGCATCTGATCACACAGAGCATCTTTTGCAGTAACTTTCCTTTGACCTCTTTCACAGAAAGTAAAGAGGAGGGCTCATTAACCGTACAGAGGGTAGAGGGATCAGAACGGCCGCCCCATATGATGACCCCAAACAGCACACCGAGCCTCCAAGATGGTGGCTCCCCTCCCCACAACCACCAGAGCCTGGACGAAAGGTGCGTTATCTGTGCACTAATTTTTAGCAATTATTCAGTCACAGAAATAATAACACATGCAATTTATAGCATTTATGTTGAATATACTATACTTCTTGTAATATTAAGTCTGTTACTTATGTAATGTGATATATTTCTCCTTCTTAGTTTTATATATAATGCTGATAATGGTAAAACAGTGGTTAATCTGAAAAATACCTGGCCTGCACATACCTCTTCTCCATGAAAATACGTTTTTAAAAATCGTGTATAAAACAGTGTGTTAATTACTTTCCATGAAGAATCTTAAACACATTAAAAACTTCAGACGCCCATTCACCACCACTGTGAAGTGTGACTTATTTTGCTCTAAAATTGAGTATTTCACACCAAACTGTGCCAAATTACTTGTCTTTCATCTTTGTCGTTTAATTATCCTGTGGGATTTTACTGGAATTCACCTTTAACGGTAGTTAGAGACATTGCCTGTAGAACATGTCTTAAAACTGAGATTCAACATGACAGTCAATCTGCAGGTGATGGAGACAGATGTGTTGTGTTCTTATTAAAGCTGTGAGTGTGGCATGTTGTACTAGTTAGTGCTGGACACTTTGTCTCCTCAGGGAAGCAGATGAAGCTGACACCACGCTCTCTGTCAGGCTGGCACACGCTGAGGACAGGATCAAAGCTCTCCAGTCATGTTAGTATTGATTTAACCCACAGACCGCTTAGGCTTGGCATTAGGTCAGAGTTAAAGTAGTAACTGTATTCCCTGTGTGTTTACAGCACTGAACAAAGCCCAGTCAGAGCTACAGGAGCTGAGGTGTAAATATGACCGAGAAATGGCCTCCAAGTAAGTCTTTATTATAAATATTATACATTTATTATAAATAAGGGTTTCGAACCTGTCTGAGTAGTAGTACTGTCTCTGTTCTGTCTGTAGTTTATATTATACCATATCTAGTTAGCTACTTATGTATAAGCCCTAAAACAGCTTATCTAAGTCTAACAACAAACCCATACTACTACACAGTGGTGAAGTGGCTGCGTGGGTATAGTGTGCACTGTGAACACACACTACATTTACTTTGCTTCGGTAGATGCTCTATGTAAAAGCAACATACAATTTTGATCATGTTATAGAAATGGGTGAATGTAGTACGGGACACATGGTATATTATAGTGTGAGGTCAGAATGATGTTGATAAAGGCGATGAAAATAATTTCACAGTACATAGTGTTTACATTTTACAAAGATCATTATCATTAACCCCATTTGGGGCAAAAGGGCAAAAGACTAGGAAACATCCTGGTCACCAGTCCATCAAGGAGACAGTAATAAGGAGAAATTACCAACTCGTGATCCCATTTAACTGTACTATTAAAGTTACTGTGTCGACTTCATAAGATAGCATTTCACCCACCTGTTTTGTTTTGTTTTGTTGTTTTTCCATTTTTGGACTGGAGTGTGACTGCTGTTGTCCTTATGCCATATATTCAAATAACATGTTTCGATTTGTACACTTTATTCCTACACTGCTATTCTAGATAATGTCCTATTATTAGTGTTATTGGACTGTAAAACAGTGGCCACCACCGCCCCAGGAGATCCTTCTGCCATGTTTAGCTTCAGTCTGCATCTACCATGCTGCCCTCTCCTCCTTACCTAATGCTTCAGCCAATCAGGGACTTCTGAAGAAGTTTATTATTCAGAACCAGTGCTGCAGGTTGTGCCTGGAACTAGACTTCTCAGGAAGGTACATTTCCAGGACCTGAGTTTGTGACGACCGCTGTAGTGATGCACAGAAATCCTCCTTTCATGGTAGATTTAAAACGCCAAACCTAGTTAGCCGGCATGTTAGAACTTTGCTGAATCATTTAGATCCGAGTGTAACCATGTTAGCTGTGGCATCTATTTACTTTCTTTGAGAAGACCAAATAAGTAAGTAAGCCCACTTCAAGCCTAGTAACAGAGTAAACACATTTCAGCATTAACTATTTGATAAAATGATCATATAAAGCCTGGGAACATATTTTGCATTTTTCATGTTTCTATATGGATATGTATAATGTTTTTATCGCAGTAAAGATCTGGGGCTGTTAGAAAAATGGACCTGGTCACATCCCTGTCTGTCATAGTCAAATCAAAGCTGAGAACAGAGTATTCACACAGATGTATCTTGTCCCATGTTTATTAAGAGAATGTATATATCAGAATCAGAAATCCTGAAGGAAATTGTTTATGTTATGACTGCACAGTCTCACAGAGACTCAGAGATAAGCTTGAGTAAAAATACTGTGTAAAGTAATAATATTATATAAAGTATAAATACTATAGATAAATATCAATATTGACATTAGTAGTGATGTTTCACATGGTAGACTATTGCACATAATAAAAAAGTAATGTTCATAATTATAAAGATTTAAACACAATAAGACGACTAAGTAGCAGCAGGTTATTGCGCAGATTATCATGTGGGTGTGTGACAGAGGGAGGAGTTTAAGAGTCTGATGGCAGTGTGGAGAAGGTATAGTGTAGTGTAGAATAGTAGGTGTTTCTTATAATTAAAGCTCACATTTTCCTGTCAAACTCCCTCTATTCTGTCTTAATCAACTATCCTGTTCTATCCTCTGAAAAAGCCCATTCCTGCTCCCGGAATAAGCATTTTAATGTTTTTCCCTGCTCAGAAACACACACTTCAGTGCAGATGGGACTCCTCAGTTAATTAGCTGATTAGTTGATCAGGTGTGTTAGAGCAGGACAAAAACCAAAATATGCAGGACGGGGGGCCCTCCAGAACTCAAGAAGTCTTATCTCCTCAAATCATGCATTAACATGAATTATTTTATCTGTGAGGCATATCTCCACCCCAGCTGTGCACGGGAGTGTTTGTGTGCGTGCAGCAGTGGGAAGAGGGGTGTTAGCCTTGTCTCTGTTTGTCTGTGTGGCTCTGGCTGTTGGTCTGTGTCAGACCTGAAGAAGGATCTCTCCATTTACAGATGGTCTCAGTAAACACTTGGACCTGTCACCGTCTCCCGGCATAATGTTTCCAGCTCACGCCTCAAACGAATCTGGAACTCATACGAGGGGGCTGTCAATAGGCGTTCGCAGTAAACGGCCGCTTTGTTCGGTTCTGCTATGCCAGGCCCTAGAACGCTCGACTAATGGATTTTCTTCCAGGCTTAATCCATGCTGCAATTGAACTGAAAGTTTTCAGATAAAGCGCACTCCCCCCTTTCAGTTGGATTTGAAGAATTTTCCATTTGACTCCCTCTCTCTCACTTACTCTCTCTCTCTCTCTCTCTCTCTCTTTCTCTCCTCTCCTTCTGTTCACCAACCAAACTACTGATCTGACAGGTCCACTTTTTTGGACCGAAATCTGGTTCTGCACAGGCGTTAGTGATCATTCCTGAAACTCAGTTAGATCCACCCAGGAATTCATTAGCACAGCCACTTGTTTACCCTGAGAGAGAGAGAGAGAGAGAGAGAGAGAGAGACCAGAACAAAGTTGCACATAAGTCTGGCTCGGTGAGTTCAAAAGGTGGTGTGGAGTCTTGAGTGAAGCCTATCTCTGATTTTGCTCTTAAAGCAAATGTGCTCTAATTGAGAGGGGATCTTTGTTTAGAAGAACCTCGGAGATTCATGTATTTAATCAATCTTTCAGCCTTCCTCATTATTCAGCCTCTCCACCTTTTGAAAATCAACTCCCTGATGACTGAGAGGAAACTGTTGAACTTCAAACAAACCTTATGAATAATCTCCCCGAGACGCTATTCAAATGAGCGCTCTCTGATTGTTGGGAGTGTGTAGGCATGTCGAGATGTGATGTCGAATAATGCGCGATAGATGTGACTCACTCTGCTTTAATGACGGGAGACCTTGCTTTCTCCGTCTTTCTTCCTCGTTTCAGCGACTTTCTCCGGCTCTTAGCAACTTTTCAGGGGGTTTTATAATTTGGCTGTTTTTGTTTATGGTGGGGAGGTCGTTTTGTGAGCTGTTTGAGAAAAGATACGCGCGGTGTGACAACGCCGGCGTTCATTTCTGGAGCAGCGCATTTGTCGGGAGGGCGTGCGTCATGCGCTGACAAAGGCGGAAGATGAAAGATGGCTTGGATACAGGAGTCTTTTTGTGGTGAAACACTGCCGTTCAAGTTCACGATCACTGATGATATTAATAAACAGTATTCAGTAATAACTCGTATATAGTAGATCACAATGTTCTAAACTCGACACTAAAACTGGCAGTCTATTTACTGATTTTGGGCCAAAAGCAGTTGAAGAAGAAGTACTTTATTTGAAATGTGACATGCAACAAAATGCAGTGATGTGTCCCAACACCAGTAAACACACAAAAATGTTTATGATTTTTTAAAAATGGTTTTAGAAAAATAAACTGTTATGGCCTATTTATAATAATTTCTTCTTGTTTCTATGCTGTTTGATCAGCAAGACTTGGTCATCTGATTTTGAACAGTAGTGAACAGAGAAATCAAGGATCCACTAAGCTAGAGTGATATTTTTGAAAAGAATGTTTTGCTTGAACCTCTTTTACGTTAAATATCCAGGATACATTTCACCAGGTTGTGCCTCATTCTCCCCTGCATTCAGAGGCGAGTTGTCAGTACTGATGCTGTATGACCTAAAACACTGTCATTGTAGTTGTTTGACCCCCCTGTGTTTATTGTACCTTCCAGAGCGGAGGAAGTGGGCGTGCTCAGGACAAACCTGGAGAAGGCCAACCAGGTGAGTGCAGGCCTCTCCGTTCTGTCACTGATTGAGAATCCTGTATTTGTTAAGATAATCACCTTTTGTAATCAAGCCTCAGGGCTTTAATTAGACACCCCTGCAGCCGTCTTCCTCTGCCCCCACCCTCCGTGCTCTCAGGGCCCCCGTGATTAGCAGTCTACATTTCGGCAGGCAGCGGAGGGCCACCAGACAGCGGAGCGCGACGGCTGCTGAGAGAGAGGCGTGATGCGGCGCCGAGCCGAGTGGCGAGAGCGCGGGGAGGCTGTTAGTTGCCTCGTCGCACTGATTGCTTCCTCTTTTTTCCGCTTTTTTTCCCTTTCCGCAGCGATTTTCTCTTTCTCCACTTCGCCAGCAGCTCTTAGATAAATGTTCTGAAAATGAGTCATTAATTAGCAGGCCGAGTGTGACAGAGCAGGTAAACAGTTTGGGAAGAAAGTGCCTGCGAGTAAACACTCACCTCAGCAGAACAGGGCGAGAGAGAGAGAGAGAGAGAGAGTGAGACAGAGAGCAGCATGCTTCACTCCGCTCTCTCTCTCTCTCCATTTCATTTTATCTGTATGTTTTATTAACTTCACTTTAACTCTTAAAACTACATAGTTACAACATTTGTTTACAGTACATTTTCAGTCTGTATCAACAGGTCTGCACTTCCAAGCATTTTCATTTTTAGTGTCAAAACAAGACTGGTTGCTCAATAAGTCATTAAGTGCTTTGGTAGTGAATGCAGCCAGTGTTCACAATGTGTACAGCACAAATATTACCCTTTTATTTACTATCCAAACCCACCAGTGAACTTACGTGCATCCTCTGAGTTTCTATGGTACAATGGTGATAAAGGATTTTGGAGAGAATGGATAGATTAACATATACATAAAACACACACTGTGTGTGTGTGTGTGTGTGTGTGTGTGTGTGTGTGTGTGTGTGTGTGTGTGTGAGAAGCTCTTCAAGCGTCTGGTTTCTCTAGAACAATGCATTCCACACCAAACCACTTTGCATGACTTCTTACAGTTTAATAGGCAGAATTTTTGAAAAATTGCCTGATGCAAAAAGGTGACATCACATCAACTGGTTCTCTTAACACACTTCCTCCAAGATATGATTTTACTAAAGATGATTTTCTTTTTCATGTCACAGTCTGCTAATACACCTCTCTTCCAAACTCATTAGGAGGAATGTAAGTGTGAATATAAATCACACTTTTATCATTATGCTGATGCAATAAATCCATGATCATCTGGATAAGAATTCAGTTATGAATGAGCTCAAACACTTACTCAGAGAAACGGCTTTCTCTGCTTCATTTGGGCCATTCAGGTTCATGTGTTTAATCATTTGATCACTTGCATGGCATTAAAATTAGTGAGTGGGTTCTTCTGTCATTCATAAAGTTCTAGAAAGAGTTTTACTGGTTAGTTTTAGTAGTTGGTGATTTGAGAGGTACTTTCAGAGGATGAGTGCACTCTGCATTTGCACAGTATTGTTGAGGGCTCTTGTAAAGCTGGAGTGTGTGTGTGTGTGTGTGTGTTTGATGGCAGAGAGCAGAGCTGGTGCAGAAGGAGGTGGAGCGCCTAAGGGAGCAGCTCGCCAGCGCCCACAGCACTTCTAAGGGGAGTGGTCCCGCTGAAGAAGGTCCCAGTGAGGTACGAGCGAATCCCCTCTTGCCAAAACTTTGACATTAAAGAAAAAGAGTGGCGCTCAGTCTTCATTTCATCCCAAACCACATCCAGAAGAAAGAGCCGCTTGTCCGCACTGTAGCCCCTCACACCACTGGCTCCTCATTAGCGACTCTTTGAAGCCGAAATGATTACAGGACACTGTGGAGAGAGCGACAGAGCGACATTTTGAAGTTGAAACGGTATTTTCATGTATTTTTTTTCTCGTTTTCCCCCCACACGGTCCCCATTTCAGTCGAGAGGAGAGAGGGATGAGAAGAACGAGTGCTCGCCGTCACGGCTGGAGGCGGTGCTGTTCTCTAAGGACAGAGAAATCCTGCGTCTGCTCGAGAATGTTCAGAGGCTGCAGTTCACCCTCCAGGAAGTGCAGGACTCCTCAGCCAGTCAGATTGCAGAGCTGGAGCGCCAGCTGGCCTATAAGAGCGAGGCTGTCGAAGTAAGTGAGGCTCCAAAGTTTCAGTGATAAAGTTAGAATCTGGGATGATAACTTTATGGTTGAGATTTTTTCTTTGCTTTTTGATTCATATTTTCTTTTTCGTCTTATAGGGTCATTGGCTTTTCTTTCAAATAGTCTCTCTCTCTCTCTCTCTCTCTCTCTCTCTCTCTCCACCAGAAAAATCTGATTTGATTTGTCACTTACTTCATTATTTTCATTTGCTTTACCTGCCTTCTTTTTTGCCTCATGGTGCAAATATACTGGAATGATGGATCACAAAAGAAGGAAATGTGTAGATGCTGTAAATCAGCTTTGGTGCTGGAGGCCCCTGTACTGTACAGTTAAGCCTTTTCGCTGCCACACTTGACCCAAGTTTTCAGCTAATTGTGGATTCTTCATGAGCTGGATCAGGCGAGCTTTAGCTGGAAAATATGAGACATTTGGTCCTCGGCTGAAGCAGGGAAAGTCGAGGCATATGGTTGGCTCATGCAAAATTGTGACCTTGCTTTTCATTTGGCATAAGTGTTTTTTCGGCTGGGTATTCAGGCACGTTTTATGCTGTTTTTTTTGCTCTCACTGGTTGCTACACAACAAGACGTGCTAACACTCTAGCGGATTAAAGAGTTGGCATAGTTGGTTGGGAACTGAAGCGGGTGCACGGGTGCTATTTTCATCATATTGCAAAGGAAAAGAGATCCGTCCTTCATTCTGAGTGTGTATCTGTGTATGAGTCTGTGTGTATCTGGGTATGAGTTGGTGTGTATCTGGGTATGAGTGTGTGTGTATTTGGGTGTGAGTGTGTGTATCTGGGTGTGAGTGAGTGTATCTGGGTATGAGTCAGTGTGTATGAGAGTATGGGTCAGTGTGTATCTGGGTGTGAGTCTGTGTGTATCTGGGTGTGAGTCTGTGTGTATCTGGGTGTGAGTCTGTGTGTATCTGGGTATGAGTTTGCAGAGGCACTCAGCAGATGAATGTGTGTGCAGGAGTTTCTGCTCACCCTGGTATGAATCCATTATGGCATCAATCAAACAGCACATATATACCTACCTGTTGTTCTCGGCTTTCTGGTTGATAATGTGTTCATGTGTCTTTGACAGAGACTAGAGGCTAAACTGCAGTCTCAGCTCGACTATGAAGAGATCAAAACGGAACTCAGGTACAAAAAAGTCACATTCAAAAACACTTTAAGGGCCCTTATGCTGCTATTTTTTTGTTTAGCATGTGGAAAAATATTGAAGATATATGGATTTTCTGATCTCAAAAACAAGTTTTATAATGTCTTAGAACTTTCACATTGTTTATATATTATATTCAACTCTTGTTTCAAAAAAATGCTTGGTGCATCAAAGGGTCCTATAAATGAAGGAAAACGTACATAGATGACTATAGGCACTGTGTGATTTTTTTAGTAAGGACGGTCTTAACTTCCCTCTCCCTCTGCAGCATCCTGAAAGCAATGAAACTGGCGTCCGCAAATGGAAGCTCATCCCAGGTGAGAGATCTGACCTTAAAATTGGTGAGCTTTCGTTGCTCAGAGTTAATTCCTATCTCCATTCCAGTTTATATTGGCATGTTGATCAGAGCCACCCAAAACAATAGACTTTTCCACAAAAAACACTTTCAATAGTCCGGTTCTATCAATGAGAAAACCCGCCGCGACGCAAGTGAATGCCTCGCTAGTCCTCATCCATAAAGTGGATGTGCGCACCCACAGCCACTGGCATTGATTCATCTGAGTTTAACTCCCCCTGTGTGTGTGTGTACAGGAATCTGCCAAAGCTGCAGAGGCTCTGTTGCTGGACAAAGAGGCCTTCCTTCCCTCTCACAAATTTCTGATGGACAAAGCCAGAGTGCTGCACAATAACGGTATAGAGACAACCATTTCTCTATTTAATTATTTTTTTGGTCAGTAATTAAAGTTTTGGTCAGTTCCAGTCTTACGTATTAATGTAACTAAGATATATAGTTACATTAAACAATTAGAATATATAGGATATTTTTTCTAAAAAAAAAAGATAAAGGCATTCTTAAATTTTCAACTGACAGCCTTCAGTAATGGCATTGAAAGACATAAATGAAAACCAAAGACTGCTCTGTAGATATTAAATATGAATGTATTGTACCATCTTCTGTGTTCATTAAGAAGACCAGTCAGATGGCTCCAGTAAGGACCTTAGCCGACCTATGGGCTCGTACTCCTCCCCTCCAGGGGCGTTACCAATGGATGGACGATCCTCTTCTAGCCCAGGGCCTCCTAATTCCGACGGGACCTCGACAGTCCATGACCTCCCGCGCCCTTTCTCAGTCTCGCCCTTCTCCGGTGAGAAGCTTGCTGGAGAGCACCTCCTGCAGAAGCAGCTCCTCTCTCCTCACTTTAAGAAGGACAGCTCCTCTCTCCTGGCCTTCCCCACTGCCCTGTTTGCAGCCAAAGCTGCCCTCATGTCCTCCAATCCAGGGTCTTCAGGACCTGTGGCCATGGAGATAGGCTTACCTGGCAGTGACCAATCAGAAAGTGGCAGCTCAGGTGGCGGGGACGACGATCAGCTGGACACGGCGGAGATAGCCTATCAGGTGAAAGAGCAGCTGCTCAAACACAATATCGGTCAGCGGGTGTTCGGGCACTATGTGCTGGGCCTCTCGCAAGGTTCCGTCAGCGAAATCCTGGCCCGGCCCAAGCCGTGGAGGAAGCTGACGGTCAAGGGAAAGGAGCCCTTCATCAAAATGAAGCAGTTCTTGTCCGACGAGCAGAACATACTGGCCTTGCGCACCATCCAGGTTCGCCAGAGAGGTGAGTGGACTGAGGTTTCACATTACAAGCCTTATTGCCAAATTACTTTTTGCTCAGATTCAATCCTTCTGCCTTGATGGTTCGCATTTGTGTCGCACACTAAAAACCCTGGGCAGAAAAACGTACTACACTTTTACTACTTTAATTGTATTTTACTTGTGTTCATTTTTTTTTTACAGTTCAAACTTGGGGGTGGGTTCTGAGTCCAAGAATGATGTTCCATTGTGTGTTGGATTGGGGTTTAACAAATTACAAATGAACAAATATTCGGGTGGGGTGGAGGAGGATGGCTCTTATCAGACAGGACGGGTCATAAGAACCCTGGCCTGTGCAGTGAGTTATGGTGTAAAAGAGTTGAGAGATGCGTGAGATAGCCATAAAATACAGCGATCAGTAAAGTTGCTGGTTATTGAGATATAATATATAATCAGTGTTTAGGGCTGAAACAGTACAGTGTTGAAAGTGAGTTCAGGTCTTGACCTGAAGAGGGCAGGAGTTCACCTAAAGGGGCGTCCTGTGTGAGGAGGGAGCAGTGAGTAGAATATTCTAAACTGCCTCAGATCTGTTTAGAAGCACAGAGCAGCTTCTTTCTGCATTTCATCTTCTCACAGTCTTCCATGCATTATGTAAAACGGGTTAATTAGCTTACAACGTTTTGTTCATGAAAAAATCAAGTTGTCTTGAAAACCTGTTCACACCTAGCTTGTTTAAATAAGTAAAAAAGCCATCAGACTGGCCTGTTCAAATAAAAAAGACCAGACTGGCCTGTGTACGACTGCTCTGTGTTCTGTCTTAAAATGTGTAACCTTTATGAGCTATGGGTCAGCTGGTAGCCTAGTGGTTAGGGCGTTTGCCCTGCAATCAGGAAGTCGTGGGTTCGATTCCCAAGACTGCTAAGCACCTTTGAGGTACCCCGAGTAAGGAAGAATTTCGTGCTGTTCACACTGTGAGCTGTGGTGTGTTCACATATTACAGAACGGCCACTTTCGCTTATAAGGATGCTGCAGTAGTTGTAATATTAAATACATTATTATAATATCACTCATTTTGTCTGTGGTAACCTTTAGACCAAGAGGGCAAAAGGCATGTTTCTGTTTGCATTGGTAGCTCAGCTAACTTGAATGGGTGAACTGTTAAGTCTGTTTTTCAAAAGACTTTAGAATGAAAGTCAGAAAGCGAGATGTTTATAAAATTGTTTTTCTACAATCATTTTACTTTTTATCATAGGTCTTACAGCCACATTTAGACTGACTAATCGATTATTAGTAGATTAATTGCTCTGAATAATTGACTGCAAAAATATTAGTATTTTGCAGCCCTTTTTTGCAGCAACTGTTTTTATTTAATGCATATTTTTTAAATTGACCTACGAAAAGCATTACAGTATAAATGTAACTCCTTAAGAAGCCACTTACAGTGATGCAAATGCGTTGTGACAGTAGTCTTTACTGCTTCTGGGTGTGAGAAACCACTTCTCAAGCATTAATCAAAGCTCCTAAATCTACATTACCACCAATCTGGGGCCAGAATCAGAATCTGAAAACTTTACTGGTCTTGGAGGAAATTGCTTAAATTTGCTTCATTTGATTTGTTATCATATAATAAAAATGTGGTTAAAAGGTGCGGCAGCCGTCTGACTACATAATGGATAAATATCCAGTAAAGGGCTGTTTCCACCCTGCAAAGTACATGTAGCCAAAGTTCTGGAAACTTCTCAGCCCATCTGTCCACTTGCAGATTTGTTCACCCCATTGTGTTTCTGCTGCTCCTGTATTGTCAGTCTCGCTGTTCCAGTGCGAAGCTCCTGTCAGCTCCAGTAGAGCACCTGAAACCCCAAGTGTTGCTGCAGTGCTTCCTCGCCCCCCTCCTTATTTGTTGTGATACTTTCAACTCTGTTTTCTTCTCGGGTTTTCTCAGCTTTGAAAGTGGAGCCTTCACGTGTTACTGAAACCCTCACTTGATGCCAAGTTCTCAAAGGCTGCCATTGATCTAGCAGTCAAAGGGAAAGCTTTGGAACTCCTCTCTGATCAACCATCCCACTCACCTCACCTCTCTCTCCCTCTATCTCTCCCTCTCTGTCTCTCTCTAACTCTCTCTCCCTGTCTTTCTCTCTCTCTCTCCCTCTCTCTCTCCCTTTCTCTTTCTTTCTTACTCTTATCCTCTGTGGCAGGGAGCATCACTCCTCGCATCCGAACTCCAGAAACTGGGTCAGACGATGCCATCAAGAACATTTTGGAGCAAGCAAAGAAAGAGATCCAGTCCCAGCGAGGAGGTATGGGTCGCTTTTCTAGACACATACAGCACAGTCCACTATTAAATTCCACAGAAGATGCTTTAGAATCTAACATTAAGCTCTATCTCTGTTAGTAAACACTAACAGTACTGCTTTATAACTGGTCAGCAACATCCCAGGCACCTACACCTAACCTAACAAACAGGTACTGAAGAAGTTGAAATAGTACTGAACTACTGTTTACACCAGTGTGAACTCTCACACTCTATGTATAAATACATTGTTTCTGTTAATATAATATCCCAAATGACTGTGCATGTGACAAATACAAGAATCATCTTCTTCTTCAAATGAATTCCTCCCATTAAAAAGAGGTTGTCAGCTCGTAAGCAGTCCATTCCAAAGGCCACAAGAGCTGGACAAATAAAATTAAATAATACAAATCTGTAGAAAAAACAAGGTAAAGATATTTATTGGAAAATGGTAATTCCCCGTTATTTATCTTTTCCACTGATGATTATAGTGTGGTGTATTAATCATTCATACAGCAAGTTAAAACTTAGGACGAGCAGACTTAAAATATTCAACTTGGTTTCGAGCGGTTAGTTTTCTTATCATTTCAGCTTTAAAAAAATCCACATCACAATGTCCCTTTAATCTACCCAATGCTCTCCCGTTACGAAACATTAAATAATACATTATATCCTCAAGCGGACTTTGGTTCAGTACGTCCTACGCACTCATATTTGGTTGAAGTACATTTTTAAATTAAAATTAATATCCACTAAGGCATAGTCGGCGAAAGTAGTACATCATAAGCACATGTATTTTTAGAAAGTATAGGTCAGATTCAAAATTAGCACAGCTTATGCAAGTGTACTTTTTGAAACGTGTATTATCTGTAGGAGTACGGGAAGTGAGATAATATATGAAGTATACTTTAAAGGTCTTTTTGCTTTAAAATAATGTTTTTTTTTCCTCTACAGAACATAGTACTCAGAAACTGTGATTATACCTCAGGTGAAAGAGTGTGATTAAGCTTTGCATACTGAGACGTCTATTAAAATGCTGATGAAAGCATGACTGCATTTCCCCTGATTTGAAATCCATTTAGAAATAAATACTTGAATCATTTGGCCAGAGTTATTCAGAATCCATATTTCACAGCTTCGTGTATACTTATGTATTTTTTAGATATGTTTATGCATGCGCTTTCCTTGGAATTGGTGCATATATAATAGAATGGGACGTTAGTGGTTAATAAAAAATGCAGCAGCAGTTGAAAACTGTACGCAACTGATTCAGTCTCAAAAATGATTTGATTTCATGGCTTATGTTTAAATGGTATGATTCTAAGACGGGTAAATCATTAAACTGACATATGAGCTTTTGTCATCAGCATTTTTGTTTGTGTTATTTTATACATTTTATGTGTTCACTGTTATTCTAAAGTGTGAAAAATAGAAAAATAAGGAAATCATTTTTTATTGTTTATTGTTGTATTACTGCTCTTGCAACTATGGTCTTGTTAGTGATCTGCTCTTTTGGATCAGCTGTCTTCGAGCTGTCCATTCATTAGAACAGCACAAGGCTGCTCCAGTAGAGGAACTGAGAACCACTGTAATAAACCAACAAATAATTATTTTCACTGGGTTAAAGAAATTGACAAAAATGTCTCTAGATTTTATGTTTGTACATTTTGATGAATAAAATGTGCATCCTAGCACAGTGGCCTAGTATCGCCTAAATGTGATCTTAACATCTCATTGCCAAGCATTATTTTACGTGCTGAGACTAATTTGGTTTCGGTGTCACTGTGCAGTATTACTTAAGGCTTTACAAGTTGTGCTGTTTCTACAGTAAGGTCATGTTTGACAATTCAATTTTTGGCCTTGTAATATTACTGGCCAGCTTACTAGTCTACTAGTCAGCTCAGAAACAAATTGTTTGTGTCAGTTGGACCACAATTCTTCTCTGTGTGTTTTGTGTAGGAGATGGCAAGTCCTCTCTGGGTGGTTCCTCTGGCCGCAGCAGCAGTGGTGGCGCTGGTAACTCGGACGATACCATTAAGAGCATCCTGGAGCAGGCCCGACGAGAGATGCAGGCGCAGCAGCAGGCTCTGCTGGAGATGGAGGTCTGTGGCCGGACGTCTGCTGGAGATCGTTTGGGCCCACAGGATGTGTCCAAGAACCTTCCTGGCCCCATGCCCACCTACATCAAACAGGAGGAGGGTATTCCTGTGGCTCTGTGTGCTGCCAATCCCATTGGCAGCCCCCAAACCCCTCTAAGCGTACTCTCCCCTGCTGCCTTTGTCCAAAACATCATCCGTAAGGTCAAGTCCGAGATTGGAGAAGCTGGAACCTATTTCGACCAGCACTGGTCAGCCGAGCGGGGGTCAGTCATGATGGGCGCAGTTACCACATCTCATCCATTCAGCTCTGTTTCACCCTCACTTTCCTCTTCCTCCTCCACGGGACACTCCTCCTCTGTGCCTCGGGCCTGGCCACGGGCCGAAAATGGCGACTGCACGCCGGGAACTGAGGAGGCTGCCGAGGACGAGTCCATCCTGGGGCGCCCGTTGGAGGTAAAGGTGGAACCAGAGGTTACTGTCAGTGGGGAGCCTCCTTGTGGAGGAGCAAGGATGGGCTACTACCCTTCTTACATCCCGCGCACCCTCAAGCCCACAGTACCGCCCCTGACCCCGGAGCAGTACGAGATGTACATGTACCGCGAGGTGGACACCCTTGAGCTGACCCGGCAGGTGAAGGAGAAGCTGGCCAAGAATGGAATCTGTCAGAGAATCTTTGGAGAGAAGGTAGATCACTATAATAAGTGATGCTTTCAGTGTTTTGTATTGCTTTAATGCACGTTTTCCTGTCCTGTTTTTACTGCAGTGTAATTGATCTTTATATATTTTATGTATATGTATATATGTACATATATGTTAGAAGTATATATATACAATCTGTCCCAGTCCCAACTAACATTCACAGTATAAATGCAGCATAAAACAGTGGTTACATGCAATTTAAGTGCTTTGCTTGAAACTTTGTAAAAAGATATTTGATACAGTTGCAGAGTATCTTCTGTAGTTTTTGCTTTTGTGGGTTTTTACTTAGCAATGCTTCTAATTTGTACTTTGCTGTCCCCTAGTGGTTGACTGGTGGCTTCACTACAAATTGATTGCACTTACTTCCACATTTTTTAAACTTCTAATCTCTTTCTACATTTTGTACATTTTGTACCTGGATCTAATCAGTGAAAGCTCTTTGTATGTCTTAAAGTCTAAATGTGTCTGCCTGGTTCTTGCAGGTGCTGGGCCTTTCCCAGGGCAGTGTGAGCGACATGCTGTCGAGACCTAAACCCTGGAGCAAGCTTACGCAGAAGGGAAGGGAGCCCTTCATCCGTATGCAGCTGTGGCTTCTGGACCAGCTAGGCCATGGTCTCAGCCAGCAGCCCAACAACAGCCACAGCCAAGGTGAGTTCCACTCCTCGTTCATCCTCTTACTGAGAGGGATGGAAGTTTAACTTTTGGCTGTTATGGTTTTGTGGAAATTGGTCGTCATTGTTTTGTATGAATCATAGGTAAAGTGTTGTATTAGATGTTTTAGAGTTCTCTGTATCCACATGTTTCCACAAGTATCCACTGTATCCACAAGTGCTTTGGCGGAAAATAAAAACTGGGATTTATAATTATTATTATAACTACTTATAATTATTATAACATTCAAAGTAGTGTGTGAAATCATTTGCAAAACTAAACCTCTCTATCCTCAGATAAAAGCCCAGTGACAGCCCGCTCATCACCATCCCCTCCCCCAAGCCCTGAGGAGAACCACCCCAGTTTGCCTCTAGAGCCGGTCAGCCTTGCCCTAGAGAGCAGCAAGGAGAACCAGCATCCCCAGCATGTGGAACCACATGGAGGAAAGTCCACCCCAGGCATTCAGACCATGCAGCAGCCTCACACCCCAATGGGCATCCAAGAGCTGGTGGCTATGTCCCCAGAGCTAGACACGTACGCCATCACCAAGAGAGTCAAAGAGGTGCTGACAGACAACAACCTGGGTGAGCTCAGAAGTTTTGCTTGGTTTAGTGCAAAATTGACATCTAAGTTATTGAACTCTTTTAGGTCGATGTTCAATATGATGCTTAGATAAATATTGGGAAGTCTAGAACTTTCTTTTAAGGTCTGTGAGAAAAATCGTTACATGTTTGAATGCATGGATAAGACTGTATCAGTAATGGTCACTGTGTGTATGTGTGTGATTTTAGGTCAGCGTCTGTTTGGTGAGAGTATTCTAGGCCTGACCCAGGGCTCAGTCTCAGACCTGCTGTCCAGACCCAAGCCGTGGCACAAGCTGAGTCTGAAAGGCAGAGAGCCATTTGTCCGTATGCAGTTGTGGCTCAATGACCCACACAATGTGGACAAGTTGAGAGACATGAAAAAAATGGAGAAAAAAGGTAAACAAAGAGCACATGACTTATTTTAATTCTGTGTAGATATAATATGGGTCAGCTCTTATTATGTAAATACTGGAACTGGGTTACTTCCTAGAAGCTACTGCTTTAGAAACTCAAAAGAAAAGCACAGAATCGTACTTTTAAAGGTCGCGCTTGTCCCTGATGGAGTGCCCTATAAATTACAGTCACTGTGCCCTTAGGCATGAGCACTTAGACCTTTTTCAGCTAAGAAAAGGTACACTGGTACACCTTGGTGTTCGATTGTGAGTCCTTGAGGGTATTTTTGTCAGTTCTACCCCAGGGACAAGAAAATGAACCCTTATTGTATCAACCAGTATGCTCTTAAAGCAATAGTTAGGACTGAAATCAAATAGATTTTGTGCTTCAGTTACAAAGCTAATGTTCCTAAAATAGTAATGTGGGCAACTATGTTTAAGTAAAGGGGAAACTGTAAGTTGATTGTCTATTGCTTTGACTTCTTGTTTCTGTGTTCATCTCACGTAGCCTACCTGAAGCGCCGGTATGGCCTTTTGAGTCCAGGCTCTGACAGTGATTCTCCTGGTGCCCGGTCCGACTGTATCAGCCCAAGCCTGGCGCCCATCGAGCTGTGCCCTTTTAACCAGGCCAAGAAACCCAGAGTGGTTCTGGCCGCTGAAGAGAAGGAGGCTCTGAGAAGAGCTTATCTTCAAGAGCCCTACCCCTCTCAGCACACCATCGAGATGCTGGCCACCCAGCTCAACCTCAAAACCAACACAGTCATCAACTGGTTCCACAACTACAGGTCAGAAGCAGACTGTGATTTCTCAGAATTTGTTACTTGTTGGTTTCAGAGAGATCTTAAGAAGAAAGAGGTCACTTCCTATTCCAAAACTCAAAAATAAAACTAATTCAGGCCATTTTTTGTGTAGAAATGTAGGAGCTGGGTTAGTTCCAGTAAGGAGAGCCAGATGTTCTGCATATTTTGTGTTGCCTCTGCTCAACTCACTAGATCTAGCACATAAGGGGTGTGTTAATTACTTAATGGGCTAAATCAGGTGTGTTAGATGAGGGAAAAAACTAAAATGTGCCCAGGACTGGGATTGGGAACCACTGTCCTGTACAACTTCTCAGAATCTTTGATGGAAGCCTTGCTCCACCTTGTGGACACTTAAAGCAGTACAAATTTACATGGAACAGTGAAAAGATCCCAGACATCACATTGTTCCTGTTACCCAGGTCAGTGTTAAGCACATTCATTCTCCTCTTCAAACACACTCGCGAAACCTGGCAAATAGCAGATTAGTTTAATTAGTCGTATATGAGTGAACAGAAATAGAAGACAGGCCCTCCAGGACCTGGGTTGGCTGCTCTTGCCCTAGGCTATACCAGATAATTTTTCTGTTTTAATGCCTTTGCTCAAGTCATAAGACATTCTCTCTAGTCATTCTCTTGTATTCTTGACTTTGTATGTTGTCTCGATTGTTCACTTATAAGCAGGTCACGGATGCGGCGGGAGGTCCTCATGGAGGGTCCCCAGGACAACGACACGGACGCGGAGCCTCATAACTACTCTCCATCGGTGGTCCGCAGTCCCGTCTCTGATGTTGACGAAAGAAAACAAACTCCGGGGAGTCTTATCCGTCCTCTCAGCAATGGGCAAAGACTTCTGGCCATTAAACAGGAGTCTGGTGAGCTGGAGGAAGCGGAGGAGCTCCGTGTCAGGCCGGCTAAATGCTCCTCCTTGGGAATCCAGTTCCCCCAGCTGAAGACTGAGAGGGAGGAGCAGGTGTCTGGTTACAGGGACCCAGCACTGTCCCCACACTGTCCCCAGGGCCTCAGGGAGGATGAAGCAGGAAGCAGTCAGGTCCAGGGTCTTCATCCAGGACCTCTGTCCTCAGAGGGTGTCCAGAGAAACAGTGTGGCTGCCTGCGAAGGCGAAGACCTGGATAAGTCGCCAGTGGATCCAGTCAGCTTCAAGGCCTCGTCGGAGCCCTGCCGCGGCAGCCTGGAAGTGTCCCTTAACTCACCGTCCGCAGCTTCCTCACCCGGCCTCATGATGTCTGTCTCCCCTGTCCCGTCCTCTTCTGCCCCCATCTCTCCATCGCCACCCAACCCGCCCCCAACAAGCACTAACTCCAACCACGAGCCCTCGTCTGGCCCCAGCTATGGCCTGGACAACCACCAGTCCATGCACAACCCTAAACTCAGCAAGAGCACTCAGAGGCGCAACGAGAAGATGGCCAACCTGAACAACATCATCCACCGCCTGGAGCGAGCCGCCAACCGTGAGGAGACCCTGGAGTGGGAGTTTTAACTTCAAGCGACTAGCTCTTGTCCCAGACACTGAAGTCTCTGTAAGAGAACTTTTTTTCTGGAAAAGGCTCTCCAGGAGGTTCTGTCTCCTAAACGTTGGAGCTTGGCTCCACATTTGCCTGTCTGGTTGGCCTCACAAGGGACAGAGATTTAAAAAAATTAAAAAGGAGTAATACCCTCCAACTCGCAGACAAAAAAACCCAAATCTCCCCGTCAAAGACTTTTAAGAAAGAAAAAAAAATATTTATAAACGTGTTTTAGGTATTTTGATAAAAGGATCTTACTTTAAATTCTATGTTACAGCACTAGCTGTTGTTTTAAACAATGAAGGAGAGAAATACTCTTTGACATGAAGACTTTGCAGCTATGGTGTCATGAAATGCACACTGAAGTCCTGTAGATTGCCACTGGGTGAGATTATTTCAAATGAGACCTCTGTCTTAAGCCATCAAAAAGCACTACTTATTAAAAAAAAGAGACACTGACCAAATTTGCTACTTTTTGAATAGCAATTTTTCAGATTTTGTCTGTAAGACGGGACAGTTTAAGTCAAATAACATGAGAACTTCATACTGACTGAGGGATAGTCCTTAAAGACTCTAAATAGTGAACAATGCGTATGTACTTAGTTTCTTGGTGACATGTTTTGGAACATTTGTTACACAAGCGTATAATGTGTGGTTGTACGTGCTGTAGAAATTGTCTGCAATAGCCTTCTCCGAACAAGATGTAGCATGGTACTCAACTTACCCTCTTATCCTCTATAGTTAGTAACCTGTGATATACTTGAGCGATAAAAAAGTGAAAACGTTGGAAAATTCTGCAAAAAGTAAGAAAAAAGGAATCGTAAAAAAAAAAAGAAAAAAAAAAAAGAAAAAAAGTTTAACGATAGAATCTTTTCAGTGAACTTGTTCTTGTTTTTCCTTTAAGGATTATTTGAGGTTTACAATAGGGCCTTTTGTGCACCTGGAAGTGAGTGAGCCATTTGCCACTTGTAGAGCAATGTACTTGTCTTTAATTTCTTTGATTTTGTGTTTACCTCACTCTCCCTCTGATGCACTGATCGCGCAGACATAGGCCAAGGCAAGGCTGCTTACCTCAACGTCACGGTTTTGATCCGAGTCTTTTGTCCCAAAAAGATTGGATCCAGTCACAGTGTAATATAAGCTTGAAACGAGCCTCAAAGACCATTTTGAGAGAAACTGATGGAATAGACTAATCAACTGGGAACCGTTAGCATGCAGGGGTTTCAAAGCAACCATTTGTTCATTTTTTTCCTCTTTTGTTGTTGTTGAGGTGTCTGAATCCAGGTTTTTTCAGTAAACACTCAATCCACACAGTCCTTATGGGACCCCCCCAGACCCCCGCTGTCTGGCCCTCTAATATGCACCATCACACAGATGGGCAGCAGCTAGACCTTCTGACCTAAATGCCTTCTTCTACATCGTTGCTGTCATAACAAAACCTTCCTAACATTCTCTTTAATGTATATTAATGCTAGTAGTTTTTGTTCACGACCTTTTGAGCTGCTCCATTCTTAATGAGGAGCTGAAGCTTATGAAGGGTGGTAAATAAACTACACCACACAAAGCGTACTGTCGCTTTGTACCACTATTTCTCCAAACTGTTTGGTGCTTTTAAATATTTTAGTTCATATTTCAAGCATTTTGTCAACAAGAAGAACATATTTATGAATAGATGAACTAGTAATTATCTGAAATGTTTGATTTCCACCTATTTTTTTCAAAAATGCACTGCTGAAGGTGCTTGATTCTTAAGATGGAGAGTTTGGTGTGAAATACTTAAACTACTCTTCTACAGAAGAGTCTATATTGAGTCTATATTGTTCATAGTGGTGGTGAATGGAACCAGAAGTGTCTGTAACATCTAAATCACAGAAAGTTGTTAGATGAAATTGCTATAAACATGTAGCCTGAGACATTACTTTAAGATTTAGGTAAAATGTATGTCATTATAGTGGAGAGGTTCATGCAGAGAGATTCTCCACTATTTTACCATCATCAATATTAAATATCAACATTCAAAATGTGTATTACATTTGTGTTGTAGGATGTCTGGTTCCGGTCAGCACTACTATAGAAAAATCAGAGTGGGTTTCTCTCATATATTTCACGTCACCATGAATGCCTGTTGACTTGACCACATCTTAATGATTGAATTAAACCTGGTGGAATACCTCTTTAATTATTACACTGGTAAATTGTATATTCACTTGAATCATTTACAACTCTGTCATACTTATCATTTATATTCGTCATTTGTATTTATTACACAAGTTTAGTAATGGTTTGCTCTATATCTGTAATCATGTAATGTTGTGAAGATGAACGGGGGTTAACATACATCCACTGCCACCAAAATGTTAATTCCAGAAATGAATAATAATATAATATAACGGTAATGGTAATAATATAGAAATAATGTCACAAGTTTTGGTATGACAGCAATGATTGTCACTGACTGCATGTGTGAGAGAGGTCAGTAAGGTCATGGCTGTCACTGCAATGAGCATCCTCACGATGACCTGTCCTGGGGGACCAAGAATTATGACAGGTGCAGCTGACTGTTTTAAAACTGCTCACCTACAGTGTTTTACAGTGACCAGTTCACACCACTCACACTCTGCTTTAGCCTTCACTGGTTTATTCACCTCAATGCGTCTGACATTACTCCTTTTCCACTTCACTCAACAGCATTTATTCATTCCAGCTTCTCTTCTTCGCAGGAGTGGCCAGGTTTTGTTTCACTGTTTTGAAAAAAAAGTTCAGAAACATAAGGAAAACAAGACAAGACTTACATGGTGAAATGTTGGCACCCAGCAAAGCTAGAGACTTTTGAAAGACTGTTCACATGTCACATGGTGGTGGGAGGCTCGATTCAACTAATAGTAACAAGACTTTTCAAGTCCTGTGCTCACGCAACAGCCCAAAACTTCCGGTTTGTCAGCTTCTTATTTTTAACTTTCCATTCCACCCTAAATGCCGCAGTAGTCAATGGAGCTACTGCACTACTTACAGCACTTACAGAGCTGCAGTTCATGAACCAATAAAGGTGGAGCAAGAAATTCAGATTAGAAGCTGGTGAATGAGAAGCCAAATTAAAAAAAAACAAAAAACTAAGCACCTCAACCATTTTTTTAAGCGTCTGATGAATCTAGAATCTAGAACTCGGCCTGGTGTTTTGGGGTGTTCTGCTGCTGGTTATTGAAATGCTGTCTATTTTTTATTTATTTATACTTTGGCAATGACACATGTGGTTTTCCTACTGGGTTACCTTTTTTTTAATACTCTCTCAATATGTATAGGTCTTCAATACCTCGTTTGAGAACTACTTACAGCACTTACCGTTGAAAAAAGATGAAGAGTCAAGAAAACGTTTTGAGTATGGAAATTATTCTAACTTTAGTGTTCCACAAAGTCTTTGCCTTGATGTATTGTCGAAGTCGGTAGTAAACACTTGCACATGTCTAACTAGTACTGAGGATTGGAATTATAAACACATGTATAGATATATAAATATTACACATTTACCGAGAAATACTAGGGGTTCTCGACACTAGCGTGCTGATATATTTAAATAGAGTGTACAGTTATATTAACCAAACACACAGAGTCAGACCTTGTCTGGCAAGCTTGCCCATGTCCTAGGAACTTCTCTCAGGGTAGTCTTGCTTCTTTAAGCTTTACAAGAACCTGTCAGGTCACATTACTGGTCAGCTTCAACTGTTCGCGACCACTATTTGTTTGTTTTGCCTCTTTTTTCCTAGAGATTCCATTCTCAGCCTAACATAACGGCATTCGTGGAAAGCTCAGAGCGACCTGGAGCATGAATGTTAGCTGAAGATGAGGTGCTGAAAGCTGAAATCAGGACAATGACAAATTAGTGGTGCTTCTGTTTAATCTTACTTTCCATCTTATTTTGGTCTGTGTTGAATTCCGGAGGTATCTCGATCATATCGAATAGTGTGCGGCCCAAAAAGAAATACCTTTTCTTTGGAAAAGCCTAAAACTTAAACCTTTTTTTCAGCGATAAGGCGACTCGTGTACCTGAAACACTACAACTGCCCACTTACTCTCCCTGCATTGTTGTCCACAACAGAGATGATTTATAGCAGCAACAAACACGCCATCACCTGAATGAGATTAACTTTGCCTATGATTCTGAGATCTCTCTTTACACCTTTAAATTGGATTCTTTTTTTTGCATGCACTTTTATTAGGTTTCCTTTGTAAAAAGAAATTGTACATTGTCTTTTATCTCCCCAAATCGGCACTTGCGCTCCCGAGGCCGGAGAACTATGTCCCTGGACACTGTGGTGACGCAACACAAAGGGCCTAAGAAGTATGTTACGCACAGACTGATGGGTCTTTACCTCGGAAAGATTTCAGCCATAACATACTCTTACTTTGGTGCTTAGGTGTATCGTGACCCACCGTTATCTCAAAGCCCTTGTGCACACTGTCCACGGTAAAGCCCAGGCAGCTTACCGTAAGTAAGAGGCCTCACTTCACAAATGTTGACTGGAAATCTGAGTCTGACAGTCTAATGCAGCAGGATGTACTAAAGTGTTTGGTTGTTCCTCCCTTGAGCAGCAAAGAGAAGGCAGTGCACACCTGTAAGAGACACCCCCACCCCAACCCCCCACCTCCTCTTTCTTGTGACATTTTACACATTTTTTGGGCACTCATCTCACATCACCTTAATGGGCAGAGCACTTAAGCTTTGATTTTAAAGAGAGGGCAAGAAAATGTCATGTGTCTTTTAATCATATGTATCAAGCCATCATTGAATACAGTACATTATTGTATAAAACCCTTCATGTTGTGTGTGTTTTTCTCCTACCAAGCTATACATATCTATCTCCCTCTTTCTCCCTCTGTCTTCCAAATATCACCTTTATAGAGGCCTGTGGCCTTTTTGATATCCATGGAGATGAAACCGCTATACAAAAAAATGAAATGAAATGCATGTTTTTCTCTGAATACAGTCAAATCATCTTTACAGGGTTGAAATCTGAATATTGCTCCATGCAACCCAACACCGCTGCACACTGAATTAACAGAAGACAGACATCAAATAACAACACATCCAGCAAACTCTGTCAAATGTGATAGTTAGGTTGCTTTAAGAGTCCAGTTTGAGTTTTGTTATAGAACAGAGCCTTCAGTAAAAAAAACATTTCATGGGTAGTTTGCCCATAGCATTGTGTCGTTTTGTATATTCGTTGATTTTGAGAAAATGCACAGGACAAACCGTATCAGTTTTGAAAGGTCAACAATGATGTTCCAAAAACACCATTTATTTTTATTATAGAGAAAACCAGATTAGGCATAGGGTTCGGAATATGGGAATGACACCAACCACAGAATGAGACGTTACCTCAGAGGATTAGTTTCAAGTTATACATCTGCAAACTACATGATCACAATCTTAGCCATCATTTGAAGTGAGAGTTAAAAGATGTCCATTTATTCCAGAAACAAAATGTGTAAAATCTCAATGGTTTTAGGAAACTAATGATATACTTAAGTGTATAGTGAACCTTTTTTTAAAGTAGGTTTTAATCTATGATCAGAAAAACATGGTTGTACTTTAAATAGGCCCAGTTGTGTTGTAACTGTAACAAAAGGAAGAGAGGTGAAATTTGTCACATAAAACAAGCACAATTTACCTTCCAGTGTGAACCACAGGAAACATGACTGAATTTTTCCCTTTTTTTCCGTTTCTACTAACTGATCTGATGGTAATAGTTAATAAGAAATTCAGCTCTTTTTAGTGATCCGGATCATTTGCCTCAGCTCTCCAAATGGCTCAAATTCAGCCCAATTTAAGGCTGTTTCAACCTAGTACGCTATATAGACAAAAGTATTATTTATGATATTTTTATGATTGAATTCAATACAACATCAGAAGAATCCGACCCTACCTCACCACTAAAGCTACACAGATTCTGGTTCAGTCCCTGGTCATTTCCAAACTGGACTACTGCAACTCTCTATTTG
>JBBPDB010000017.1:6894325-6934001 GCA_037974465.1 Brachypetersius altus | reverse complement strand
CAGAGCGACGTACATCAGTGCTTAAGAAGTCCACAACTATTTCTTACCTGAAAAACAGCTTAAATCTGAGTCAACTAATAGATAATACAGTTAATCAAAATGTAATTTTCATTTAAACATTAGTGTAACAGTGCTGACACATTGCTTGGGGGAAACAGACCCTCTTCTAAAACAGAACCATACAAAAACGTTGGTTAAATTAATGTAGTTTAAACTTTAGTATACAAATGTTGGCTACTTGCTCAGATTAAACAGGCCCAAATATCTTCCTGCTTGTTTTACAGACAATCTATATCTACACTGCAGCAGAAAAAATTGAAACAAGACACCATTTAGTATTTTTTGTTGCTTTAATGTTGCATTAATTACTTTAATGACATTACATTCAAGTACATAGACTTTAAAAAAATCCCTGTTGGTGTGATTGTCAGCGTCCCAATACTTTTGTCCATATTGTCTACCTACACATAAAACATATACAGAAGAACACACAATCATCTCCTGATATAAAATGAATACAAAGGAATAAACCCACACCTGTTTTACATAAAGCCAATGTAAATCTCTATAGGAGCATAAACGGCAGTAGCCTAGGTGGTCAAACACTTGCTTGTCAACCCCATGACCACAAAATTGCAGGTTCAACCTCCCACTTTCTACCATTGTGTCCTTGAGCACTTAACCCCCAGTTGCTCCAGGCCAAGGGACTGTCCCTGTAACTAAGGACAGCAAGTCGCTCTCGATAAGGGCGTCTGTCAAATGCCACTTAAAAGAGCAAATTCGAAGAAGAAACCAACCTCATGTTTGTTTATTTAGTAATATTCTGTAAAACAGATTTTTCCTTTGGTTAAATCTACGTATCTGAATGCAACGCCATTGAAGTTCCTGTTGGTGTAATGCTCAGGCTTCCCAATACTTTTGTCCACATATTGTACTTAAACGTGTAAACACATACTCACACAATCATTTCCTGATCGAAAATGAATAGAAAATGAATAAACCCAACCCTATCTCTCATAATTTATATCTACGTCGAAGCATTAAGGTCGACCTGGAGACCAACCTCAGCTTTGTTTTATTGAGCAATTTTGTATAAAATAGTTTTTAGCCGCTAAAGCTAAAAACGCTCCGTGTTTACAATCTGTACGTGCCCACGCAGCGCAGAGATGGTGCGCGGTGACGTCACCGGCCGAGGCTGGCGATGGCGGCGGTGCTCTGCTGAGGGACGGGCTGTGAGGACCCGCACATGGATTCGAGGCGAGATTTCTCCACTTTCTCGTCGCTGGTTTTGTGTATCGGGTCTCGGGAAAAAGTGCTGGGAGGTTCTGCTTCGGAGCTTGCCCGGAGATTGTTGCGCAAGCTGTCTCCTGTGTTTGTGGTAGGTGCTTTTGTCGGCGGAGGCCTTGACGCGGGGGGTCCGCCCTCCTTCTCTCTCATAACAACAACAAAAACACAGACTAGCCTAGCCTAGCCACACCACAGAGGCCCTCGGTGTAGTAGGGGTTTTTCAGCTCTCTCAGATATTATGAGTCATTTTGGTATAACTGTCGTTAGAAAGGCACACCACGATTTGTGTACTTTTTTGAAATACACCAAAGATGTAGGAAGTCATCAAACTAACGTTAGCTTGTGCGCTAGCCCTGGGATTGAGGCAGCCACTTCCGTCCCAAACTAGCTTAAAACTTGCGTATTAGATGTCTTTGAGAAATTCCAGATAGAGAACTACGTTGTGCAGGTTTTGCTTTCGATTCTTTGCCCTTTACCCTCATTAGCGTTTGCTTTTGCTGCTTTAACGTAACGCCAGCCCTTCAGAATTGATCTGACTGGTACAGTGACAAGTCCACTGAGGTAACTAGTTAAACAGCTTTCAAAAATACACAGATCTGCAGACATAGCGGATAAAGATCGTTTGGTAAAACCAGTAGCTGTTAAGAAGTGAGTTTGACTACTACATGACTGCGTACTTGACAACCAGCCATGAGGGCAGTAATGAATCAAAAGACAGCAGTGAGCTGCCAAACAGAGTGACGAGCTTCATAACAGCTAGAGTGCTGTATGTAGCTTCAGACGACTAAATGAGGTAGGATTTACTGCTGATGTGTTTTTAGGTCTTGTTTGTTATAAAACGGATAGTAACGTTGTATGAATACTGGAAAACATTCATGTGTCACATCTAAGTGACTGTCAGAGTTATTATTTTCTTAGGATTGCAGTTTGCAATTGATTGCTAAGCTTTTCTATCATAAATCTGTGACATTCCATTCATTTTTATCTCGTTGGTCCCGGTAGCGTTGAATGGAAGTAGTTATTTGCTTCTGTTATTTGCTGTAAAGGATACAAATTTACACTGAATGGCTAATCGCTCTGACATGTGGGGTCTATACTGTGTTGCTCTTTGTGTTTTTGCTTTGATCAAATATAAGTAAAAGAAATGTAGTGGAATTATGTGCTCACACAGATGAGGCAGGAAATCAGAGCGAACAAAGAAGCAGGGTCTCTTGTGTCACTCTGAGAGTGACACCTGAGAGAGACTGACTGATTCTTACACTCGCCCACAGTCAGAGGCACTGACCTAAATGTAAGTGGAGAATTGGAGAAAAGGTGCACATTTGTCACACAGGACAGTGCTGCAGTGTTTCGTGAATGCCCTGCGTTGACATAGGGCTTGCCCTGCTTGACAAGGGATTTCTTTCACTTGTAACTGTATATTAGGGCTTTTGCCAGGATGGACTCAATGTGTTTGTCTTAGCTGGTGTGTGTGTGTGTTTGTGTATATATATATATATGTGTATATATATATAAAAATATAAATATATATAAATATAAATATACATATATATATATAAATAATATATGAGTTAATGTAGTTGGTTTATTTAGATGCGTTTGTCTTGAGTTAAACACTGCAGAATTGGTTTGTTTGCGGTGATCTGTAAAAACTTACAGTACCAAGAAGAAGCAATACGTCTGCTGCTTTCTGGGGTAAACATTAGTGTATGTGGAGGTCAGATAAGTTTTATCAGTCGTTGCCAGATCCGCTAAAGGAGCCGTGCGCTAACTGGGGGGGTTTGGTTGGGCACTGGGCTGCCCTTGTCTGTGAGCTCATACCATATGATTCTCAGGAGACCCACAGGGCTGAAAGAAGCCCTCTGGGTGGAGAAACGCCTCTCTCTCAAGACATGTTGTTTAGTGAAAAACATCCACAGTGTGTTTGCTCCACACAGATTTCTTATTTACAGATCTTTATAACAACTTTCCAGACATGGCTTAAGCCTAGCCCTAGACGGCACATTACTCCGAACTAAGATTCTCTGTTGAAAAACAAAATACAGTCCTGGACTAGACTTAATGTTTAACGATGTAATTTGTCTGTAGAGTCACAAAACTGACCCAGGCCTTTTTTGTCTGAGATTTATGTCTCATCCTGGAGATAAACGCAATAAATAGAAATAAAATGACTGGATGAATTTTTCAATCCAAAAGTCAAAGTATAAGCAACATAATTTGGTCAGTTATTTGCCAGACTGACATGTTATGTTCCTAAATAGGAAATTAACTTTCTGTTGAAATAATATGAATTACATGAATTAAATAAAGTCCTTTATTGAAAGTAAGAGGGAAGCAGCTATTTAGCTAAATGTGTCAGTTCTGTTTGTTACTTAGAATTTTTGTTCTAAAGTTACTTTTTCTTGGTAATGATGCCTGGTAATGTTCTTCAGATGGAATATGTTGCTCAGGGATGCCGTGAATGCAAATATTTAATTTGTTTTTAAAGCTGCTTGGCATTTGCATATTAGCCCAAAATTATCACTCAGAATTTTCCACAGAACAGAGCGGTGCTGGAAAACATGGCAGAGCTGAGGAAGGTGTGCACACTGTGGCCTGTATCTCCTGCTGGCTTTAGTTCAGTGGTTTAGATCCACTCCACATGTGCACATTAGTAATTATTTTCTAGACCTGTTAGTTAGTTAGTTTTCTAGGCCTGTGCCTTTCACTGTTTACCCTCACTATCAAAGAGACGGTATTTTGTTGAAGATTTTGATTTTGTTGAAGCCTAATATTTGGAATTTTAATAGATTGGAAATTTGGAACTGATATAATTGTATGCATTGTCACATAGCTCCTTCTTGCCTCCACAGAATTCAATGCCATAACTCTGACTGGGACATTCAACACGGAAGAGTCTAGGAGCACCATCAGTTTTGTTAAGAACCAGGTACAGTAATTGCATGTGAATAAATGGTCTGGTGATGAATGATTCTTTTTTTAATTCAGGAAATAAACACATACTGTTTCCATTTTGCTTTTAGGCTTTTTTTTGTTTCTTACTGATTTTTTTTTCTTTGTTGTTGTCACAGCCACAGACCATATTGGGGGAGTGAAAAATTACAACTGAGAGCCGGCGGCAGTGACCCGCAATCGTTCGCCGGGGACATGGTAAAGAACCCAATAAAATTCTCCACTTCCGTCGCTCTTGTGTACGTCAGTCCTCTCTGGCATGGGGCACTTGACTGGCAGTGGCCCGTATGCTGAATCGGAAACTGGCCATTGATTTCTGAGGCTTTTAATTAGATGTATTTACTGCTGCTCTGACAGTTCTATTGGCCCCAGTTCCACCCTAGATGCTGCTTCAGCGAGAATCCAATGAGTGGTCCAGGGTTAATGTCACAAGTATTTACTGCTCCTTGTAGAGGCCCAGCCACTGTTTATGGCAGCTGCACTTAAAGTGATTGGTTGTAGTCATAGTAGTGATGGCACAAAACAACTTTTACTGTTCTAATCCTAAAATTGAAACCTTGAGTGTCAACAATATCGATTTGATATTTTGTCTTTAAAAACCATTAAGTTTAAGACTGCTTTTAACTGGAGTAGTTCCCTTAAGATAGGCTTTTAAAAGTTGGGTATCGTGTTCAAACTACTCAAACACCCAGCAGGAAGAAATACAAAGCTGACAACGTGACATTACACAATGTGTGTGTTCATTATAGATTTATTACAGACAAAAACATACAGATACAAACACTACCGCACAAGAAATAACAGCCCGAAAAGCAGTATATCAAGAGGAAAATGAATGAACATAATCCACACTTCTTTGTTGCTGTACTGACCCAGTATCAATATGCCATTTTCAAGTTGTTGTTTGTGTCCCTGAATCAGTGCCCAGGGTCTTTTTGAATAGGCTTATGAATGTGTATTATTGTATTTGTCTCTTCACAAATTTTTGACTGTAGTATATGCGTATTAGTCAGATATCAGTCTGTACATTTTAGGCTTTAAGGCCTGTGTTGTTTATGTGCATTGTGTTCTGCCTGTATCTGCCTTCTCTTCTGCTCCTGTCCACACTGGTCTGCTCCCCTCCTGGCCTCTGTGGTGAGCCCCCTCAGGCATGCTGATGCCCATTGTCAGTTCCACACACAGCCATGCTGCTGATCCAATTGACCCCCCCCCCCTCCACACACACACAGCTTGCTTCCACTATCCATTAATTAATACTTTTTAATAGACTGTCACTAATCTCTAACTTTGTTTTCTTGGGCCTTGGTAGAGTCTGAGTGTGTATTTGAGTGTATGCAGGTTTCTTTACAGTAGGACTGAGCGATATGGGGATATTATGTACTAGTATTAAAATGATTTAAAATGTATTATACTTTTTGACCCTCTATAAAACTAGAACATTCTTTTGTCATTTTTTTTAAGTGACTCTTTCTTTGAAACACTGAATGTAGTGAAAGCAAAAGCATCTCAGCCGTATACATGTAAGCAGTGAGACGAGACTAGACAGCATGGCTCCAGCTTTTAGAGAGTACAAAGCGCACACATAAAAACAAACTATAAATGGTCAAACTGCCAGTTAATGAACTCTGTGATTGGTTAAGCTTCCCTGCTTAAAACTTAAGGCAGCATTTAATGATGATGTTCAGGACTGTACTACTCTGAAACTGGAGGGCTGTTGTTAAGCACCGTTTGGTAGGTCCTCTCCTCTACAGGTGAGTTGAACCAGGTGTGTTTAAGCTGGGAAATCACTAAACTATGCTTGACACAGGCCCTTCAAGACTAAATGGCAGCTCTTTTGATTTGATATTTGCACCTTTTCAAACTAAATTTTTGATATATAATTCAATTAATAGTACTTCAGTATGTATATGACAGTGTACATATGTATAGAATATTAGCATGTATATAGATTTCCCTTTTTATTAAAAGTTCTTTTATGCAGTAAAATTTATAATAGAGATGTGGAATGGAAAAATCTCTGACTATCTCTCAACAAAAACACCCAGGTCGTGTTTTGGGTTAGGCTATGTGGTGGCATTAGCAACCTCTCTCTTTCATGTGGGTGTCCACACACACACTCTGGCAATATTATCACAGAAAAATGTGTCTGAAGCTACTTCTGTGCTGCTGCCTCACATGATGCAGAGCAGAAATAAATGGAATGACTTGTGCATAACATGTTTACCCACTGAGGCAACATACAGCTTCAAAGAGCTCTTTACACAGGGACAGTCCACATAAATGTCTGGCGTAGTCACAGGCTACAAGGTGGCGTAGTCAGGTGGCATAGTCACCGGCTACAAGGTGTTCTAATAGGATCTGGCCACGCAAATGAAATAGACCTTGTAAAGTATTTAACACACTTGGATTTAGGCTAAACAGATTACTTATTTTGTGTTGTGTGGTAGCCCTATTTGTCTGTAGCAGACTGGCTGTGGGTGCACATAGAGGTTTTTCAGCTGGGTTAGAATAGAGTGCACTCTACGAGCTGGAAAGGTGGTATTTGTGTGGGGGTGGTGGCGGTGTCAGTTGAATGAGCAAGTGAAAAGGCAATATTCAACAGCAGGCAGTTTACCGCTATACTGGTCTTGGATCAGGTTTGCCTTTGTAGTTCCACTTCCAGCAACTGAGCCATGTGTGTTAATTCTTGTTTTGGCAAAGCATATTACAGACTTCGGTTTTAAGGCTGTAATATCTGTTTTAATAATAACTACTTTGGTGCTGTTATCATTTTGCCCTGGACTTGTTATGCCATTCAGTCTTGGTGAAGTCTGTCTACATGCAGGTAAAGGCAGGGACGTGTCAGTGTTTCCACTGGAGGTGTTGTAACTGAAAAGACCAGTTATACAGTAATCTGGCATAGATCCATTTCAGTAAATACCACAGAAAATGTTGAAATCTTTTGTCAGCCCTTAAATCATCGTCTTTGCTCACTGTGCTACCCATAACACACCCGTAGTTTACTTAAGCCCTGTATTTTGTCTGCCAGGAGGAGGAGGGGCAGCAGAGTCTAGAGTGTATTCAGGCCAATCAGATCTTTCCAAGGAAGCCCCCTGTCCTAGAGGAGGAGGATCTGCAGGTAAGAGTGTGCATCTCCTCATTTTGCTTATCCATGCCCTAAGGCAGTGGTCTTCAAACTGTTCCTCCCTTTAGATGGTCCACATTTGGGCTCCATCTGCTTGCTTTGTGAATTAGGTTAAAGCAAAACGTGGACCATTTGAGAGACCCTGAGGATTGGTTTGAGTACTACTGACCTAAAGATTACATGAACTGTGGTGTGTAATTGACTGTTCACAAAGTAAGGCTTTCATTTTTCTCCTATTGTATTTGCTTATACATTTTAATATCATGAAATGATGAATAATATTATATAACACTGTTAACATGAGTTTTTCTGGCTCCGGTTGTAGGAATTAGCTTTAGTTTTGCTAAATTATCTTATGTACAATAAGTGCAATTTTTTTGATACATGTGCAATGTTTGGGTGAAACTATTACTGCTGGTCAGAATGCGCTATTTAAAACGTTCAATTTTTCTGGTGCATCTCTAATACTAAGCTTAAAGTACTTAAAGTATATAATTGTTTACTCAGACTCATTGTGACTATGTACATGTGAAGTTTGAATTAATTTATTTGCTCTCATTTGGGTGTGACAATGTTTTTGTAGGTGCCCTTCCCAGAGCTGGATGGAGAATTTACAAAGTACGTGGGGAGGGCGGAGGACGCCGTCATCGCCATGTCCAGCTACCGCCTGCACATCAAGTTCAAAGAATCTGTAGTCAATGTAAGTGAGCTCTAATAGGAGCCTGGCCTTTCTTTCAGGAGAAATAAAATAGTACTTGGAAGTCGGTTGTAGGACTTGGACACTTTGAGTATACTAGAGATCTTGCAGCCAGATCTGTCCAACCAATTATTTCCTAATGTTTAGAACTCCACTAAATTCTCAAAAAAAAATTTGCCTCTAATTGATCGGTTGCTGCCATTTCTACATTGTCGGCCTAGCATGTATTGCTGTTGTCAACTTTTACAGTTGAAACTGGCAATTCTTTGTTTATGCTCAGCTTTGGAGAAAGGCTCATGTGTTCTTAGATTATATAGATACTGTACTGTGGCCAGAATTATAGAGTACAGCTTGCTTGTAATGTTGTTTAAAGTAGCTGAGTGTGTTGGACAGTGGGACCGCTGGTAGTTGAAGACACATTTTCTTGTGGTGTATGGCGCGGTGCTAAATTTAGAGCCCGCAGATTATATTGGAGGGTGTTTAGGGACAGTGTGTCAGAATTACATCAGGTCCTCTGACAGGCAGGCTGTATAAAATAGCCAGTGGCTGCAGTCACAGTCTGAGTGTTAGTGAGAGCAAGGGAGTGAGCAGAGCTACCTTCTGTCTTTGTGCCTTTTGCTTATTCTGTTTCTAAAGCCTGTTGCCATGGTTGCTGTGGCTTTTTTATTTATTTATTTTTCTAACCTGAGCCCTTCTACACTCAAGGTTTCTTCACAGCTCAGTCAGAATCTTGCAGTGATAAGCAGTTTCCTTTCCTTGCTCCTGTTGGGCTGCATTTACATACAAAAGTTTGCATGATATCTTAGCCAGATTAATTTGATAGTAGAGGTGGAAAGTATGAAAAAAGTACTGCATCAGGATACAGATGTTTTACAATGCATTGCTGAACTGTGACAGTACTTCGTATTGTTTTGTATCTGATTGTATTTGCAGTGTATTGTACTGTTGTATTTAGAACAGCATGCTAGTTTATGGCTACTGCTTGGAAATCAAATTTTTAGGGTTTTTTTTTCGTATATTTAGCTTTTATCATGTTTAATGTCACAAACTGAAAATTAAAAACATTGTCATTTTGCACCAAAATTTTGGCCTCAAATATTAATAAATGGCACTTTTGGGTTTTGGCCAAAAAATGTAACAAGAGGGAAAGAGACTAAATTACATTTAACTGAAAGTGACCGTTATGTTTTACGTGAACACACCACAGCACATAGAGTAAACGGCAGGAAATTCAACCTCTGCTTTTAACCCATTCACCAAGTGAAGCAGTGGGCAGCCAGGAACACAGCACTCGTGGGGACATTGCCCTTCTCAGGGTACCTCAGAGGTGCCTAGCGGTCTTGGGAATCGAACCCACGATTTCATGATCGCAGGGCTACCAGCTGCCCCAATGATGAATAAATGAATAATAGTAATAATTAAAAACGCTTCTCCTTGTTTGCCTTGTTGGGAATCATTAGAAGTTTAGTGATTTAGTAATATTGATACTTATACTGCTTATCGATAAAGATACTTTTCAGTATTTTATTGATTTAACTCCTAATAATTTGGTCCAAAAAAATAAAATAGACAACGCATTTGAAAAGATTTGTAAAATAACCTAATTGTTTCTGGTGTATATAATGAGGGATGGGCAGTCACTACAAATGTGTGTTGTTGATGTGCAGAGCACTACTCCCATCACTCCCACTGATTCAGTCTAGGTTCAACCATTTGAAAATGCAGCTATGTTAGAATACATTAATGCTGTATAAACACTGATCACATCATTGTTTGTGCAGGAGATGATCAATATTTCGGCAATGACCAGTCAGGATACTGGTTCTCGATACCATCCCTACTTTCCCCTTCCGCCATCACAGATGTGTTGAAACAATTGAAGTGGCAGTGGTGAAACACTCAAATGTCAGATATGTGGAACTACTTAATGGTTTCTACAAAGGCCATCAGATAAGCAGTGTGTAATCACTGGTCCTTCTAAATGCTGAGAGGAAATACAACGGCAAGAACAACTTCATTGCAAATTTGAGACCACATTAAAACTACTTGATACACAGAATGCAGAAAGTAAGGTCCCCAGTATCATGCGGTGTAGCCACAAATTTTTTAAATAACGGAAAAACTCAAATGCTAAAACGAATGCAAAAATATATTCAAGTGATTTAATTTATTACATTGCATGACCGAATGTTCTCTGCAGTTGAGAACACTAAACGGCTTAAAGAAGCAACGTTAGAGTTCTATAATCTACCAGCTCGGCTTGGTTCAACTCTTTTTTACTTTTCTGTATCTAAAATCTGAACGTTAGCATTAACGCTAGTGTTAGCATTAACATTAATGCTAACGTTCAGATTTTAGATACAGAAAAGTAAAAAAGCGAGTAGAGTTGCACCAAGCTGAGCTGGTAGATTATAGATAAAAGATTCCCATTCCCCTGCCATTCTGTGATCGGCAGATCATGATCTTGGTGATCGGTAATCGGTGATCGGCCCCAAAAATGCTGATCAGAGCATCTCTAGTTTATACCCCATCTCTTGATGGGCAGCATCTTTTTAAGGTTGTCTTTAGCTAGTAAGTGTTTATGCCTCTGAACACAATCTCCTTCCGTGGACAATAACAAGACTTTATTACTGGAGGACTGACCAGATCTGTTGAAGAAACTTGTTGTTTACAGTAAATCTCAGTAAATGGTTCTTTATGGAAGTGCATGCTTGGAAACACTAGGGGTAAATGAATGTAGATGATAATTGCTCTCTGTGTTCCTGTGAAAGTGTGTGTGTGTATGTGTCACAGTTTAGTGAGTACTCAGATCATAGCTGTGATACTGTGCCCACAGGCTTGCCGACAAGACAGTGCAAAAGCATGGGTGATAGGAGAACAGGAGGCAGAGTAGCTGCTGAGATGAATAATGTTTATATACGGTATGAGTGAGAGATAGTAGAAGAGGGTGGGGTGAAAAGAGGGAAGAATAGAGGAAGCGTAAATTCTAATTGCTGACAACCAGCCAAGGAATTCTTGAGTGCTGCGAGATTAGAGGGCTGGAATTTTACTGCAGCCACAGGATATGAGAGTCCAGGAATGCATGGCATCACAGTGCAACCAAAGCCCTCAGTACACGCAGAGCGCGTGATTCGCTTTCCCTCTCTGTTTTGTTCTGTGTGTGTGTTAAACAGAATTGTTCGTGCGAGGTGTCAGTAAGTAGCCAAAGCACGGCCTGATTGCACAGAGTGCTGGCACAAGTGTTTGCGATCATGAGATAGGCTGTTGGGTTGTCTCTGCTATGTTTGGGTTTGACTTGCATGGTTTTGATCAGTGTGTGCTCATGTGCAAGCTTCAGCCTTGACAAGAAGAAGTGCATCTAAAGCTAGGAGCTTAAGAGGCTACACATACAGCACATGAAATGAAATGTGAAGACTTTGTCATGGTGCAATGGTAGACACATTGGTGGAAATTAACATTTCCATTTATACTAAATTAAGTTTCAACTATGGACTCAGTGGGTCACTAACCACTAGTCTGTGATCACTATGGTAAATCAGGATGGATGGTTGGAAGGAATAAGTTGCAATATCAGTCAAGACTTGTCTGAAGTTTGCCTGTTTAGTTTTGCACCCCACCAGTGTTAGCATTCTGTAAACTGCATGTGTAAATAATTACACACTTGCCTAAAATCACAGCAACCACACTAAATAGACTTGCTTATTTGGGTTCAGGCACTGTATGATTAAATTATCTATACCCATTAACACAGTTTTGTCAAAAATGTGTATTTCTGTCTCACCAAAACTATTAATTAAAATGAAATTCTCAGTGAGAAGCTTGTTTTATATTGCATGTATAGTGCATTGATTTTGAATGAAATGGGGCTGCAACTATTTAATATCAGAAATGCTCTGTTGAAATTTTTTCTGAAAGAATAGCACATTTGACTAAAACCGAATAATTGTATTGTTGCTTATTTACATTTTTAGCCACTGATTAGACTTTGACTAACAGAAGATGCTAAGAAAAGGTGCAACATCTGTGTATTTAACCCAGACATTGTGAGCATAATGTAATACAAATTAACCAGTTTGGCTGTGTATGTATTGGAACTGACCATTAAAAGAAGTTCATTGGTGTATCCCTAATTAATAGGCTAGTCTGGTGACCCTTGTCTGGCTCTTGTATGTGAACATAGAGAGAGGTTTTAAACATTCAGAATGTTGTTTAAGTGCAAACCCCCTAATGGCTAAAATGGTAAGTGCAGTCTGAATAACACTGACAGCTAACTGCCCAACAATCACTTGTTTATTCTTAGTAATAAATGCAGCTGAAGAACTAGGTAGCTCATCATGACAAAGCTTTGAATATAAAAACAGTATTTACAGGAGAATGTTGCAACTTGTTCAATTTGTCTTGGACCAGATCATGTAATCAGACTCAAAAATATATATTGAAGATGCAAGGTTTTGCCCTGATGACAGAAACTATAACAGAAACTTCTGTTTTTCTCTGATAACTGAACTCAGAAATTCTTGTAAATCACCAGTACTTACATTTTGGTTTCAAGTGTTAAAATCTTACAGAAAAAAATACAGGATGTTGAATGTCATTTTTCTATGTCCCTCCACCCACATCTCTTTTTCTTATTCTTCTTTTCAGGTTCCTCTGCAGCTAATAGAAAGTGTAGAATGTCGGGACATGTTCCAACTCCACGTCACATGCAAAGACTGCAAAGTCATCAGGTCAGAAAGCAAAATGCGCACACACACAAACACACTCAGTAACTTTCAGTAACTTCCTTTAGGAATCTAAATTGTGGGTCCTGTGTACAGGTGTCAGTTCTCCTCGTTCGAGCAGTGTCAGGAGTGGTTGAAGAGGCTCTCTGTGGTAGCACGGCCACCCTCACAGTTAGAGGAGCTCTTCTCCTTTGCCTTCCACGCCTGGTGTATGGACTCATACAGCAGTGAGAAGGAGCAGCATGGCGAGCTCTGCAGGCCAGGTATTGCCCCTAAACCCCAGTCTCTTACGTAATGCCTCTATTCATGAGTCTCACTTTAATTTCTGATTATTTTTCATCTGCTAGGAGAACATGTGATCTCACGGTTCCACAATGAGGTAGAACGAATGGGCTTCGATACTCAGAACGCCTGGAGGATATCTGAGATCAACAACAAGTACAAGTGAGTTGCCTCATCCCCTGAAATCCACCCAGATGGAAGCTGGTATCTGATATCTGCTCCATGATACTCTGCCCATCCTCTTTCACTCAACTTCTGTGTGGTTTCTACACACCAATTGTGCTGCTTTCTGACCAGCATGTTTCCACTACTACTATACACCAGTCACACCCATCCTGTGTTTGACACAGAGCGCATTGTTGTATTCAGTGTTGGATGAGATATACTACTTCAGGGCAGGTTAGATAAAGCCAAGGCCTATGATTAGGTGACTTTAGTCAGGTATCAGTCAGCACAATGTCCTGCTCTGATGTTGGTGACCTTTGTTTGTCACCTGGCGCTGCCAGGCTCTGTTCCAGCTATCCGCAACAACTAGTGGTGCCAGCATGGATCACAGATAAAGAGCTGGAGAATGTGGCAGCCTTCCGGTCGTGGAAGAGATTTCCGGCTGTGGTCTACAGGTAAGTCACCCAGGCTGTGTAGGTGATAGATACGATAATACACGTCAACATATAAGCATGTATTTTGAACGTGTACTTCTTGGATGTTTTTAAAATTCAAATTTCAGAGCATCAAAAAGACACAATACTCATTTTTTATGAGTGTTTCACTCTACAGAACCTAAAAAAAGTCTCTCCTCTTTTAAAACACTGACAGGAGTGAAATTTTGTAGAATTTTCTACCTCAATAAAGTATCAATAACCGAGCAATATGACCCCATCTCCTCCCAAAGATCTCTGGCCTGTTCAGTCACTCTTTGTGTCTCATGTACCTGCAGGCACCAGAGCACAGGGGCAGTGATAGCTCGCTGTGGCCAACCAGAGGTGAGCTGGTGGGGCTGGAGGAACGCTGATGATGAGCACTTGGTGCAGTCCATCGCCAGAGCATGCGCCGTGGACAGTAACTCTCTCAAAAACGTCGCCAATGGGTCCTTGTCCCGCGAGTACACCAATGGGCCTGACCTCTCTGATGTGGATTTTGGTTTGTTTTAAAATCATTACCCTTGTTGGTTGCTTCTTCAGGGACATAGAAAGGGATGAATAATTAATAACCCTCCTTTCCCACTTTGTTTCAGACTCGTCCATGACGAACAGTTCTGAAGTTGAAACCCTGGCCATCCAGCCTCATAAACTCCTGATCTTGGATGCCAGGTCCTATGCCGCAGCAGTGGCTAACAGAGCCAAGGGAGGAGGCTGTGAGTGCCCAGGTAGGGGTGCTATCCTCTGAACTCCAAAAATCAAATGTTTTGTGATGACTGGCTTTTAATGCTGCTGGTTTATGGTTTACCTTTAATGTTTATTTTAGTTTGTTGACTTTGAACAAACCATACTTGTTTAACCTCATCTTTTCTCATCTTCCACCAGAGTACTACCCTAACTGTGAAGTGGTCTTCATGGGCATGGCTAACATTCATTCCATCCGCAAGAGTTTCCAGTCTCTGCGGTTCCTCTGCACCCAGATGCCTGACCCAGCCAAGTAAGCCTGCTAGTGGCCAGCAACCCTGATAAGATCCTGAATCCCAAAAAGACACAGATACAAGACTATGAACCTTCATGGTGGATAAGCCCAACATTTTTGAGATTGATATTTTATGTTTACGCATGTATTATCTCATGTCAAACAATGCTTATTTCTCAGGAAATCCTTCACTTGTTTGTTTAAAAGCTGCGTCATCTGTTTCAGCTCTTTCCTAACTCCTTAACAGCCATCCTCTCTACTTTTAGTAATGAGTCACATCATGTGACTGTTTCTTTTTTCCTTGGCAACACATCTGTCTCTGGTTTTCAGTTTGGCTCATATAAAATTCCCCCTCTAAACCTTTTCCATCCACTCTGATTCCCCTTCTCCATCTATTTTAAAGTGAATAATTATTCTCTATAGTGGACTCTTTTCTCTCTTCCTCTCTCCCTCTCACACACATTTTCCAGGGGTTTATTCTTGCCTGGGCATGGGTTGCTAGGCAATGGGATGATCTCTTAAAGTACACCAACAGTGACTATGCAGAGAATTAGATTTTTTTAAAACTTTCTATTGCATTATGAAACATACAGTGCATAATCTGTGCAGTATTTCTGACATTGTTTTTAGTTTGTTTGGATAATGAATCCCCTATAATTTTGATTTGTGTCATTTTATTACTGTGTTACCTTATCCAGCCACTTGTCAGGCAGGTAGCTGAAAAGATGTCGCATGGCCTCCCTGTACCGGCAGCCCTGTTCTGTCAGTTTAACAGCGAGTTTCTGTTGTGTCTTTAGTTGGTTGTCTGCTTTGGAGAGCACCAAGTGGCTGCAACATTTGTCTCTGTTGCTGAAAGCCGCTCTACTGGTGGTAAATGCTGTGGATCGAGACCAGAGACCAGTATTGGTGCACTGCTCAGATGGTTGGGACCGTACCCCTCAGATAGTGGCACTTTCCAAACTCTTGCTGGACCCTTATTATCGCACAATTGAGGTGAGCACAACAGAAATGGGTGATCAATTAGTGTGATCTCTGTATTCATTGTTTAAATAGTGAGTGTTGCTAAAGTATGTCATGGTTGCTAAAGTATGCCATGCTACGGTTTTATTTTGATTATTCATAGAAATTCTGTGGGTGAAGAAGTTAAAAAAGCTTGTCAGTAAATTATGACATTTGCATTTTTTTTTTTACTTGTTGCATGTGCATGTTTATTTATGTCAGCAAAAAAACGAACAACATTCAACTTAAATTAGACTGATCAAAAAACATGAGTGTTGAGTGTAGTTGAAAATACAGTAAACTCCTTCTGAAAACCCTAAATCTTCTATCCCTCAGGGTTTTCAAGTTCTGGTGGAGACAGAATGGTTGGACTTTGGACATAAGTTTGCTGACCGTTGTGGTCATGGGGAGAACGCAGAGGACCTGAATGAGCGCTGTCCAGTGTTCCTGCAGTGGCTTGACTGCGTGCACCAACTTCAGAGACAGTTCCCCTGCTCCTTTGAATTCAATGAGGCCTTTCTGGTGAGGGAAGCGACAGTTAGTATCTAAAGTAAAGATGTAACCGTGCTATAATTGATGGTCAGATTGCATGTCAAGTACAATCTGACTGGATTGCTAAAAGGATGCATTTGTGCAATTTAGTCATTATGTAAATTAGTGGCTCGTTGAAAAATGATCAGTTGTCTATTTTTTGTGTAACTGTAAGTATAACATTATTGCTTTGTGTTCAGGTAAAACTAGTGCAGCACACATACTCGTGTCTATTTGGCACGTTCTTGTGCAACAGCGGGAAGGAGAGAGAGGACAGACACATCCAGGAGAGGACCTGCTCTGTGTGGTCTCTGCTGCGCGCACCCAACCGCTCTTTCAAAAACATGCTGTACTCGTCACACTCGGAGACTGTACGTCTTTGTGCCTCTGTCTTTGTCCCTGTGCTTTTTTGCTCTTTGTTTTTCTTTTTTCTCTCCCTTTCTAAATCTTATTTTGGAAATTTTTACAAACTCCAGTTAACTACAACAATATCCATAACACCCCTCCCTCTTGCTGTCATACATTCCATCCTCATTTGAAATGCTCTAATTATTGCAGTCAAACTTACATAAGAAAACAATAGAAGAGGAGGATGGGCACATTGTCCACAAATCACATCATTCCTCCCACTCATTTACTTGGGAATGTTTTTTTTTTTTTTAATGGTTTGGTAACTGCCTGTTTGTGTGCTGTGTTTGTACTGTATGAATTATTTTCATATAGTTTGCTGCTGTTCCTCCATCTGTGCAGTTAATTTTATGAGACAGAGAAACACAAAAGCATTTTTTTCCCCACATTGCTTTTGTGAAAAATTAAAACAGTATTAAAACACTCTGTCTTTCTTATCGATTGTCTGCTGTAACCAGGTTTTGCACCCTGTGTGCCACGTGCGCAACCTGATGCTCTGGACAGCAGTTTACCTGCCCAGCTCTTCACCCACAACCCCCTCTGATGACTCCTGTGCGCCCTACCCTGCGTCCAGTGCCAATCCTGAAGACCAGCCTCTGGGCAGGTGAGGTTTGGAATATCTTGGCACTTCATGCCATTGGTGATGCAGTTTTTCCTGTCTCCACTTTTCTTGATGTTGCAATCTCATACTTGTTTTTTGTGCTCACTTTTCTTGGAATAGTACATACGCAATTCATTTAAAAACATGAGGGTAGAGTGTTAAGGTCACCCATGCATCTAGGGGTGTGCATGGGTGCCCTAGAACTGGGGTAACTGTTGTGGCGGCACCAACTGAATATTCAAATCACTATTTGTTACAAGGGAAATAAGCAAGCTAACTATTCCATTAAACATGTTTTTACAGGACTATAAAATGTGACAGTTTTGCTCATATTTGCGAGTAAGTGTATTGGTGTATTATTTTATACTTTTGTATAATTGTCCCAAGGAGTTGCTGTTGAGGACTTGAGGTAGAGAGGGTGCAGCCAATTCTGGTACTAATCCAGCTGATGTCAACAAGGTCCAGAAAAAGTGAAAATATATTTCTGACAAGCTGATTGCATATTGTCAGCTGATGAGAAAATACCCTGTGGATCAGGGCTGTCGAACTCTAGTCCTGGAGGGCCATGATCCAGCACGTTTTGGTGAAACACCTGGGTCACCTTGCCAATTAATTGTCAGGTTTAATGAGTGTGTTTGAGGAGGATAACCATGAAACTGTGCTGGACACCGGCCCTCAAGGACTGGAGTTTGATGCTCCTGGTGTAGATGATGAATCAGCATCTAGCATTGTTCGCTCATTAGCTCTCATATGACAATTTCCGCTTTTTTTTTTTTTGCCGTGCTGCTGAATGCTTCGCCTTATAACAAATATAAAAAGTGCCATCACCTGAAACATTAGCTAGGAATCAAGCAACAGTATAATCAAGTAACTACCCATTGTTTTGACCAATAGTCAGTTAATAGTTTTGTTATTTTTTGCATTCTTGATGCTTTTGGAACCTCATTAACCACTATTAATATAAAAATCTATATAAAAATTCGTTTATATAAACCAAGTGAAAATTAGTTTATTTTTAAATAGTGCGTGCCAACTTTTTAATACAGCAGAATACAAATTCATTTGTTTTACTGCCTCTTGCGCACACACGTTTAGTAAATGAAGCTGAGGGACTGATAATAAAGTGGTAAACACAGAGGTAAGAGGCTATTTAAATCCATTCAAACTACCAAACACTAATAATTTCCCAAGGTATTTCACTATTGGTTTACAGATTTACATTTTCAACTTCCATGTCATCACTGCTATCTAGATGAGCAAAACACCTGTCTCCTTACCTGCTCTGAATGCTGTAAGTCAGAAACCATTTCTGTGCTAATAGCTTCCTTTTGTGGAGAATCTTCAGGCTGTAATTTAGTTTGAAGTTTTTAATTAAATTATGAATTAATCGCCAGGTTGATTCATCATGAACATAAATTTAATCGATTGCACTTGAGTAATTGTGACGGACCACTTTTCACAATTCTCAAATGTGAAAGTAGTCAGAATGCTAATCTGTTTGGAAATATTTCATCGTTCAATATGTGTATTATTATGCATGTAGTTTTTAATAACTAATTCAATAACTAAGACATTTAAATATATAATTCTTAGTTAGGGATATTGTGAAATCTCTTTGCTACTTTGAAGTAGTTAAAAGATTTCACCACAGAAAGGTTTCACATTGAAATTATCATCCGTTTGTTGAAGCTGTTTGCGTTTTCTTGACTGTTTTTTTTTTTTTCCCTTCAACAGGCGCCCCAAGACCCGATCATTTGATAACTTACCTAGTGCATGTGAAGTTGGAAATACCCTTCCCTCAAACCGACGATCCAGCGACCCTAGCCTGAATGAGAAGTGGCAGGACCATCGCAGGTCGCTGGAACTCAATATAGGGGCTGGACCTGATGGTACATTGCCGCAGGACCCGGAGGGGAGAGCCATTGACCCGGTGGGGGCTGCACTTAACGGAGCCACACTCAATGGGGAGGCCGAGCAGGGAGAGGGATTTCGTGACGTCAATTATGTGAGATTGCCGATGGGGGAGGGAGTGGAAGCAGAGCTTTTGGTGGGTGTGGCAGTGGGACAGATGGAAAACATTCTTCAGGAGGCTGCTGCAGACAGCCTCAAAGACATTAAAGCAGACAGTGCTAACACCACTGCTGCTCTCGGTGGCGCTGAGAACCAGAGCAGTTCTGATGCTCCTTCAGCCGAGGTTGATAAAACTGGTGTAATCAATGGTTTTGAGATGCAGCTTGAAGGTAATGCTAAAGGTGACGATGATGAAAGTCCAGAGGAGACAAAGTTGAATGGACTCCATTCAGATGTGAATTTGAAGCCTTGTCCGTCAGAGGCTCAGCTACCTCATGGCCTGGGCGAACAGAATGCCCTTGAGAGCCAGAAATCAGATGAGCTGGTGGAGGAGGTTTTGAAAGGCACCATGGAAGAGGCTCAGAACTCTCCCTGCACTCTTAATCCCACTCCTTCCCTATCCTCTGCCCTCAGGACTATGAGTAATGGCTATGGGGAGAAGGGTAACACTCCTGGCCCTGGTCCAGACACTACCAGGCCTATATCAGAGACTTTGGAGCAAGCTGCAGAGAAACGTCTCTCCCTCCTAGAAAGCTCAACAGAAACCCTCACCGAGGACCTGGGCGTCCGGCCAGAGACTCTTGGCTGTGTGCCTGAACCTGCACAACCCACACCCTCAATTGAATCCACGTGCCTCAAACACCACGGCCCTGAGGCCGAGCCCGACTCCCAAGGTGCTCCAAGAACTCTAAACGGCACCTGCAAACGGCCGTCCCTCAGTGCCTTCCCTTCCTCCTCCACCTCGGCTGAACCCCTCCACCTGGTGTGCAATGGGGACTCCTCTGAGCCGGAGGCCTCTACTCCTCAGTGGGCCCGAGCGAACGGTGATCGCGTCTCACTGAGCCGTCAGATCTCTCTAGCTAGCTGCGGCTCCCTCACTGGGCAGTTCCACGCACGGGGCAGCTGCTCACACCACCGCTGCCTGCACTCTGTGCTCCTGGGACGGCCACTCACCAGCCCTCCACAGGAACTGCCCTCGGGCCGTAACCACCTGGACGATGATGGCCTGACACTGCACACGGATGCTGTACAGCAGCGGCTGCGGCAGATTGAGGCGGGCCACCAGCTGGAGGTGGAGGCACTAAAGAGGCAGGTGCAGGAGCTGTGGAGCCGCCTGGAGAGTCAGCAGGTCGCAGGCTTGCTGCGCCTCAACGGAGACGTGGGAGACGAAGTGGTGAGCACTTTCTTTACACTGATCACATGTTCTTTTTCTTTGCTAGGTTTTGGATCATTCAGCACTTGCTCTACGCTTGAGCATCTCAGAAACTTGGGTTGTAGCTTATGTCCAACTTGAGATAAAACATTCTAAATGTGTCCCTATTCAAATGTTAACTGATATTCCAAAGGCCAATTATCTGTTTGTATTGTAACTATGGTCACTAAACTGCTTTGGCATGTACTCCATACTCTGTAACTACAGTTGGTACCCTTCTCTAGTCTTCTCAAGAGGTGTGCACTACAGGTCACCAAGCATCGGGAATTTCTGTACCAGGCTTGATTTTGTCTAGTTACTTTTGTTGTGTCATTTAGAAGTTCTAGGTTCTCTTTACAATATATTAAAAACAGAATGATGATCTTTATTTTAAGGGTTTTATTGAGCTTCAAATTGTCAATGCTTTTTGCGCCCTGAAATTTCATTTAACCCACAACTGTGATCACTCATCAACTTCCTTTGTGTAAGATAATGTACTGGTTTGGCGACTTTTAAAGCTTTTTCTGTGCTTTTCAATGTTCATAAATGACTGTGTGTCATATAGTATCAGAAAACACACAAGCAAGTCTACTTGAGATTAATTCACTTGTGTTGTTTTGAGGGAGTTGTGTAAGAACGTTTCACAAATTCTAGTTACGGATGCACGGATCATGGAATTAAATCACTGATTCTTATGATGGCAAAATAGATTTTATATGCTTTATTTCTTCTTACTTGAACCTTAGACTACAACACAACACAATACCTGGACTATATGACTAAAACAAAAATAACAAATTTACTCTTCGCTTGTGTAATTGTCGGATTGTGATTATGCATCTGACTACCAACTAACTACTGCAGACCTCAGATGCCAGTTGTTTCTTTTCTCATCCACATTTGGTGGAAAAGATATTTCACAGAACTGTTACTTTTAATGTTCTAATTTTTGCTTTTATTTACGTCCTGAGAGAGAGCATTGACTCTAATGGGCTACTTTTTCTACCTCTTATACACTCTTCGCTGTCCTCCCACGTCAGACCTCAATCGCAGACTCAGACCTTAACCTGGATCAGAACTGCCTGTCTCGCTGCAGCACAGAGCTCTTCTCAGAGGCTAGCTGGGAGCAAGTGGACAAGCAGGACACAGAGGTAGCACACACACAAGCGGAAGACCTGAATATTTTCCCTCTGTGTTACAATGTGGTCTCTAAAATGGGAGGTTTATTCTTAAATTACTGAGGGGGGAAAAGAATGACTGAAGCATTCCAGTGAGTGCTGAAGCTGTTTTTGTGTACTGTAGGTGACCCGGTGGTACCCCGATCATCTGGCTGCCCAGTGTTACAGTTGTGAGAGAGGATTCTGGCTGGCTGCTAGAAAGCACCATTGCAGGTAAAAGCCATAGACATAAAACACCTGATGAGCCTTTTTCTTGTTTATTGTCCTACAAGACCTACTCTCCTTTTTGTTTATATACAGTCTAAGAGTCTGTAGTGACGACTGAGACTCAACAGTCACTCTACCCAGCTCTGAAATAGCCTTACTCCCGCTTTGCCAACACAGACTTGTTTAGTAAGGGCAGAAATGAAAGCTGGATTCATTTTTTCACAAATAACTTTCGTGCCACATATGTGCACATCTGTGTGTAAACAGAACAACCACAGCTGACTAAATAAACACAACAACTAGTGATTAGCATCTATGGTGCAAATATTAGTGAGAAAAATGCATCTCACCTCAAAGTAATTGGCCAGATGGCCCAGTTCTGTGGAACATTTCCTTCGTAGATGTGCGAATGCATACGATGACAGCTGTACAAGATGATATCAGCTGTCCCTAAGGAGACCGACAGCAAAAAAAGCTTTTAGCAGCAGCTTTTCATTTTCTTCCCCTTTCTATCACAGAAGCAAGGAGCATGTGGAGGAGGCCTGGTGAGGAAAAAAGACACACTGTTGTTTCTTTCCCTGCTCCCTTTTCTCTTTCTCTCTCGCGCCTCTCTCTCCCCCTCTCCCTTTCTCTCTCTCTCTCTCACACACACACTCTCTCTCTCACCTCTTACTCTTTCTCTCTTTTTCTCACTAACTCTTTCTCTCTCACACTTCTCACTTGCTGCCTTTATACCCCCCACATCTCACATCTCTCTTACGCCCTCTTAACCATCATTTTAATGACACGCTGCTTCAGAGTGAAACTTCCTTTTTCTCGGTCATCCCTTCATTTGGCTAAAACTCAGCTCTCTTTCAGTGTAGCTGCAACCCCAGACTTCTCAAAACCTTCTGCTAATGGTCAGAGCGAATTTGGATGGGCAGCACAATTTTTACAGTTATGTTGCTCAGTTTTGCTGCAAGTTGAGCTTTCTACAGTCATTTGCAGTTCAGTAATGTTGCAGAAAATTGGATTGAAAATAATGTACTTTTCTAAGAGCAGATTATCCAAAACCCATGAATGTTTATTTGTGATTGGAATTTGTTTCTCAAAAATGTGTGCCATTTGTGAATTGTCCTGAAGAAGCCAATGGAGAGGTGTGTGAGAGCGCATGTGACCTTGTGTGTTTGTGTATGGAAAGAATGTGCATGTCAGTTCAGGATTGTTGTGTAAAATGGTCAAAGGGCGCATGGTTGTTTTTCTGGTTTGTTGTGTGATATAACGTGCACATAGCTTTGAGAGTTGTCAAATTTCTGCACCACACCTCCCTGCGGTTAAGTCACTTAGCTCACACTTTTTTTTCTGGTGAATTGAATTTTTTTTTGTGCATGAGGCTGTACTACATTTGCAGACTGTACAGACTGAACGCTCACTACATTTTAAATAAGTTGCCTAATGTGTAAGTGGCCGTCATTTAACCTCATTGTTTTGCAGCGTCTTTGAAGAGTGACTGAAACCCTTGGTTTGACTGATACATCAATTGTGTTTAACATGCCAGGCGTGGGCTGCAGCAAGAGCAGGTGTAATTTGGCATGAATGATACCTGACACAGTTTTGCTTTTTCTCACCACCCTCCTACTCTTTCTATCTCCTCCTTTCACATCTTCATTTTCCTGAAATTTCTCTCTCTGTCACCCCCTGCAGGAACTGTGGGAATGTTTTCTGTGCCAGTTGTTGTGATCAGAAGATCCCTGTGCCAAGTCAGCAGCTGTTTGAGCCCAGCCGGGTGTGTAAGGCGTGTTACGGCAGCCTGCAGGCCCCAGCTCCTCCTCTGGAGCTTGAGCTGGACAAACCCATCACCGCCAGCTCCAATTAGCCCTGCCTGGGGATTTGTCTGTTCCCCAACACACCGCCTGAATATGCAGAACTGCTGAGGAACTGAGGGACAAACAGTAGAAAGTTTCAGAGACTTATCCTTGGTCATAGCAGGAAGATGCTGCATTTGTTATTAATATATATTTTTTTGTTTTTGCATTTTTTCCCCCATCTGAAAGGGAATTGTGTGTATATATAGTGTGGGATGTGCCCGGTGGACGTGGCTGCAAAGATTCTAAGCACTTTTGGGTGGCACGTTTGTAGGAGTGACCGATGGCATTGGTAGTTATGAAACGCACAGATATTTTCTGAACTGCTGAAGGTATTGGTGATGGTAAGGTTGTACTATGATTTGCGCTGAAGCTCGGCTTCTTTTTTTTTTTTTCTTTCCCCAAAGTGAAAGCAAAGCTTTTTCTGGCGCCATGCTGCAGCGGAGAAGGAGAGGGTTGTCGACAGTGTTGAGAGAGCATATTTGAATCTGACTGGAGGACGTTCTCTTTCTGTAGGAGTTTCTAGTCATCATGTCATTAGGATGTGATTTTCACTGCTGGACTTGGAACTGATAGTGTATGGTGCTTCATGAGTGAGATGACAAGCTTCGGTTCTAATCCTAGCTTTGCTTTGAGTGTTGATTTAGTGCTGCTCTCTATAGACAATGCTTTTTTTCTCAAAGCACTACCAGAGACTGACTTACTGGTACTCCATAGATGCTTCACTTTTCTTTTTATGAGTGAGAACTAAACGGGTGGTCTTAAAGCAAAACTTTTTAGAACACATTGGGTTCTTTTGCAGCCCTAGTTTGCCCTCCTTGTTTTGATTTGGAAGCCAGTCCAAATAAGGTCTATACTCTTTAAAAGACATTTGTCACCATGAAGCCCGGAAAGCTCTCCACCTAAACAGACCCTCTGGATTTTCAGCGCAGTCGCCGTTTTCACAGATCTTCTGCTGAGCGATAGCAGGTGAGTGAAGATTGGTGCTCAATGAGAGCGACCAGGCACGCCTGCATTCATCCCCTCTACATTTTTGGCAACATGTGACAAAACAGTGATGCCAGTTTTTCTCCACTTGAGGGAGCTGTTGGTTTTACGATCTGCTGTGTCATATCTCGAGTTCCGTGAAGATGATGCATTTTTTTTCTTGCAGGATTCCCTTTCATGCTTATTTGCCACTTAACATCTTCACTAATACATTTTTGTAACATAATGCAAAAACAAAGTATATAATATATAAGAATTAAATATATAGCATTTAGAAAAAAAGATAATTGTATAGAATTCTTGGATAGTGGCTCACAAAATTAGTCACCAAAAATGTTTTCTTTCCCCCTGAATTGTAGCTATTTGTTTTCTATTTGTTTCCTTTTGATTTGTATTTTTGGTAATCGCTGAAGGGGAAAAATGGAAAAAAAAAAACACGAGGCGAGGAGAGTTTTGCTTTGAAATGCTGCAGTAGGTTCCCTGATATTTTTCCTGGCAGGATTTTTCATGAATATTTATTATTGACCGTTTATTTTTATTATTATTTTTTTTTTTGAGTTTTGTGTTCAATCCTGACAATTCAGTTGCCACAGGATAATCAGTGTTGGATGAGTAGAGGAAGTCCGAGAGGTGACGTATGTATGAGCTGCCTATGCACTGAGAACAGTGAACCCATATGACCCCAAAACCACACAAAACAAAACCCATTTAGATATTTTCACATGGCAAACTTGACACATCTCATTTGATCATTTGCACAATCAGGATATGTTTATCATAGTCATTTTTTTCTGAACAGTTTTTATTACATTGGTTTCTCGACTCTTATTTAAAGACTTTAGTTAAACCCATTTAAAACATACATTAAAGACTGAGCAAGAGTTTTCCATGTTGCTCAGCTGAACTGGGCTTTTTCTCCTAAACTGGCTGACCTACTTGCTCAGTCTGGAGGAGTCCGTGTGGATCCTGGTGGACTGAGTAGCAGGTGGCAACTTGATTTATGAATGACCTTAACATCAATCCATGAATGTGAAATGTTTTTTTTTCTTTTTCAAAAGAGAAAATTCCATAGTTTATTTTTTTGCACACTGATAACTGAAATAGACATGGTCACAAACTTATACGAGAATAAATCTGAACATGAAACTCCATCAGACCACGTTTTTCTTTTGATGTTCTATTATCTAACGCTTTCTTTCCCATTTCTGATTTTTATTTATGCTGTGTTTTGAGTGTATTCGGTATGACAAAGTCGACCTTAAATCTTTTTTTTTTTTTTAACTTGTTAGTTCATGTCGCTCGTTATATTGCGTTTGTTGTATCCTGAAAGTTTAATAGCCATGGGTCATCGAAAGTGCTTGAATTGATGTATTTTGAGCAATAACAGAACTTTTTAACATTACTAAATAGTCACACAACTGCAAGTGTGTCTCCCACTATCTGTGCATCCTTGTTTAATGCTCCACCTGCCTTGAAAAAATTTGATGGTCAGGTGTATGCATGAGTAATTGAAGCCAGATGATGCGGGTAAACGGTGTTGCACCTGTAATTACCCTTGATCCACCTGTGAAACTGTCCTTGCTTCCTTGAATTTGAGGAAATTGGTCCCAGAAAGACCTTCATTTTGATGTTTACGGTGTGGGAAGCCTGTCTGCAGCTAAAACGGTTTCTGATTTGTGACTACATGGCAGTATACCAGTGGGCAGGGAAAATATGATCCAATAATGTCATGTTTCATCACTGCCCTCACTTGTCATTGAGGGAAGATGCTTAGCTATAACTCAGAGACTCTCCATCATATGTTTCATTCACCAACATCACCTAATACGAAAGGGGAATACTTGTTTGCCATTCACACGGACTTCAATAATGCTACAGCAACATTTTGAGACTGTATAATGTTTAATGTACCTCCAACATGTTTACAAAAAAAAACGAAAAAAAAACATTTGTTAGTTTTAAAACATCAATATGTAGAACAATCCATATCAAGTGGATACATGACAGGACTTCCCAAAACTGAGGAAGAATGTACTCATGCGTATGATGCCAACACTCATGTATTTGCTTAAATTTCTTACAAAAAAGGGGGGAGGGCAGGGCAGCAGGGCTGTACTGTAGCTGTGCTTGTAATCCCACAGAAGGAAGCAGTTAATAGTTGTTATACAAACCCTGAGGGCTACTGGACATTAATTTCACCAAACAGCATAACAGGACATCTGTACACTAAGCAGCGAAAAAATTTCCAGAAGAGCCCAGTAGACTTCTTGGAGTCAACAGTGTGTCAGTAAAAGCTAATCTGTTTATACTGTCTCAACAAAATGCTATACGATTACTGTAACAGCACAAGGACACTTGTAGCGAGAACATGACCTGTCTCTTTTTCAAGAAGTTGTTCTAGAAGCTTAGAGTAATGTTAGCATAAATATATGCAGTGTGCAGTTTCGGTTATGTCTGTCGTGTAGCTCTTACAAAATTGTCGGACAAAAGGCTTGTCGGACAATATTGGAAAAGCCAGCTTTAACTGTGATGACCATAATAGCGGACATGTGAAAGTGAAAATGTCAACTTTTCTGTAGGAAACCTGTTTTTAACTCTATACAAACACATTGTTCATAAAAAATAGACCTGGCTTTGTCATTCAACTATCATACCTTTTTTTTTTAAACTATAAAAGTTGGAGTCAGGATATTTACAGTAATTATGTGCTATGCTTTTTTTTGTTAAATACTTATGGGCTTCATGATTATCAGGTATCGTTTACAGTCTTCCACTGATCAGGGGCCTTCGTCATGAACTGGCATTATACGAAAATATGTGAGCAAACGTCTAGGTGCAAGTATATTTGGACAACAGCTAAAGGAAAAAAAGGTTTCAGCGTGGTTCTGCTCACATTACAGGCAATGGGACGATGGGATAGCTGTGTTAAAAGAGAGGCCTGTAAAATGGCATGTCCATCCGTGCTGGGAGTGGACGATGGCTCTTTACTCCAGCTGTCCGGGGCGCTCTCAGACTGAAGACTGGTCCCACACCTACACCGGCACCAGGACAGAGAGGGTCACAGTTCAGCAGGGCTGGCCGCTCTGCTCAGAAACACTAACGATACTAACGGAGGGAACGAGCCTCACCAAGTCACAGTGAATTACAGTAACATTTTCCAGAAACTTAACTGGGTTTTCACTCGGCACATTTTGGATTTTTGTTTTCTTTTGTTTTTTGTTTTCTTTTTGCAAAAATGGTTACAACACGTCAACTACGGGTTCTTAAGAGTATTCTCTGTTTCTCTGTCAGGCACAGGAGTGTTTTGTCTCAGGGTTCTAAACTACCACAAAGGGTCAGAGCAGTAGTATGTACTGATGTACAGCAGCTTAAATCCTAGAAGGACACGCAGTTAACATGGCAGTGCTTCATGCGTACCTTGTTGACGGGTGTGAGTTGGGTGCGGACTGAGCTAGTGTGCAGGCGTGAGCGCTCCCTGTCTCTCTCGCGCTCGTCGAAGGCCCGCCCTGGAGACCTCTCTCTGCGGCTGTCCAGCACGGCGCGGCCCGGAGACTTCTCCCTGTCCAGCGGCCGGGCCGGAGACTTGTCCCTGCGGAACTCGGTGCGGCCCTCGCGGTAGCGATGAGGGGTGCTGGGCTCGCGGTGCAGGCCGCCCTCCTGAGCCCCGGGGCCAGAGGCCAGCCTCTTTGAGATGTGTTCGTTGTAGGTTGGTGGGCCGCGCTTGTTCGGGCTGCTGTGGAGATCATTAAAAACAGTTTCTCTAAACTAGTGACAGTCATCAAGCAGGAGTCATCAGTTCTGCTCCCAGAGGTCAGGAGTCTAGTAGTTCAAGGCCAATTCACTCAAAATTTCTGCATAATTCAGTGGTTGAAGGTTAAATATTTAAAGTGGCTCGATATGAAATTGTAAAGAAACAGCAATTATTTACAGCGATTGTAACTGGAACCAGGGGTTGCAAAAAATTCCAATATATCATACAAAATCACCCATCAGCCTACAGGAGTCTTATATGTAATGATGGTAAACTTGTAGTAAATTTGTATTTGCAATCATATTCATAATTATTGCATGTAATAATGTCCTGTGAGCTAGTTTCAGAGGCAGATTTCCATTTCTAATCCACACTAAAAACTCTGTTTTGCTAAAAAGAACTGTATATGACATGAAATTCTTTAATTCCACTATAAATTCCAACTTACACAACCAGTCAAACGTTTTTGCACACCACTTACCCATTTATTCAAAAACTGCAGATTTTTAATTGTGTTAAACATCAGAAAGTTAACAACTGTAAATGAAAATATGTCAAACAAAGCAGGTTTCCATCATTACATGGAAAGAATACGTCATTGCATATCTGACATACTGTTAACTGGCTAAGACTCATCTGGTGATTCACATTACAGTTATATTAGGTGACTTTTTGTAGGTCAGTAGTGATGAATGAAAAAGACTTTTCTGTCTAATGAAGGTACCCAGATGGCGAACATACTGTAAATGTATTTGATGGCAAATAATATTGTGAACAACAAATGTAGAAAATCTCAGTGTGTGCAAAAACTTTCGCCTGGTAGCATAGATCAGCCTTTTTACAGCAGACATTTTCAGGAGTAAGAAATCTAGAAATGAGAGAAGAAGACTCTTGGATGTGTACCTCCTGCTGGAGCCTGTCCTCTGCAGCTCGCCAGACTCGCGCACCAGGTGGCCCTTACAGCAGATCACCCTCAGCTTGTTCTGGTAGGAGGAGGCCAGGTAAACAGCACCTGAGGAGATGGCTGGGCCCAGGTAACGAGGGTTCGGGATATCCAGGTGAGCAAGCGCAGGAGGCCTGAGCACACAGAAGATTATAATAGCACTTAACACATTTTAAAATCAATCATATTAGCAGTAGACGTCAGACACTAGATACAGAGTATTGGACAGAATAGGGGCAGGCAATATGATGATCTGGTTTGTTATCATGATAAACATTATACCCTTTCCTGAGCATATGGATATTTTCATATTATAGTGAAGACATAATTATCCCTGGTTAACTTGATTTAGTGAATTGTGTGAATTTTATTACAGAAATAATTCCACTGATAACTTGGTTTTACGTTTACCAGACGCTTTTATCCAAAGCAGCTTCCATTCCCTAACTACAGGGGGCAGTCTTCCTGGAGCAACTTGGGGTTAAGGGTCTTTCTCATAAACCCAGTGGTGGTTCTGAAGGTAGGATTTGAACCCATGACCTCTTGGTCGAGAGGCAAGTGTCCCACCCACTAGGTCACACCCCCACCCCAGTGGTCTTAACTGTTGATGTTGCACTACTGGGGTGTTTTTGCCAGTTCAAACCTCAGGAAGAACTAAATATTGCATATAGTGCATCATTAAAAATGTCATATTTTTGCCCACCCTGCAGTCAGACAAGTGGTCTTAGTCAATAACGCACCCGAGAGCAGCGTGTCCCTGAAGCTCGATAACATCCAGCGAGTTGAAATAAGTCACAAACAGGTATGGCTCTCTGTAGGCTGGGGGTCAGACAGGAGGGAAGGATTAAAACAGTAACATTGAAACATGAAACTTTTGTCAATCAAGTATAGGCTCTGATCGACTACTATCAAGATCATTGGATTCTGCTGTTACCAAATGTCAGAGGAAGACGACTCCATTTGAGCTCATCTGGGCGGGTTCTGCGGCCGTAGCCGTCCACAAACACTCCAAACTCTGCCAGTGTGAACACATGTTACAAGGCCATGGTTATTTAACTTACAAACCAACACACGTCTTATTTCACGTGCTGAAAAAATTCAGACATTCTGAAAAAAGTCTAATTCATGTAACTGTATAGAATTCCTTTAGCTGTATAAGATTCATTTGGACTTGTTGGTCATATAACTTATGTTTAGTGATCATGTGGGGGTTGTTATTTTATGTTAATCAGATATCTGTCCATTTTCAGGACAGTATTTGGTAATCATCCTTAGGCATGATAGTAGTGCAAGAATACAACATGAATTAATGTTTAACTGTATATTAATAATAGTTCGAGGTGAATTTAATTTTTGTTTGTGCTTTATGGAAATGTATCATATGACCTGCCAGACCCCTGAGGAGCTGGAATGACTCATGTATGTACTCAGGTAGAGTCATTTAAACTCTGGCTTGATGAAACTCCTAATCAGAAAACTTTCATTATTATTTAGTAGTGTTTTTCTATCAGAATGCAGACAGACTTATTTTAGGACTTGAGGATTAAGGGGGATTGCATTAAAATTCTGCATAATGAAATTCTGCATAATTCATTATTCATTCAGAGTGATTTGATAAAAAGCTCAGTTCTAGTCACAACTGCTCATAGCAGTATTGGAAGCAGACGTCTTTTCAATGCCACTAAAAGGTCCCTTAGAAACATTGTTTTACTTTAGTTTTGAGAAAGGGTGTTCCCTAAAATATTGTTTTAAAACATGTTGATGGTAGAGAAGTACATGGGGGGTATTCTCTTATCATCCTCAACATTACATATAGGTTACATAGGGTTATACTGTATTTGTGTTATAGACTCAAAACAGATTAATTTGCATAGTGCAGAAAGTTTGAAAAATCTGTGAAACTCAATTTTTGTTTATTTTTAGCCTATTGAGTGATCAACACATTTATTAAGAGACAGAGGTGTAAGTAGTGTTGCATCTGACCATGGAAGCAGAGCAGGTACTCCTCTTTCTGAGGGGTGCTGGACACCTGCATGATGGCGATAGGGAAGCTGTAGGAGGATGTGGTAAACATGGCTGAAGCCAGAGTCACGTCGTTCTTGTCCAAGAACTCTGTGAAATAGCACATAAAGCCTAATGATGATCAGCACATCGCATGCTGAGCCAGAACATCAGATCTCCCTTGTTTTCCCTTAAATCACACTGCTCTGCTTTTGAAGGCTACGTGAAAAGGTACAGCTAGACATCCCGCACTGAAGAACTTCAATTTCATGCTTGACCAACTCTGTTAATGATGCAAAAACAACAAATGATCAGTGACGAATAAAAAATTACCATCTTTTGAAATTGCTTTTCACATCTACTTCACAATCCTGGCCTTTTTGATTCTTATACATACAAATGCCAATTATCACTCCAGCCAATAACAAGTTATTCAACAAGTGCTGTTGGCATTGCAGGTATTTTGATAAATCAACTATTTCCCATAGAATCATGCAAATTACATAATTACAAATCATGCAAATCATGCAAATTACATAAAATTACATTTATAGCAATCTATTATCAAAAAGTATTTTTCTTGCAATGCCCATTCCTAGTGACATCTATTGACCAGTGCATTTTTAACATCTTGTAGTCATGTAGTGATATCTCAATATTAGTGTTTTGCCCACACTGCACAGTCTAGCCACTGGCCATATGAGTCTGACAAGTCTTTTTAGCATTTTATTTAAGTGTTATGTCGATGTAGATCCGGTGTGTTCGCTGTAAACGTATTGCTTTGGGTTTATTGGAGAACGGAATACTTTGTATAAGCTGCTTCCAGCTATAACTGCTCTCTAAATAGCTCACGCATATCAGTCTAAATGGTGGGAAGAAAAAAGAGACGAGTCTCAGCCTTGAAGGTCTCAGCTCATTATCGATCCACCTACCCTCCAGCACATATTGCTTCATCTCAATCTCGTAGAACTTGTTGGTGCCGATGATGATGCTGTAGCTGGTGAAGTGAATACAGCTACATGGCTCCAGGGTTTCAATCTCCTGAGGGAGAGAAGGAGAGAGAGAGAGAGAGAGAGATCATTAGGGGCAAGACTATACTTGTCTGTGCGGAACTTCGTCCCCATGGGAGGTCATTATGGGCAGACCAGAAGGTGAGAGCACATTGAAAATAAATGCTGCTTGGAGAATAACTGCTTAGGGATTTCATGCAGTTTGTACTGTTTGTCTCAAGCTGAACTTATAAACTTACTAAGATGTTTGATGGCTGTAGATGTGGTTTCATGATGTAGATGCATGTGTGCATGGTTCACCCCAAATTTACCATGGAATCTGATCATAAGGGAATACTTGCTTTATTTTTAATTACGCTTGTGTTAAGAACAGGACAGGTTGTTATGAAAACCACTGACCTTGCGAATGCAGAACTTGCTCAGATTGTCATTGTAGCGCAGAATTGTGACCTTGTTGGGCATAGCAGCACAAATGCAGGAATTATTTTCAATCTAAAGGGGAAGAGGGTAAAAATTACAGTTAATCTAACATACAGTATGACACACAGTCGGCGCAGGCTGAAAATAGATTACGGGGTGTCACTCGGCACAATTGCGGAGGCAGCAGTCTTACCCTGCCTGCGGCAAAAAGGTGACAGCCCTTGACAGTCTCAAAGATGTACGGCACAATTTCAGGCAGGGTTGGGAGGTGGGACTGGGACAGAGATTGTTTCACTTTCTTGATCTCCACCAAACACAGGGCCCTCTCGTCCCCTACAGGAAAAACGGAGTCAGTACACTCCCTACAGACCAGCAGCTGATGTATTTGTTTTTAAATAAGACACCCAGTGACATTTGCTGGCATGATAAGAATAGCTGTATGTGAAAAAGTGCATTGGACGAATTTGTGGTGGACAAACTGAGCTGTCACTACTGCTGTATTTACAGTGTGATGCATGTAACACGTCACTAGAAACAGCCAGCAAAGGAACCATGTGCTGAAGCTCCACTCACCCACTATCATCAACAGCTTGTCCTGCTCTTTGATGATGTGGATTTGGAACACAGATCCCAGACCTGGGATGTGAGTCAGCGAGTTCTTAATGACGTTCAGTGCATACAGACCCTCCTCTGAACCCACCAACACGATCTGAGAACAGAGGAAAGATTACATTTATAAACTCATGCACAGTAATAAAAAGAACAAAGGATATGCAAATTTTTTTTTAACCTATTAATTACATTATGCCGTGACTTAATAACCGAGCTACGTAGTGAAATACTGAACACAAACAATCAAATATATACATCAAAAATTTGAAACCACAATTTTTGTAATATAAAACCGACTGTGTGGCAGGAACACATCCAAAATTAAATAATTAAGATGCTACTATATTTGTAAATAAAGAGAATCATCCAGAATAATTCCATAATGACTGATTCCATAAAGCTGTAAAACACAGAGAATGAAATTATAATAAAATCAACACCTAAAACACCTCATATCTGAAACGTGCTAAGGAAAGATAATGTATCAAGGACTTACTGTAAATAAAAAGATTGTTTTTATTTGGGCTGGGCACGTTAATGTGTTTTTTTTTAATCCTTTTATTTTAAAAGTTCTTGTTTTTTGGGGGCTTGTGTGTGGGTGCAGCATGCAGCACTGTGTCTCGGCTGGGTTTGCCGGGGGTGAGGCGTCCCATTTGTCCATATTATATGAACTAACGTTTTGGGCCGCCTGACCATTACACCAACAGGGACTTTAATGACACTGCATTCAGATACATAGGCTTTTATATGGAGTTGGTCACTCTTTGCAGCTGCTATTATGGTTCCATCCCCATTGTGGGATTAATAAAGTCAATCTAATCTAATCATGCTCTGGACTTTAAGGGTAACTTGTTTTTTTATAACAAACTAAAAAAAACGTGAATGTCCTGGTACGGGCAAATATCTTTGGTTTTATACTTGATTTGATTACACTAAGATTTAAGTTGAGATTTACAAGAAATATCTGAACTGCAGCTGTGCTAAAGGGAACACTGCTGTTAAACACTGCTGTCACTGCCAAACTGTGATGTCTGGACGACTGGGTCCGAACATCTCAAGTCTTGTCGGGGGTTCCTTGTGGTACCAAAAGTGGACCAGGAGTGAATACTAGTCTGCTGAAAAAGATCCCCAAACACTGCTCCCCATGTGCCCCTTGTTGGTGACAGCACACTGCTTTACTTGGTGAATGGGTTAAATACAAAGAAAAGATTTCACGCTGTGTGCTGTGGTGTGTTCATGCATGACTAAAAGGGGGAAAATTTGTGTATTTGTCAGACATTAAAACCAGGTCCCCCTAGTGCCAGTACAAGTTTATTGGACTTTCTTATTGTCTCAGTTCATAACTTGGGTTGATTGCCACCACCTTTCTTTATGTTTTTTGCAGATTTTCAATGTAAAAGTTATTCTAATTAGTTTATATGCAGTAGCACTAGAACTTGACTATGGCTCCCTGGACTGATCTGTTTGACCAAGAGGGGCACACTTAATGTCAGCAAACTGGTCGGGGTATCATTGATGTAATATTCCAAAGACTCTTTTAGTTGAGATGTAATGGATTTATGGCTTTTATCAGTAATATTAATTTGTCCATGTACATTTTAACCTCATTAACCACACCTGATTAAACTCATCAGTGAGTCGGTAAAGCCTTTGTGAGCTGAACTCAGATGGTTTAAATAGAGATAATGCCGATGTCTGCAGAAGTATGGTTCACCAGGGACTTGTCACAGGTTTGGCACCCCTGGATTTAGGCTTAGAAGGAACCATAGATTGTTTATGAGAGCCAGAAGGAGAGACAGAATAGGCTTGGAGTCTCCTTGCCTTAAGGGAAGGTTGTCATTGGGCCATTCGCTCAATTCAGTTACTAATCTTTGTATTTGTTCATTTCAAACTTATTTTTCAGGCTGAGATGATTAAGGAACCTGAAAGATACATATAGAAAAAAGGTGTGTTTCTTGTCAAGCCATGTAAGCTCACTTGTTTAAACTCTGGCTTCAGAAACATGAGGTCATGGGACCAAATCCAGATCTTCAGTTTTGCATGGCACACTTAATCTGAAAGTCAAATATCCAAAAAATGAGCTGCCCCCCAGTTGTCACTCACAGTTTAAACGATGGTCTCAAAAACAGAAGGTTGTGGGATCAAACCTGAGCCTTTAACTTTATGTCTTGCATGTCACACTTCATCTGACACGTCGTATACCTTAAATACGTTAAATCAAGCCCAGTAGCTCACTGGCTTTAGGTTGAAAGTCAAGTGGTGTGCACGGCCTGATGGTGCACTAGTTTAAACAGTGGCTTTATATCTTGCCTGTCACATTCATCTGAAAGTAAAATATCATAAAAAGGTTGTCAGGTTGCAGTGGTCTTAAGAACAGAAGGTTGTAGGATCTCATTTGGCTTTTATGTCTTGTATGTCTCACTTCATCTGAAAGTGAAATGCCAAAAAAAAGACTTGCTAGCTGTGGGACCCTGTGGCTCAGTGGTAAGAGCACTGCCTCCAATAGCTGATGGGTGGGGGTTCTAATCAGAGCTTTTAGCTTTAGGTCTTGAACATCAGTCTACATGTAAGAACGGAACATTTGTTTGTTCAGGAACTAAGTTCTAGTGAGTTGCTTCAATAACACACTGCAGCAGCACCCCATACACAATCCTGGTTCTTTTAGTGCATTCCCTTCTATTCCAAAAACCCACTTCAACACAGTATGGGCTTGATTACCAGCTGATTAGTTGCATCAGGTGTGTTGTAAGCAGTGCTTAAAGCCATTTAACTTTTCTGGCTTCTCCAAAGAACCTTTCAGTCAGTTGTTCTTTAGAGAATCACTTTTGTAAACTAGGTGTGTCAGTAAAGTTTGAAGAACCTCCATAATATATCAAGGACATGGCAAATCTTTACATTACACAATGACCTTTAAAAACCTTTAAAAGTTTCCTCACACTCATCACATTTACAGAAAGTGAAATAGTTCTACTGAGTCACTCCAATAATCTGGGACTTTTTTTGCCAATCCTGGTCCTATTAGTGCCTTATTCATCAAACCCACATAAGGACAGTAATGAATCACATGTGTTGGAAGCAGTGAAAATGTCAGATGTGCAGGGCAGTGTGCCTCAGGAACTGGAAAATGCTGTTTGAATGTTGATATGTGTTGCTCTGTGGTCCATAGAAAAATATCCCATTCAACCATGTACATGTTCACACCTTTTTAGAGCAGTCTGGGGAGCTCAGCATTACAGTGGACCACCAGATGCACCTGTCCCACTCATGCTCTTCGGAAGACCTTGATTGGCTTGGTTAAATTAATTTGTGTGATAGAAAGTGAATCTCCAGCAGGAGGGTTGAAGATCATCTGGTGTTACAGCAGACTTCCTCCAACACATAACTAGTTATTGAGCTATTGAGGGGAAATGGGTTTGTTAGACATGCTTTCACTGCTCCCAGCACACCTGATCCAACTAATCAGCTCCTTAACCCACCCTTGCTGTGTTTAAGTTTGTTCTTAAATGAAGGAAAGCACTTAACTATGTAGGGCAGTTGCATCCAGGACCAAGATTAGAAATGTTGGAGAGGGAAAACACCACAATCTGGAGTGCAGTAGAGCTCCAGGGATAAGACTGAGAAGATTAAGAAAGTCCAGATTTCCCAACCTTGGTCCTGGAGGCCACCCTGCCCTGCACATTTAAATTCTTTTGCTTCATTAAAAACAACCCTTCTGCACAGAACAGGCTTGTTAATGAGCTGATTAGTTGGATCAGGTGCTGTGGGAGCAGTGAAAACATCTCAATGTGCAAAGCTGGAGGCCAGCTGGACCAGGATTGAGACAATTAGACTTCTTTGTAGGCCACGACTATTTCTGACCAAACACTTCTAACAAAATAACAAAATAACAAAATAAGGACAGAAGAATCTGTCCTTATTTTATGTATTATATGTATGTTAGCGCACCCCCCTCCGGACAGAGGGAGCTGGGTCTATATTACGCAAGCTATGATGAATTTCACCTTGATATTTCAGTGACTGGTCCGGTTCACGCACGTTTTAAACCTGTCTCGGTCTCTCTTTCGGGGATATATATATATATATATATATTAGGGCTGGGCATGTTATCGCTTTAATGCATTCCAGTATTTACTTAATGGTGATGATGACTTTATCCAATGTTAATGCATATTTAAAAAAAAAAAAAGTCTTTTATTTCAGAAGTTTGTTGCTTTTTGTGTTTTTGTGTCCGTAGGTGTTTTCGTGGGGGTCAGGCATCCCATTACTATTACACCAACAGAGACTAATGTCATTGCTTTCAAATATATAAACTTTAACATGAAGTTGGTCCCCCTTTGCAACTGCTATAATGCTCTGGGACTTGTTTTTCTGTAACAAACTGGATAAAACATGCCATACAGCAGCAAAAAGTTGAGATTTACAAGAAATATCTGAACTGCAGCTGTGTGACTGTGTTAAAGGGGAAACTGATGTTAAAAAGCTCTTTGCGTTTGCAAACCAAATGTTCACAAACAACTATTAAGTATTTCATTTACACTGTACAAGTTAAAACAAAAGTTAGAACTTATTACAACAAATACAGTAAGGTACAGAAAGTTGGTACCTGGTCAGTGAGGGGAAGAGTGCAGTTGATGTCCAGTCTGTCATCTCCCTCCAGCTTGAGCAGAGAATTACCCAACAGCTTCTGTGAACAACCAGAACAGGGCTTAGGCCTGTTAGCTGGCTCATTCTCAGTGAACATGGATGTAATTGCACGTTATGCCAAGCATGGGAATGATGTACTCCAGGGGCATGTGGGTGGTATGGAAAAGACAGAGGCTTGGATCAAATTGGTAGGCAGGGACTATTGAGAGGTTTCAGATGCCAAGAGATTTCTGATTCAGGAAATAGGTGAGGGGTTATACTGAAATTTCTCCTCAGTTATGGACAGAAGCAGGATTCAGGCATCAGGCAAGCTAGGCACTATTTACCTGAACCAGTGGAGGGATTATCATTATTCTGCGCCTGCACCTACAAATCTAAGAACATTTGCACATCAAAACATACTGTAACTATGTAACAGATCAAGACATCCAACTGGAAGCAATCTATTAAAGCTCTGTCGGTCACATCAAATATAAAGTGAAACATATGGGGAAGATGATACTCCTGGGGTAAGATGTCACAATCTCTTAATTTGTCTCCTAATTTCTTTGACTAATAATGTGTTCAAATCTCAACCAATACACGTTGCTTTTACTGCAATTTTTTTTTTCGATATGTAATTATGAGGGGGTTGGAGTAATATATGTGGTTTTCAGACCAATCCCTTAGGTTTTAAAGAGAAAATGTAAATTCTTAGGACAAGGAGCCGTCTCAGGTAAGGCCTCTGCACTCAGAATGTTGACTATTTGTTTTGTTTTTTTATCTTAAAGACAGAGTTCCTCATTGTAGTTTCACTAGCTACTAGTTGGCATCTTCCTCCATCTTCCCCTATGTGTTGAGCTGAAAATATACAGGATTCAAGCTGTCAGCAGTCTAGAGCAGAAAAAACATGACTTATATAATAATAATAATTATATATATATATATGCTGTGATCATGGTGTACCAGGATCAAGATGAGTTCAGTAACCACTCACTGCATCTGCCTCTGCTTTTTCCCGTGCTCCCCGGGCGCTGGCCACGATGGCCTCCAGCACCGCCACCCAGCGCTGCTTCTCTGGAAAGCCGGAGCTCAAGAGGTACAGAGTCTGCGAAGGCCAGCATGACGAATGGGGAACGGACTCCAGCTTCAACACGAATGGCATTTCTGAGGATCCAAATGCCTTCATTACATCCCACAATAGCAGAGGGACTTAAACTCTCACTAAACACTCATTTGGCTCAGACCTATTTAGCACTTTTATCTTGTTAATCATTCCGCCCTTCAATCTGGCCAGAGCTCTGGCCATAGAGCTCAGTGGGAGAGGCTCTTACCGGACTTGGCCGTGTTGGTCAGCTCCGAGCCGCCCACAGAGCTGTGGACGACCACTTCGCCCTCAGCCACACACAGATCAAACTCATCCACAGGCTTCACTGACTCTGAAAACCAGTGGAGCAGTCAGCACACTGCAAAATATACTAATGAGTTTACAACAATGTGAAAAACATGCCAGTTTGAGGTTTAATGGATGGACTACTGTGCATTGTATGTGTGTGTGTGTGTGTGTGTGTGTGTGTGTGTGTGTGTGTGTGTGTGTGTGTGTGTGTGTGTGTGTGTGT
>JBBPDB010000017.1:6867903-6881259 GCA_037974465.1 Brachypetersius altus | reverse complement strand
TACACTGATTACTTTACATTCTATCAGAGTTTCATATCTTTAGCATTGTCCCTTGAAAAGATATAATAAAATATTTACAAAAATGTGAGGGGTGTACTCACTTTTGTGAGATACTGTAATATTTCTCAAGATGACATTTTTGTGAGAACTATGCCCTTATTTTTTACTTGTTTTAGGACATTTATCACAAGACACAGTCTAATTTCAAGACCAATTTAGACCATTTAGCAAAATGATCTGCCACTGGAAATGATTTGATATGTCTAGAAATGATTAAGCTGAACTATTCCTGTAACTATCCCATAATAAGTATTATGAAACAAATCAACTACATTTAAGAGGATTCAGTTTTTTTCCATTGAGATGGAACAGGGTAGAAGGACTTTTACACATTGTGCAGCAGATAGTCTGTGAAAGGGCTGGGCGATATGGCTGAAAACTGTATCACGATATCAGTGTTTCATATCAGTCGATACTGATAATTATTGATATTTTTTATGACCCATTTAAAATAAGGACTAGAAGGAAAATATATTACATTCAAACATTTTTATTTTAAACTTAACCTTCCTCTGATCATAATCCCTTTTGTGCTCGCAGAGTAAACACCAACCTCCCCTCTCCCTCTCTCTCTCTCCCTCGCCCCTGTCCCCCTCTGCTAGCGGTATTTCTTATAACTTTACTTCTACGCGACACAGGAATTCCAGACAAGGCTCAGGATGACATCTGAAGCTTTGTGATTCACAAAAAAACTCCATTAAAGTAGTTGTTTTGCTGTGCTACGACCATTTATGACAGCTGCGTTTCCGGCACGGATCCAAGCTAGCAACCAAACTAGCTTCGCAATCTCTGTTTTCTTCCGATGAAGAATAAAAAATATTTTTCATCTAACACATATCGATCACATGTCTATCGCGATACATATCGTTATCGTTTTATTGCCCAGCCCTAGTCTGTGATTCTATAAACTGTAAAACTACAAAGCATATATATTATATATGTGTGTGTGTGTGTGTGTGTGTGTGTGATATAATGGGCTTTTAATGTAGTTGTGGGATGTGATTTTGTAACAGTATACGTGTGTGTGTGTTTGTGTGTGTGTGTTTGTGTGTATATGTACTATAATGGCCATTTACTGTTTATACAGATTAGGTAGGTGTACCTAATAAAGTGTCTTAATTAAAAGTAGCTAGCTTAATTAAAACGGACAGACCATTAACACACCAAGAGTCAATTGTCCTCCGCAACCAGACATTTCACGTCTGGAAGCAGCGAGTTTAATTGGGCAGCTCTGCGACTTTCTGATTCTCAAATTGCACTGTTCCAACCACACCACTTGAGAGTAACACAGGAGAGAAGGGCTGTAATGAGGAAAGAGGCTGAGAAAGAAAGGATTGTGGAGAGAGGTTCCAAATATAGGTGTGTAGCTGCAGCACTGCTGCCCGTGTGAAGTCCAACGCAGCCGGGGCAGAGGGGAGCGGAGAGAGAGTGGATGACACATCTCTCCATCCCACAAGTGTCTATGATTACCATTCGCTCATGTTATACAACAGCAAGCACTGAGACACTGCACACCCACACACACTGCCTCCCACATGCATGCAGCAGCTCCACTTCTCACACACACATACGCTCACAGACACAGCCTCTGCTCTCCTCCACCATCTTGCTTCCTTCACTGCTGTTAAACAAAAGAAGCTTGTAGCATTATTTTCCATCTTGTAAACTATCTGTTGCACGTGGAAGGATAACAACAGTAGTCCAGTAATTTTCTGTTGTTGGTGCCATCAGTTTCTATCGTTTTGTGTCTGTATTTTGACTGCGCTTGTCCATCACTCACTCATCTGCCTTTATTATCGGACTTTATTCAAAATGGAAAGAAGCTGTTATCTTTTCGAAAGAAAACAGGAGTTTAGTGTGTTTGTATTCCTGTGGGTGGGTGTGTGTGAGTGACACAATACTCTGCACCTCTTTGCATAGGCAATTTTTCTTGAAAAAAACTGACATTACAATGAATGTAAAAGGCATTTTATTCATCCACCTAACAAGGAACCTACAAACACACCTAGTTAAAATTATTCTGTAATTAATATGAGTCAGGTACAATCTTTTGCTTTGTATTTGAGTGCTACTGCTTCACCTGTACCAAAATGTCATAGTATAATTATGCATGACGCATTGCTCATCATCAGTCACCTCTTTCTTTTGATGTACCTCTATATTTGATTCATGTTCCTTAAATAGAAAAAACTTTTAAATTAGGGCATTAAAATGTCCATGAGAAAGAAAAGTAAATTAAATCGGCCACAAAAACCATGATAGGTTCGTCCCTAATCATTTACTCTTTTCATTTGGATGTTGTTTAATATGTCTTTGTGCTTTGTGTTTGGTTTTGTTGTTTTGAAGTGCCTTGTTGTTGTTTTAAAGTGCTTTAAAAATAAAGTGGTATGGTATTGTATGGTACATAGATGTTTTCCAAACAAAAACACTAAAAAACACCCAAAAACACTAAAAATGGTTTGGTGTACCATACATCTGATTTTTGGAAGACTTGTGGCTCTAGGATCTTATGGGCCCCAGTGCAAAAAGACGGTCAATCCAACCACTAGTATCTAAAACAACCTAAATGTTCAAAATAATTTCTAAGATTTGAAAATGATAATTAATGAATATATATGATAAAAAAAAAACAGGTTGCAAAATGAATGAGCTGGATTATAAACAATAATCAGATAAACTGACATCAGGGCTGTGTGTGCAGGTTGGGTATAATGTTAATCAACTGAATCTTTCTTTGTGTTATGAGTATATTCTTCTGTGAGCATCTACATGAGGAGCCAAGTAAAGATTTAAAGGGGCCCAGCTGCCAGGTGTGCTATGGGCCCCAGTTCGATTATCCCCATCTAGACTTTTTGTTTCTGGCTTATTTATTTTTTCTGGGACAGTGTACAGTGCTGGTGTGTTGTTGTGCTCTGATGGACTTCTGAACAGTACTGTGTGTGTTTCACACCTGTTTTTGGTTGTTGAGGTGCATCTCCCTGTCCGCCACTTCCCTGCGGAGGCGGTCCACCTCCTGGCTGAGCTGCAGCCTCTCCTCATTCTCGTCAGTCGCCTCGTCCAGCTGTTTGGACAGATAGAAGTTCTGCCTGTTCAGCTCCGCGTTCTCCTGGGTTAGCTGAGTCAACTGTTCCTCCAGGTCTGTGATCACCTAAAAGCAGACCAGATTCACCTGTTCAGAGTGGTGCTGACAGCCATAGCAAAGAGTCCCTGACTGCAAATTCATCACAATCTACTTCCAGGGCAGTCCTGATGACTACAAAATAGAAACAAGTACTGGGGCTGAACCTGTGGGCAGTAGCAACTAGGGGTCTTCTCCAAAATGCACCTAAAATAAGCAAAGAAGTGTAAAGTGACAGTTCTGTCAAACGTTAACACACAACAGCACACAGTGTGAACAGTACAAAATTCTTCCTCTGCATTTAACCCATGCAGAAAATATATACTAAAGTACATATATTATTATACTAAAGGAGGATGAGGTGATAAAGACATATCAAATTAACAGCAAGGACAGTGTTAAAGTGATGTTACTGTCATGCTGAGTGAGTGCTTTATTGCCGGCTTTCATTGTTTCTTCGCTCTTTTTGGCATCGTCTGAAAACATATTCTTTTTTTTCGCTGGTCAGGAAAACTTGCAACCGATATACTGACAGCCCTGATGTTCAGTCAACATGAAGAGCTGAAATTTGCATGAGATTGCAATGCTGATCAAGTGAGCTGGCGCAAGGAGAGGACAGCAGAAGTGCCAAAATGATCCAAGCGTAGGAGGCGTCAGCGCATTATTATTATTGCTGTTAAAGGCACAGAAACACATGCACACTGACCCACTTTAGCTGCCCACTGACCGCTGTTTTGTATTTTGTGCCTGCAAAGACTGATACTGAGCGTTTTGGGGGTTTTTTAACGAGTGAATCAGCATTTCAAGGAAGCATGTTCAAACTGGTGAAGGGCTCGATTTATATAGTCATACTGTCATATCAAACATTCTATGTAATTGCCATGTCAATAAAAGTGGCCGAAAATGACTTGGTATAAAATAGAAATTACATGAATGGACATTATATTTAAAAACTATGCAATTGTCTCCTACAACGTTATCTTGGATCATCTAGTTTGAAAAATGATGTTATTTGAGTATCCATAAGAGTTATTACAGATGACAACTTTGGTTGTAATTGACAGGTTATAGGCTTACTTTGCGTGACAGCACTGTGTCCGGAGCCTAAAAATTCAGTAGCATAAAGACTTTGAAGCAGAGACAACTCATTTATTATTTTAAAATAACAGAGGGAAAAAGTCTTCCCTCTTCAGATGAGCTAATACTGCAGCTAACAGCTAACTGAGAAGCTGTGAACTAATTAGCAAGTGCAAAATGATTTAAACATGGGAACATCATATCTTAGTACACGGGTATTTGTTTAACACAGCATCAGTATAAGTGTGTATGTTTGTATATGTATACATAAATTCATATATATGGGGTCAATTTTCATCCCACAAGATTAGCAACTATAGTGGGAACGCTGCTTAATGAAGAGACATAATAGCTGTTGTTCCCCAGAAGGCTAATTGACTTTTTAAACATATGTATGCTTGATACCATGGGCACACAGTTCCTGTAGAAACTGTGCTATAGAGCTGCATCTCTGAATATGCAGTATGCTGGGACATTTCGACAAGATCGTTAGAACAGGCTCTATATATTCTCTGTCCTTCTGTGCTGAACTGTAAGGAATACCCATAGCATAGCGTTCAGATACCTCAAATGGTTTGTCGAGTTCTTGAGTACACATCCCTTAAAACTGCCAGGTTTTGTTCCAACATTGACAGTGTGTCCCCACATGTCTCCTCAGTTTCGAAAGTTTCAGAAGTGCAGACTGAAAGTGGTCTGTTGAGCGTTTTGAGCATGCCTCTTTTAAGTGGTAATCCAAAATAAATACACAGGACAGAATGTGCACTGTTCCTTTGCTCTGCTCTCTTAAGAGTTCCTGCTGACTGAAGAGTCAGAGTTGACTGTGCTGTTGAATAAGACCCCTAGTGCTCTCCAGTTTGTTCTCCCTAAGCTCCTTTAATCCTCCTCTCCAAGAGCTCAGCACTCCATCAACACCGAGAAAGAGGCAAGAAACATCCACTGAAAGTCAGCTCATTAGTTTCCTCTCTTCTGAGAAATGGATATGCTGTACAGTATACAAAAATAAAGCCTCTCTGATCCCTAACTCTTAGGCTCCCAGGTATTCCCAGTTGCGCACTCGAACATATTATTCACACAGCAAGCAGCGTAAATATGACTAATGACATTATAGGCTCATCTAATGAAACATTACACGTCATTACAATGCTAAAATGCTTCCCAAATCGCTCTCCAAAAGAAATACAACTCCTATGTTCCTCCTATATAACTCCTAAGGCCATAAAACCAAACATTCTGTACCCCAGTTATCCATGTCAGTCTATGAAAGGTTATGAAAAAGTCTGGCAAAGGCAAATAAGAAATTATTGAGTGCAGTGCTAAGTAAAGAAAAACAAACTTAAGCTCCATTATGTGGCAATGGCTGATATGGAGCGACGGTGAAGGCGCTCAAACAGATTGCGAGTGGGAGGACAGTAAAAGTAGGGCAAGTGGATGAGGAGAAAGAGAAAGCGATGGTTATGTATTAGATAACAACGAAAAGAACATGGAACTAAGATGGATATATGGATCTACAGTAAACTACATCTATGGAAAACTGAAACTGCATTTCACATGTCTCTAATCTTCCACAATGCATCAACCTTACGGATTAACCCCAAAAAAACATCAGACTAAAGAGTTAAACTTTCTGTTTTGATTAGAAACTGATCAAAAGACTTAGTCAAGAGAAGTGAGTCGATCTATAGTGTTCATGACACAAAACTTTCTGAAAGACAATGAGCACTATTCATAGATGGAGACTGTGCAGGATAGAGTAATGCATGAGATACACAAGATCACTTATGTAACAGTGCTGTAGTTGGCATGTATGAATCATCAAACAAAAAATCGAACATGGTACCCTATTTTTGCATGTTTAAATATAGAACTCTATAACATACCGCACAGCTGTCCCTCAGGGCGTCAAATTTTCGCTGGATTTCATCCCGGTGGGCCTTGAAAACAAGAGTGAGATTGTCACATTGGGAAAGAGTGCACACTTCTGTAGAGTGGATCTGGAACAAGAGAGCAGTTCAGCAGCCCAGAGAGTGAAGGTGAATAAAAACTCTTGCTGTGATCGAGATTTCCACGAATAAAAGGACACCATCGTTAAGAGGGTTCCAGGTAGAGAACTTTTTCTCTTTGTATTGAAATTTCTATTTTATTATGAATTTATGTTGAATGTTATACAGCTTTCTCATTCATTTTAGAATAATCAGTGCAGCCAAATTTATTTTATATTTTTTGACAATTTCTTGATTCAGTAATCTGCCTCAGGATTTGATATACCATCTTCAAATGTGAGACTGAATGGTCAATGAATGGTCAATGTATTCATTACTCTGAATACATATAAAATCCAATACTTTTATGGCTCCCTACAAATGATTTGAAACCTGCGAATGCAACATACCTTCCAGAAATTATTTTTTATATTATTGAATTATGTGAAATCTCAAACAGTGCATTAAACACATACACATTGTACATGCATATGTCTTTAGTGTCATCTTCATACATCTCCAAATACTCTACGTCTCACCCGAAGCACCGTAATCTCTTCCTCGGCCTCTGCCGTGGTCTCCTCCAGCTCAGTCTTGGCCTGTTGCAGCTGGCTCTCTAGGGCATGGCGTGCTGCCTGCAGGCTGCTGATCTGCGACTCCCTCTCCTGCAGCGACAGCGTCAGCTCCGACACCTGCCGCTTTATCTCCAGCTTCTGCTCCTCATGCTCCAGACCAATCTGAGGGGCAAAAGAGATTTTCACCATTTATTGAGATTAGCCAGCTGCTGCAACTTCATACGGCACTGCATTTGTAGACCACATACTGACTTCCAATTTATTTCTTATAATCGTCATTTTGCAACAGTGAGCTTGTCAGCTGTTTGAATTGCCATGCATGGGATTCTGAAAGATCTCTTTGAATTCCAAATAAAAACAGCTGTATAGATAGAAGACACTGTACCATTCATGTTTGCCTCATTCATTACATCTCATACCAGTGCAAGGTCTATTTGGAAGAAAATGTATCTTTAGTTCCCACTTTTGCACTTCTCTGGTATGCTCGTGTGTTCTCACCTCTCTGAGTCTGGCCTCCAGCTCTAGTACACGACTCTTATTGGTCTGTTCTTGCTGGCTTATCTTCTCCAGGTGCTCCTCCAGCTTGGCATTCTGGGCTTCCAGCTTGCCTGCCTGAGATTCCAGGTAGAACTTTTGCTGCCTCAGTTCTGTTATCATTTCTTCCTGGGCTTTCCTGTTGGTCAGGGACCAGGTTTTAGCATGAACACGTTGTTTAATGCTGAAAACATTAATGTACATTATTGTATTGTCTCTGTCGTACCTTGCACTTTGTTCAGTGCTGATAACTGCCTCCTGCACAATAATTATACTTATGGTGCAACACTAGTCAGTCTGAAAGGTTTACATCCTGTTCACACTTTACTGCTACATTGTTATATTGTCTATTTATAATAACTATTTTCGTTACTTGCACTTTGTTGAATGTTGCTGTGTGCTGCACCATGGCCCAACGTTGTCTCATCACACCATGTACACGTTCACAGCAGCTGATGACAATAAAGTAACCTTGAACCTTGAATCTAAAAACTGTTAGCATCTAGACTGAAGCTTGTAGAGAATTTCCCCCCAAAAATTAATCAGGGGTACCTGTAGTGTCAAAGTAATAGTACCTATCTTAGAAGCACTCCATTCACCCAGGTCAGACTCTTTTGAGGCACCACATCTTTTGATATTCATCTTTTTGTTGAATATGTAAATGCACTCTAAGAAAAATCCCACGTGGTATATTAAAACACGGTAACCTACTTTGGATGTGAGTGAACAGTGAGGGTGGCTGAATCGGTGGAGAGGATGTGAGGTCTCAGTAATCGCACTGCAACAGAACTTCCTGTGAACTCACATGTTTTTCTGAGTGTAGATACTGCTGTTGGCTGCCAGCTTGTTCGCCTCAGAGAGCTCAGCAATCCTCTGCTCCAAGCTCGACATCTTTGATTCCATAGCATTGATTGTCTACAAGAGTAAGTGTCTCATTAAGAAGTGGATGTAAAGTTCAAATCTACACATTGCACACTGTGTTCCTATAGTTACAGCCCACTTTCAAGTGTATGTATACAGTGGCCCTAAAACATATTTGGATGCTTAACCTTTAACCACGAGTAAGTTATAAAGATGGTTGCTTTATAGGATCTTCTAAAACTCTATAAGGCTAGTGTACAACACAGAGGGAGAAGTCTCGAAGAGCGTATCTGTTGTCTTATAGTGTTGTGGAAAGGCTTGCTTTCAATGCTATGATCATGAACTATGAAGTGTACAAAAGCATTATGAATGCAAACCTGCAGAGGTCTGGAAAGAAACTGTCCAAATGATAACAAAACTCATTTTAAAAAGTTCTCTGACCATCTGGGGATGGTCTGTTTAAAATAAATTCCACTTGGTTTGATTTTTTAACCAAACACTCTGAACTTAAAACAGTTTAAATATAAACTTTTGAAGACACTGTGTATGTATTATGTGGGTTGTAGCTGGTATATGTCTTGGCTGTGGCCTCACCGCGTTTTGGTCACTGATTTGTTTGCCTTTCTCTCTGGATTCGTCCTCAAATGCTTGCTGCTTGGATTCCAGGAGCTCTTTGTCAGCCATATCTGCCTTCATCTGGTTCTCCAAAATCTGGGGAACATTAACAGAATGATTTGGCGAAAGATTCAATTTACACAGTGTTCCGCTTAATGAAGACATGGTCGATTAGGTAAGACATGTTTGAGGTTCAGTTTAGAGCTGGAGCTATGAGGCATGAGCTGATTTAGACAACAGGGTCTCACAAAAACCATCATATAAGAAGGAGTGCTGATCCAAGAACATTTTTTTGTGATAATGGTTGCCATAAATACTGAGGAACCTGATCCATGGTAAGCCTCCATTTTTTCTGTTTTGAGAATACCGGCCCTGGTTTTGTCGTTTTACTGGGTTCTAAACCACATTGACAAGTCTGTATAGCTTAGTAAAGGCCTGGATGCTGTTTCTGTTGGGCTGAGAAAAATATTGGTGATATATTTTTACAGAAACAATATGGGTGACTATTGATAACTCTTTGTCAGCTTCATAGTTCAAGCACCAAAATAAAAAGGCAAAATATGGGCCTCAAATATTTCTTGGCTGATAACTTTTACATCTGGGGTAGACAGAAAATAAATAAATGGATATTTTTTTTTTGCCAAACCAGCATTACCGCATGCATGACTGTATTCCCAATGGATATATCATACTTTCTGAAGATGCCCAACCTGCACTGTATATTCTTTAGACCTGTATTTGTATTATTTATAGATTCAGTAAACATCATGTTTTAAAAATTGGGGGAAAAAAACATTTCAACTCAGTCATTTCAACTGGAATGTTGTGCTGGAGTGTGCACTGAGGGCCCAACCTTGATCTTATCAGCATACAGCTTTTCGTTCTGCTCCAGCTGAGTCTCCATGCGCAGTGCTGTGGCTTGGGTGTCACGTAAGCTCTCCTCCAGCTCCTTTATAAGGGAGGAACAACATAAGAGTAACTTACATTGATTCAAACGATGAAACCTTAGTTTCTTCCCTCCACCACACAGACTAATATACTGAAGAGATGTTTATTATGAACTTAAAACTGACCCTGTATGGCCACACTGAAACATACACATCTTACAGCAACAGTATTAGAAACATTAACCATCATGAATCAATGCATCACTCATGATCCTGGCCAGAGAGGGAGAAAGAGATGATCCATGCTCACAATCTGCCACTTTTGGAACCAATACAAGCACACAGAGGACGCTGTAAGTGTCAGGGGAGATAGTGGGGCCACTGCTCAGTCAGGCAGATGAGACAAAGACTGTGTGTGTGTGCATGTGAATCAGTGGGTGTCCCTTACCATGATCTTGTCAGCCATCTGTTGGATCTGCTGTGATTTGGTCTGGATGTCCTCTTTCAGTTTGGTCTCCCTGCGCTCCACAATCTCCAGTCTTTTCACCTGGTTCTCCAGCGTCTTCCGGCCATCCTGTCCAGTCGCACACAAACCAGGCGTTGGCTTATCATGATCTGGTCATTTTGAAGAATATTACTGGTCTGAAGTTTGTATCAAAGTTTTTCAAGTCTTGAAAACTTTTGTTGCAGATAAGCCTATAAAGCTCTTTTAAATATGCTTGCCCTGAACATAAATAATTACCGAGACACTGGGAAGCTGCAAATAAAAGTTAGATGTGCCCAGAATGATGAACAGAGCAGCAGAAGATTTCAATGTGACAGAGAATGTATTCTCGAACCAGGACATGCCATCACAACTTTAAACCATTCTTTATAAAACTCATTTATTGTATCTTACCAGCTATTTTATTTTCATTTACACTTGCGATGTTTATTTGAAAGTTCTAGCTCTTTAATTTACTGTAATAGCGTTGCACTCATAGACATTTCAGGGGCACATTTCACTACATGTTGTACCTGTAACTTTGTACAAGTTACATATGAAACAGGTATTTTGTTTTATACAGTTGTTTTGCCGTAGACAAAGACTAATGTCTGCTCCTAAGCCAAATCAGACCTCAGTCTCTCGCAGACGTCTGCGCAGGCTGTCAGTGGAGTCCTCCCTGGTCTGCAGACGCTCCAGATCACGCTCAAGGCGCTCTTTAGCCAGACGTACATTCTGCAGCAATTCTGTGGCCTCTGTGCTCGCCTTCACTGCCTAAGAGAAATTATGACAGCCCATGAGCTACAGCTGATATCATAGTTAAAGGCAGGTGGAGAACTCAGGTAAAGGTATTGTTGCTTCAGTGAAATCATGACTCAAATAGAAGTCAAAAGTGGCCTTTAGGTAAACTTTACATAAGTGAAGTCATTCAGCGTGGTTTGATGTGAAATGGTTAACAGAAGCGAAACATATCGGATGTCCTTACAGTTGTGTTGACAAATATTTTAGTAAAAAAATATATACTAAATGTTTCTTTGGGGACTATTTTTGCTACAATAACACTAAGAAGGTTTGTACAAAAAATATTTCTATTTCTCAGAACTGCTGTATAGCAATGTCAGCAGGTAATGTGGTCACAACTACTTTGATTTGTTGTGTTAGATTTTTAATAGATTTGATAGCAGTCAACAGAGTAAGCATGGACGTTTCGCAAATTAATTAAATTCAAATTAAGAAAATGTTTTTTCTCATTCTCATCAAACCATTCCGGAGTACTTTATTCTCATCTGAACCATCTAATTGCACAGAAAAAAAGAGAAATAGGTGAAATTCCAATCCATTTCAGTATTCACTTGCCACCACTGCTGTATACCATGTATGTACTCTACAGTGATGTCTTCTCAGCGTACATAAGCATTACGAGAATATACAAACATATGTGGTAAAGCACCTTGGTAAGCTTGTCCTGAAGTTCTTCAACTTTTGTCTGCTGCTCCTCATTGGTCTAAGAAAACAAGAATGAGTTCATAGTAAGTTTTTATTGAACATAAAACTATAAAGAGCATTATGATAATAAATTAAGCAATGACATAACAGGCCACATCACTATTAAAGGTATTTGAAAAATCTTCAGGAAACCTTCTGCAGTTTAGTGAGAAGCTCCTCCATCTCAGCTTTTCCTTGCTCTTTGGCCTGTAAAAAAATGAGTCATGAGTCAAAAATAACAGGAAACAATGGAAAGCTACCTTCATGATAATAATAAATCAGGGTTCCCCTACATTCTGGCCTCTAACCTTCTGAATCTTGTGTTGGTAATCTACTGCCTTCCTCTTCAGCTCCTCACTGGTTTGGCGTGACTCTTTTAGCTCAGATTCATACAGGTCACTGCGGCGCCGTGCAGCAGACAGATTCTCCTCCAACTGACGAATGGACACGCGCATCTCCTCCAGCTGGGCATGGTACTCCTACAGGCCAACAGACAATTCACCACTTTCACTAAACAGGTAGACAGAAACAAAAAACACTGCAGAAGAAACACCAAACCGGCTAAGACCTGGTAGAGTCTATGTAACAAACTGTGGCTGAATGTATAGAAATAATTAGACAGCTTTAATGCACCAATGAGAAAATACAAACCCTTAAGTTCAAAGTAAAGTTTCCTAACATTCAATTCATAGAAAGTTTGTGACATTTTTTATGGTTTGAGTTTGATGTACATTTGAGTTTAATGCAAAAGACTAAGAGAGACACTGGTACTGAATGACTGAAGATTCTTTCATCAAATTCAGTACTTATCTTCTCAGAGGTGTCATTACCTAAGAAGGTGTTTACAAACTTCACTCAGGCTGCAACTGTCCATGAGGTAGCCTTTCAGAGTTTAATGATTACACTGGTTTCAGGAGGCAAAGGCAAATCAAGTAAAACAACAGCCTTCTTTAATTAAGTCTGATTTCAATAACATTAAAATGCTTAGAAGATTCATTATAACATCCATGGTGGCAGCACTGTTCTTCAACGTGTGTCTATAGTGGACTGTATTTACGTGGCGCATACAAGCACAGTTTAGTTGCATAACACTTTTTTGAGTCCAGTTTCTTTTCTTGGTGACAAGAAATGAACATGCCTGCTCTGACATGGGTGGACTGGCACAACAGGGGGTGTGGCATTCAAAATCCTGTACCAACTATATACAGCTGCAGCCATCACTTTCAGGACATGCCACTCCACAACTGTTCAAACCTCCTGGAGCGCCACTTCACACACATCAGTTCACTTTGGACTGCAGGAACAAATTAGGCTTTAATCTGTACTTTCAAAGCCACTTTAGTTCAAAATTGTGCTCGTTGTGAAGCTTCCTAGATGTACTCTTAGCACAGATAGGTAATATTTTCTAAAAAAAAAAGTTTTGCCCCATTTTCTATCTTTTTGTGAAGATTGTATTTATATATATTTATATGTATATATTAGAGGTGGGCATAGATTAATTTTTTTTAATCTAGATTAATCTCATTGTAATCTTGGAATTAATCTAGATTAATCTCATTTGAATTCTGCCGAAGGTCTGAAGCCCCCCCCCTCAAAATGATCCCAGTGTAAACCATAAATATGCCTCCAAGTGTTCTCCCAGATCACTTTAATTTCATTTTGAACTCAGTTTAATACATTA
>JBBPDB010000017.1:6842106-6867803 GCA_037974465.1 Brachypetersius altus | reverse complement strand
TTGTTCACTTACAGTTCGTTTAAAATAGAAAGTGACACAAAAATGTGTTTTATCTAAAATAATGAATAATCGTGATTTCAATATTAATCAAAATAATCGTGATTAACATTTTGGCCATAATCGTGCAGCCATACTCTAAAGCATTATGCATTTGAGGGTGGAGCCATTTGCGGTCAAGCAGACTCATTACAGCATTAAACAATTCCCGAATTTTGACCCTTTTAATCTCTTTTTTGCTTTTCTGGCTTTCCTTCTTATTTTTTTCTCGCTGTTACTATCTCTGTCTTCTCCCCCCATGCCTCTCTCTCTCAGCTCTGACTCATACAGCGTTCATTCAAGTAAATAACATGACTAGAGAAAGACAAGAGGGCATCGAGACAAGCCAGTGACATTTAGCCCGCACCTTCCTCTGCACTCTCTTTCTTTCTCTCTCTTTTTCTGTCCATTCTCTTCTTTCGCACATTCTGTCTTTTTCCTACCTACTGTCCTTCTCCATACCAGTAATGCTGTGACATCCACAGAAATGGTGAATTGTCTGCTTTCTTATCTCTCTCTTTCTCTAGCTTTCTCTTTCTCTCTCGATCTGTGTATATACATCTCACTTTTTCTGTCGCTTTCACTTTCTCTTCCCCCTCCCATTCTTCATCTTTCACATTCCGTTCATTCCTTTCTCTCCTGGAGCAGAAGAATTGCATCGACAATAGCTGCTAGTCTCTTGTCCTTTTAACGGCCTTTCAACTCTTAGCCACCTCTTGCACTTGCCACCAGTCACGTCTTTCCGCGGTTGAGTCCAATCTACTTTTTAGTACAGTTCAGTTCCGGTCAGTGCCGTTCAATTCAAGATTCTTTATTATGGCACATAATGCTACATTGGTATGCTACCGTGTGTTGTATCGTACAAGACTCAAGCATATTAAATGACATGAATTAACTTCACTGGACAGCAGCAAACTATGAATAGCCTTTGACAGATTTTGAAATATTTTATTGAAAAAAAACCAGAAAGCTTGGAATCTGAATCATAAAATGTACTAAAACACTAATAACACTGTCTGATCCGGTAACCAAGCTTTTGGTTGTCTGCATATTTTGACATATTTTGACAGATGTTAGCCTCCCCTTTTACCCAGGCTTGGGACCAGCACTAAGAAATACACTAGAAGGATACACTAATAACACTTTTCTGTATAAACAATATATGAACAGTGCACAGATATAGATCAGTAGAGTAGAACAATTAAAAATCTGCATTGTCCTCTCATGCATATTGCCAGCGAATCACTGCCAAATATAAATATACACTCTAACATGAAACGCTGTCAGTTAGAGTTGAGGTGTTCTTTCCCTAAAGTGTACCTAAAAAAAATGTCTTTCGTTTATGAATATTGTAAACATGTTTGGGCATCATTGCTACTCTTTATCTCCTCACTTAAGTGTGAAAGTCCCTACTCGCTTAATGCTTTTGACAGTAGAGCGAGATGGCACTGTCACACTCTCTAAGCTAAGAATTTCACCATGCTTCAACCAATGCCCTAAGCTCATCTTTTTTTCCTCTCACTGTCTCAAACAATCATTTCAAACAGTTTAAGCTTCGAAACTGACTATTGCCTTGTTCCAATCTGTCATGTCACTTATCATAAAATAAACACAGGTTGTTCAAAGCACATATTTTTACTTAAATATATTTACAGCGCTCCCACTTATAGTACAGGAAAAGAGGGATTTGTATCGAATACCCAACAATTTTGAATTTATGGGAGCATTAGGACCCACCTAGCAATATGCTCTAACATAATGGTAAAAAACAACATATACTTGGAACATCAGAATGACAGCGATAGGGAAGAACTGCGATCATTGGATGCCTGAATTCTAATGGGAATGGGAATTATGGTAAATGCCAGATTTGAAAACTGCACATGAACACCCCCTTACATCCTAATTTCCACTGGGGAATTTGGAGACATTTTTGATACACGAGTTGTTGAGATGAGATCAACTTTGACCTTTCAACATGGCGGAGAGCGAAGAAACAACCGTGAATGGTAAGCGCTGCACCCGTATTAATTTTTTTTGTTGTTGTTGTTGGCGAATAGTTTGCAACCTATACACTCATGTGACATACACCATTTTAATGACATCTGGGTTTACACCTAATGTCATAGGGTAAGTAAAACCAAGCCGTTATTTTTTGGTTTTACCGACCTAATGCTAGCTGTAGTACTTTGCGGTCGTCAAAAAGAGGCAATTTTTTTCAGGTGAATTTATTTGGTCTGTAGTTTACGCCAGTGATAACAAGGTGGGTGGTGGTGGTGTAGTGGGTAGGATACTTGCCTCTGGACCAAGAGGTCATGGGTTCGAATCCTACCCCAAGTTGCTCCGGGGAGACTGTCCCCTGTAATTAGGAATTGGAAGTCGCTTTGGATAAATGCTGTAAATGATTTTCTGGGACCAGGAGAAGCCCATAGCCCAAACTCTTATTGCTGTAGCGGATTAATTAGTAAGCCTAAAACTGCGGGTCCGCCATGTTTTTTCTAAAAACCACTTGAACACAATGCATTCGTAATTTCCAAATTATAGCTGGAAAGGCTCATCTTTCCCATAGCACGTTATTTTAGTATGTGTAAACAACAGCCAGACCATGCTTCGGCAAAGATACAAACAAGAAACTTACCTTGAGGATGAACCACAACTAAAGGTCCATGACCTCCGCCTGCTCCGAGGACAGGACTCTCTGAACACATCGCCTGATGCCGCTGGCTGAGGAAGTGGAAGCGCGCCAAGTGAGCTAAGATCCATGCTAGGCTAAAAGCTAAAGCTAGACTTTTGTATCGCCAGCGATTTTAATCATTCAAATCTCAGATCAATTCTTCCTAAATTACATCAGTATATGGACTTTTGGACAAGGGAGGCGAACATGCCGGACGTCGCTGGTGCATACTTTGCTGAGCCCTGCCCTCGCCTCAGCTGCAACGGTCACGTATCCGTCATGCTGATCCCAGCTTACAACTGGGATCAGCATACAACTTACAACTTGTCAGACGTGCCAAGCCCGTTCTGAAGCAGATGAAAATCTGGTTTTAATCAAACTAAAAACATTGTTTGCTGAGAAATGTTGAGTGTTCATGCTGGTGAGCAAATCAGACTTTGATTGGGACCTCCAGACAGAGCTTTGTTTGGGGCTGCAGAAATACTCAATCAACCCCTGTTTGCAGGTTGTCTACAGCTCCAAAGGTAAAATTGCATGTTTAGAATGAAGAAGCAGTAAGATGACTTTATGACTTTACCTGAACAGTATAGGATGGTTATTGGCTAGCAGGGGTGCAGTTGCACAAGCTATCACAGCCTTTAATGTACTGAAATCTTGATAAAATAAACATATGACAAATATTATTGCATGAGAGTTGTGCTTGAGGCAGAGTTTCATCATTTCATAAAAGTCAAAACAGAGGAAGAGGGCTTTGGGGGTTATTTCACAAGGCAGTGATTTATTAGTTAGCTGTGTTCCTTGAATCAGTGCACTGCAAATTTGATATTTTCCCCACTCTTAACACACTTGACTTCACTGACTAATTGCCTAATGAGTTGAATCAGGTGCATTAAAGCAAGGAAAAGATGTAATCCTGCAGCACACAGGCTCCCCTAGACTGGGACTGAGAATGAGCTGCCTTTAAGGAATGGTTGATCATTTTTCAACCTAATCTCTGCTGCACCTTTATCATACCATCGATTACTGCAGTCATTAATTTTGACGCATTGCTCTAGACTCAGAAAAGAAGAAAAAACCCTTTAACTCCCTTATAGTGGAAGCCACTGGGATTACTTAGACATGTTTGAAATATATGATCATGTAAAAAACCAATTGAAACAACCATTAAATTTCACATCAAATCTTTGCTCATGTGTATTAGAACAAGAAACTTGTCTTCGAGGACAGACATCTGGAAAAGCTCTACATCCTCTGCTTGTTATGTGGACCTGGCCCGCAGACCATAGCACTGCCTGATTCCACTGGCGGGGACATTGCAAGCAGTTTGTGAGGAAGTGGAAGCCTGGCAGGTGGACAGGGGACCATGCTAGGCTACAAGCTAATTCTAGCTCGCCAGCTATCCCACCCAGCCTACTCGCCAATGTTTGCTCCCTGACCAGTGAACTGTCCAGCGTTTGTTCAGAGACTGCTGTGTTTTTGTTTTAATGGAGTCATGGCTCAGTGATAGCACCATGACCGTGGCGGGTCACTGAGCCATTCTACAGAGGGACTGTAGAGAGCACTCTCCGTAGTTGCATCCTGGCATGGTACAGAAATGATGCCACATCAGATCACAAGACCCTTCAGGGGATAGTAATGACTGTTGAAAAGATCACTGGGGTCTCTCTCCCTTATGTTGCTACAATTACACCACAAACTGCATCTGTCAAACCACCAGCATTGTGGATGACCTCACAAACTTCTTTCACACCCTGTTTTCGATTCTTCCATCTGGCAGAAGGTTTTGCATGGGCCTTCACTACCAGGGTGGGGGTGTCTCTCTAGCACACACACACTAAACTGTTCTGCAATAAAAACAAAGAAACTTACTCTCCAGCTGGCACTGTAAATACCCTGTATGTCTTTATATACTTTATATCTTCTTGGTATTTTTCATAACACAGGTCAACAATATTTTTTTCTTCAGAAACCACAACACACTTTTCCAAAACTGCTGATTTCAGATCAGCTTTTTCAGACGCATCCACTTTTTGAATTATGAGTAATATTAGATTTGCAATAGTATGTGGTTTTTATGAAACCACAGGAACCAATAAAGTAACTTTCAATATTTTCAGTGCAAAGTCATATAGGTGCATACTGTGGCATAGATATAATGATCAATGTCAGTCAGCTACCACTGTTTCTTCAAAAACGCTTATAATATGATTATTATATGATCATTATACCTACTATCATGCAGTATAGAACTAGCTTCATCACAAAAACTATACGTGCAGGAAAAACTAAACACAGATTTGAAATCGGCATGAAAAACACTACAAAATGCACATAAACTTATCTCTGATGATTTTGACCTGTTGACCTGTGCTATTTGCCCCAGTGAGAAGTCCTGATTTATAAAAGAACATCCATGCCCTCTTAGTGCCGTCAGAGGTTTGAATCTAGTTTCTGCTCCGTAGATTGGAAAAAAAGATAATTTGTTGGGCCAGTTGTCTCGAATTGTTTTTCAGATGACGACTGTGCAATATATTTATGTATTTTATTTCATTTCATTGCATTTTTTTCCAGGGAGGTGCCTGTAATTTCAGCCGCCAGTCTCGACTGGCCGCTGCAGGCCGAGGGTGTTTTTACTGAGTGATGGATGGAGCTCAAGCTGAGTTGTCATCTTAATCAAGGTTTCCACGGTGATGGATGTTGTCATCTTAATCAGGGTTGCCACGGTGATTGATGAGATGGACTATGACAGGCATGTCAGTGATCTGACTGGCTGAGGAGAGGAGGAGGGGGCGGGATTGTTTGCTGAAAGAACAAGACATGAAAGAAGCTGCTCTATTTTGACTGCTGTGGCTTTCATTGCTCTCATTATCTTTATTGTTGCTGTTATCTTACAATCGATTTCTGGACAGCATGGTCATAACAATGAAGCAAACACAGAAGAAGAGGGGAAGTAAGTGTCACGGCTACCTCGCCCCCTCCTGTTAGACAGCGCTCCTCTTCCCCTGAATATTAGGTTGTCCCTTTTCTTTTGTCCCTTTTCCTTATCTGTCTCCGTGTCCTGTCTGCTTCTGTCCCAATTCCTGTATTCCCTTCCTCCCTAGGTTCCCTTGCTCCCTGATCAGTGTACCTCTGTCTAATAGTTCCACACCCATCTTTATCCGCCTCACCTGTATCTCGTCTCATCCGCCCACATCGCACCTGTTTTCGTTTCCTCCTGGTATAAATAGCCCCAGCAGACCACGAGTCCATATGCCTGTATTTGCTCTCTTTTGGTGTGCCTGTCTGCGTGTCTCTGTCTCGCTGTCTGTCTTCTTTCTGAATTAATGTTTTTTCCCTGTTTCCCCAGCCTCGTGCTCTGGCCGTTTAAGTTGGGACCTCTCCGCCCTGAGGGTTCTGTTCATCCCGTGCCTGCTGTTCCCAAAGCTAGTCCTGCCTTTTGTTTTTCGTTCGCCGGAGCACGGGTCTAGTTTATTTTCTCAGTTTTCGGTTTCGTTTTGGTTTTCTCTGAGTCGGGGCGTTTCCCCCTGATCATTGTTTCTATTATTTGTTATTGGTGTGTTTTTGAGTTAGACATTAAACCCCAAGTTCTGCAGTACCCTGAGTGTCTTCTCCCCCTTCCTACACCAACATGACACAATATTTCTCTGAGATAACAAGAATATTATAAAATCATTCACTTTACTTTATCTGTTTTACTTATTTATAGCTTAAACAATACTTGTTATTTGTTCTGTTTCTGCTTCTTCTGTTATATATAAGTATTTACAAGTAAAAGGTAAGAATCTAATATGAATTAGTATTAGTTTGGATTAGGATCAGGATTCTTTATTGTTAGGGTTTGAAGCAATTTGGAGTAAATTTCTTAAATATAAACTTAACAAATAGCATGCAGAGAGTGCAGAAAGTCATATGAAAAGGAACAGTAGGACTTTCCAGTAATCAAAACTGTAATTAGAGGCAACAGAAACGACAAAGAAGAGGTCCTTGACATTTTATGAAATTACCATCTTGCTGAAGTCTATACTGTGAAGCAAACTGTTCATCTATTTACAGTGAGTCAACACAATCTGGTTGCGTCAATCCCCTCAGCCAGCGCGATCATTTAATTATCAATAGCGGGCTAATTGCTATACTGTGCAAACAACTTCAGTCATGAAACTGATGTTGCGTGCAAAAGTAGATAGAAAAACATCTGCAGTAGCTCCTAAAATAGAGAGAGACACGGATGAGTGGCAGAGTGAAAAAAAGTCCAACAACAGCATAAAAACACAGAATATTCATGTAGCATAAAAACACTTTATGTAATATCCATTATTATAGGTGACAACCTTGCAGAAACAGACACTTTTCAATCAGTTCAAGGCTCCTTTGAATTCTTCAAATGTAGAAAATGACCCCAGTGTACAGAGTGCAGGCTTTGTGTCTTAATGCTGTTACTGTAGACCTTCAAGAATTCTCACAAAGACAGCTCAAAGTTCTTTCACCCTGAGCCTCTAACTACCTTTTTCCCACCTGGAACAATCTTTCTACACTCAACAATTTCTTCTGCTGTTCAGATTCAGAATCAGACTAACTTTATTGATCCCGGAGGATCAATATTACGACTCCACAGTCACACAGACAGACAGAGACAAGAACAATATAAAATATAAAGTCTAGAGTAAAAGTGTATGTTCATACATTTATGTATTTCGTATTTCATACATAAAATACTATGTATGAAATACACTATGCTACACCCTCAAAATACTGTGGTATTAATACAATAGATAAATAACTTACTACTAAGTAATTGTGTTCTCAAACAAAGCCTTAACTCATGCTTTATTCATCTCTTATTGATTCTCTGAGCCAGATACATATCTCTGAGTCTAGACACAGTGCAAAATATGTTGTGCAATATGCTTCTGCACCATGTACTCATAATTCATTAATGTTTGGTTTAGGATCACAAAATTGGACGAGGGTCTCTGTCATTGGGGTGGTAACCTCAATTGTTTGGAGCCTTTACTTAGGACATATAACTGCACAAAATTCCTGTATTGACTCCATCAATTGTGTCTTGACAAGTTTTTATTCCATTTTTCCTATTTTAAAAAGGACAGAAACATGTAGGATGATGCCCCCTTACAGCACAGATATTCTTTGTACTTTTTCCTGTATATTTTTATTAGTTTAGTTTAGTCATTCCTAAGGGTCGATTCAGGGGGTACATGTTGTATTTGTATAACAGTGTATGTGACCAGCAAAGAATCTTTGAATTTTGAATCTACAAGGAAACTAATGTGCATTCTGAGTGAACTTCTGAGTGGAAAAACAGTCTATGCATCGGTCCTGTCATTGGCAGACTTGAAGTCCAAGTAAGCACAGCTGACCACTCTCTCAGGGCTGATAGCATCTCCCCTCATCACTCTCAGTACACTGCCAAGCTAGCAGTGATGCCTGGTAACTGATATAACGAAGGAACCCAATTAACTTAAAATAAAAATGAAATAAAAAATGTTGAGCCCACATGAACATAAATGGGCTTGGGGTGTGTAACAAATACGATTGGCTACCAGGAGTTCTGGGTGCGAGCGCTGTGATTGGTTTAGTTCAGCAAAAGTCAACGTCGGATGTAATCATCTGTTCTGTTTCCCCAGTAACTGCACATTCTCTCCATTCCTCCTCCTTTATTTCTCTACTCAACTCCTCTATGTTCTTATGGGGTGTGAAAGGAGAAGTTAGAATCAGTAATAAGAATACCACCAGAGTGTCCTCTCCATAGAGCCATTAGTTCACACAGCACAAACACATACCAGAAGCTACAATCCAGCGAGAGTTATTATTATATTTAATAGGATAGTACATCATTTTAGTTGAATTATTCAGCCATTGCATGGACATAAATGTTTCAGACATGTTAGAGAAAGGTTGAAAAGAGCTGTTTCAAAAGAACGGTTCTTTCACAGACTTCAGACCTCACCAAAGTAGGTTGCTGTCCTGGCGATACAATGATATTATCTTGGTGGAACACAACATGGTCAGACATCTGCAGAAAACCACTGTGTGGAGTGAGTTGCCTTTTAACCTTAACAATACTGCATTCCATCACCTTCAGAAACACCTCAAACACCTTACATAAGCCTGCCTGGACTCTTCTGGAAAGCATATAGTGGGAGACGGAGAAGCAGAAAAGGCTAAAGCTGAAGCTGTTATAAGATGCCATTAGATGAAAAGGAGGAGGTAAATGGTAAATCCAGTCTAAACGCTGAGTGTGGCTAATTGAAGACTTTGGCCAGCTCGTGACGGCCTCCTCGCTGCATCTGCACACCCTTCACTCCTGGCTACCACTTTCAGTCTCCATGGCAACCACAGTGCAATGGAGCCAGAGGAGCAGCACCATGCCAGAGAGCAGCTTGTTTTTCTATCGGCATGAACCCCCCCACGCGTATCATATGGATTAACCTAACACATTGTGTTATCTATTCACTGCTGGCTCACGTGGGGAAATGTACAAAAGAAATATATGGAAGATTGCAGTGTAACGAGAGCGCATTTTACTGGTGTGCTGAGGCTGCTCCAGCAGAGCCGGGCACCAACCAGTGTGTATTCAGACTCTGCCAATGGCAAGTGATGCTTTTTCGGGAGGGAACATTCCTTGGACTCCTTCCCAAGGCTCAAACCTCACAGTGTCAATAAAGGCACCTGCCACGGCGGTGAGGCTTTAATAAAGCAGAGTAACCCAAGAAGAAAGGTGCTGCCAGATTGTGCCATGCATGTAATTAACACATACATCGCAGGATAAAAAAAACACATGCAGTGCAATCTAATGAAGATGGGTCCGACACACTCACTGAAAGGCGGTCACAAACTAGGAGTTAACAACAGCAACCCATAAAGAATTAATCACTTTTAAATAATGCACACTTGGTACATCAGCAGTGAGCAAAAAGCTAAGAAGTCATGAGCGGGTCTTTAAAGAGATTGGCTTAAGCACAGTAGCATCTTTACCCACCTTAAGGCAGAATGAAAATTGCTCAGGCTTTGTTGATAGAAGACATAACACGTAGCCTACTGAGCTGCCAGTTTGTAAAATTACTGAATGTTATTTTCACACGATTAAATTGGCTTATACAGGCAGGTGGGTGACAAAACCTGAAAAAATGAGTGGAGAAATACAACACAGATGCTTCCTGACTGGTTTTCTACCACACAACAAAGCAATTAAGATTCTGTCAAGTTCTGTCCCATGTAAAGAAAAATGCTAAAGAGGCACATCTGACCTCTCCTTTGGATCAAGGCGGCATGAGGAAATAAAAGAGATTTCCTCATTAGAGCATGAACGGCAGGAAATTCAGTTACAAAGACAGCTCGACTGTTTCAATAACACGGCATCCGCATTTAGAGCAGTGAGAAAGACATCAGTAAACACGGCTGGAAATTGTGTGATCTGTGTGATCATGTCAATGAATGACATGATCACACAGTGTGAGCAAGAACACCCCAATCACTTCTTCTCAGAGCGGGATATTATAGCTGAGCTGCAGTGCACAAACCCTTCATTACAAAGATGAATGGCCATCTGAGGTGTCAGTAGTATAAAAACCATGGGAACTGGTCTACAGAGATAGGTAATAAAAAGCGATAGTAAATCATCCTTCACTATATTTCCACATTTGGGTAAGTGCATGTGTGGTTTACTTCAATGGAACAATACAAGTTTGCATTATTGAGAGAAAGGGTCTGGTGGTTCTAAAGGGTTCTAACCTTTTGGAGCAATCCCTCCAGTACAGTTTCAGTTTTAACCCTGTTTGTAGTGCACTATATTACATTTACATGTATATACTTTCAGTTTACATAACACTTTTAGTTCATATTTAAGTCCTTTAGTTATAAACTTGACAGTATAAGCAAATAGTTTGTGTTCACAGCATTTGGCCTGTGCACTACAGGTGGGCCAAAGTCAGTAAATATATCTACAAAGTAAATGTACTGGCAAGTGCTTCAATATCATTGTACAAGGTATCTCACAAACGTCAGTGGCACTTTGACATCCATTTTGAAGTGAAACATGAAAGCATGAATGGAGTACAAACTCAACCACTCAGTGAGTGCTTTCATACTCTACCTGCTCTTTTATCTCCTGTAATTTGTTGCTCTGTTCACGGATATCATGGAGCAGCTGTAGAGCCTTATCATCCTCCTGAGACACCTCCATACGAGCCTGCTCCAGACTGCGCTTCAGACTCTACACATCACACACACAAAAGTCTGTCATATGAAAAGTAAAATGACAGACAGATTGTCAACAAGGCACCATTTAAGCAATGGACATGAGGAAAAAGTGTGCTATCTCCAATAATATCACAGCTTTGATGACCTACAGCTCAACCAAATCACACGGGCAATAATACACAACCTTCAGTGATCTATTGCTTTTATCCAACAGGTCTGTAAAAAAAAGGCAGTAGATCAAAGTAGGCCCAACATTAAATGTGCTAAAATTGGCTGTTTTCCCTGCCAAAAAAGGTTTCTGCATCACGAATAGAGAAATAAAATTGTAGCAATATCAAGGTCAGCTCCGATTTTTTAGTATTTGCCAGATGAACCTGAAAGTGGCTTTGTTCCAGCCAGTCTGTGAAGCATTTAACACACATTTCTGCCATTTATCAGACGCTTTTATCCAAAACGACTTCAATTCCCTAACTACAGGGACAGTCTCCCCGGAGCAGCTCGGGGTTAAGGGTCTTGCTCAGAAACCCAGTGGTGGTGCTGAAGGTAGGATTGGAAGCCATGACCTCTTGGTCTAGAGGCAAGTGTCCTACCCACTACGCCACCACCCCTCAACCACAGCTTGTGAAATGCTGAATGCTAAATTGCTGAGTGCTCTATGCTGAATTGTATTCTGTTCATTTCAACAGTGCTGGCAAAGAAAATCAGTAGCCTAATGGTTAGCTACAACAGAAAGCGAGTGATTACTTAGCAACTGATATTTAGCTGAAGGCTACAGTTATGACTGGATAAAAGGGCCAAAAAAAGAGCATGGATAGAAGGCTTCTCAAGAACTCAGACACTGGAGTCAGAACTACCTGCTCCATAAAAAGGGTAAACTTACACTGCACTCTGTGATGTATGTGGCCAGGTCCTGTTCCAGAATGGTTCTCTGGGTCTCAGAAGCTTTTAGCTCAACATCCTTCTGCTGAAGAACGGACTCCAGGTCAGACATCTTCCTCTGCACTTTAGAAATCTCCTGCTCCATCTTCACAAGGGCAAACAAGAGTCTGCATTACTGCTCTGGACTGCGGGATATTTGAAAAATACCCATAACATCTCAAAGTCAGTGATGCCATCACATACAATAGCATCACTGTTTCCTATTTACCATGTACTTTGTACAGCTCAACTTCTGATGTTTTAAAAAGTGCTTTAGAAATAGACTGACTTTTTAAATCCGCTACTCTGCTATGAAACATTTGGGGCCTGTTTAAATGGGGTTTTTTTACATACGTTTGCCAATATCAACTCAGAAGTGTGTCTCGAGTGGGCACTTGCAGCACAAGAGGATGAGGGAAAGCATGCAGTAGATATTTCACTTGTCTCAGCTAGTCTTAGTGAGGTATCTAGCAAGTGATGCAAGCTTTGTAGTGCAAACCTTTTTCTGGCTTCGCTTCAGAATTGTTTTGTATCGTCTCAATGTTTGCTCTTGTAAGCTCTGAAGCCTGATATCAGCAGTCATGCATAATGGATGGAGTAGTTTTATACATAAATCCCAGTAGGCAAATAACATAATGAATATCACAGTTTTGAATTATTAAGCATTTGAAGTATTTGTTTTGGGGGGTTTGAAAGGAGAACTGATCAAGGTCTCAATCTCTCACCTCTTCAGGGGCTCATCTAATAACCTAATTTATTAAAGTAATGAAAGAATTCCTCAAGTGGTATAAAGAAGGGAAATGCTGAAGGAAATGCTGATGCTGTGCTGACAAGTGCATGTTATTAAGAGCATTGAAATGGGCAGTAGGTATCCAGTGAATGTGAGAATGCAGTGGGCTAATATTGTCCTTTAAACCTAAAAACTGTGTTTTCATGTTCATTTATGCCTTGTGTCTTGAATGCACTACTAGTTTTCCACCATTAAATAAAAGTCAGAGTAAGCTTTATCGTCACATCAGCTTTACAGTGAGACATGTTGGCAAAAACTCTAAACTAGAAGTAAAATGTACAATTTAGCACATGGCAAATTTTTAACATCCAAAAATTCTACAAATGTTGCATCATCAGTCAAGTGGAAAGCAAACAGAACCCTGGAATGTAATTGTGTGCTCTATATGTGCAAATCAGCTCCAGTTTAGTATGAACACACAGTCTATGATAATCTATGATAATACAGAAACTCTGAGACAGATAATACTCAAGTATTATATCTCACACTCTCTGTGAGTCTGATTATTCACTCTCAGTGTTTAACTTGGCTATGGGCCTAACACAATTGGTCATGGTACCACATATCAACAATCTGTCCAGCCCATTTGCATAAAACTCATAAAGAATGATCTAGAGAAGAAATATTATTGTTTGCCTTAGTAGTTTTATGTAACCACTGTCATCCCTAACAGTATTTGAGAATGTTGTGACACTTTTTTTTTTTTTTGCATGACGTTGCCTGGCAGGCCACCTTTAAAACATCTTCCCGTGTCCACGGTTTTAACTCAATACAGAGCTGAAGAAATGTCAACCATACAATACTTTTCACAGGGTTAAATATAGTACTTTGCTGAAGGCGTATCAGATTTAATTAACCAGACAGCCTTGCAACAAATCAACAGTGAGAGGTGAAACAGGCCTACCTTCAAATATATCTCTGGATGTACTCGCTGTTAGAGGCTTAAGCTCTGAAGGTCTTTTTCTCTCGCTGCGCTCTTGGTCTGAAAGATGAGGTCTGCAGTACTTGCCCTTTAGAGGGAAGAAGGCAAGTAAGGGGGTGTTGAGAAACCCAGAAATATCACCATTCATTGAAAACATGTCAAACCTTGCTGTAGGGTTAGCTTTATAAATGAACCATGAGAGCCAATACAAAGACTAAAATACTTTCTGACTTCGCAGAGGTAGTGAACAGATTGCTCATTTTCAAGCATTTATTTCACACACACACACACACACACACACAAAACCTACCAAATGATGAAGCTTGTTTTGTGAGGTTGAAACCATAAAAGCAGAGAACAAATAGTCTCTCTAAACATGGGTAAAAACATAAATTAAATCATTATAATTACAAAAAACACTGATCCGGGTAGAATCATTGGGCCCTATCAATCTAAAAACACACAGCTGTTCAACAAGGGAACGTCAAATAAAAGGCAAACAAATAGAACCTGCAAAACCACAGCAACAGGAGGATTATTGCTCTTAAATTAATGACAAATGCCAGTATTTGCCAGTAATGCCAGTATACTGAATTCTTCAGTATTTCTGGACATTTCACTTGTTGAGGTTTGAAGTGGGGTGGCGGTAGCTCAGTGGGTAGGATACTTGCCTCCGGACCAAGAGGTCACAGGTTCGAATCCTACCTCCAGCCCACCACCTTGCTGGGTCCCTGAGCAAGACACTTAACCCCAAGTTGCTCCAGGGAAAGACTGCCCCCTGTAGTTAGGAATGGAAGTCGCTTTGGGAAAAAGCACCATAAATGTAAATGCAATGTAAGTGAAATGGTTCACAGTAGAGAAGTGTACTAAGATTTATTCACAATGGCGGTGACAGGAAACAGTGCAAACATAGATATTTTATTTACTATTAAAAACTATGAGTGAACCTACATGTAAATTTGAATGTGATTCACTCATTTTCTCTAGAACTTATATCCAATCACTCTGAATGACTTTGTTTACCTATTAATTATTAATTATGCAGAAATGTTGCGTAGAATTCTGTGGATTGTGCTTTCAAGGTGCCACTTTAGTGCTGCTTTTCTTTTTCAGAGTACAAAAGGTAGAGTTTATTTTTAACATTCAAAATCATATTAAGCATGTGCTCGGGGCTTCCACTGCCACTCCACTCCATAGTGTATACTTGGCAGCATCCATAGAGAGAGAGAGAGAGAATAAAAGAGGAGCTAATAAAAGAATAGACTCTTCTCCCACTCCTCCACACTCCAGCCGTATGAATTTGATTCTCAATACACACCTCATACTGTGCTCAAAGGCTTACCAATAACGGCACACACTCTCACACAAAAGCCTCTGAAAATGAACTTGTGGTTCTGAAAATGCGTTTCTCAGATTCACAAATATGTGCAACAAGCGTGTGCGCATACATACACACACACACACATAGAAACAGCAGTTCTGCTAACTGTCCTACACACTCCACATGCTATGCGTTAATTTATGAAGGGGTTCAGAAGGAAGTCACACACCAAACACACAAACAACCTCAAATCTGCTGATTGAACTTCATGACTCAAACTGTCACACTGCGCACATGCAGAAATGTACATATGCACGCTGTTTGCCATGTGCCACGTCTTTGCAAGCACATGCTGTCACACACACATACAATATTTAATTTAGTAGCTACAGGTTTCACACAGAGCCCGCAAGCCCAATACCTTTAGATAACGCATTATTTTTGTTACACTGGGTTACACCTTCATCGTATGCCCAACTGCTTCTGATACACACTGACCATTTTATCAGAAACACCGACCAAACACATGCACCATTACTGACTGATGACTGTAATGACTGTATCATTTATTGTATGTTCTTTTCTTATATCTTTTGCAAAAATGTAATAACTGATACTAGCCCACTAGTCTACTTAAGTGTAATTAATATGGACATAATGGGCAATAATTCAAACTAAATAAAATACTAATGCAAAGCTGCTGCAATAAGGTGTTTATGGGCCAAAGTGAGAAGCTGTTACTGCAGCCATTCATACTGTTTTCTGAGTTGATCATGAAGTTGAAGTTAAGTTCGGTTTTCCAAGTATATTGGCATCTTGAATGCAGCATAAGGCTGCTCTCAGGAGAAGGTAATCATATGCACACAACAGAGTGGTAGAAGAGATGAGCCAGTAACAGGGAGGTCGCAGGTTCAAATCCCAGGAGTTGTTGTGCTTTGGGATAAGGGATCTAACTACACAGCCTCAGGCAGAGCTGCTCCGTTAGCGATGCTGTTTTGCTCACAGACAGGCTGTATTAAGGCAGTAAAATGACATATTCCTTTCTAAGATAGAAAAAAGTATAACAAAATGCAGCTACAGCTCCAGGAAAAAATAAGAGTCCACTGGAAAAATGTTCAGTTTCTCAGGTTTTGCCTTTTATGGGTGCAAGTATGGAACTGAACAGCTTTGACTTAGTTCTTAAGTACTGCTGACAATATTTCTAACTAAAAATATGTTCTTTAAAGCATAATTTTAAAGGAAATTACATCAAAATAAGAGAAATGATGCAGTGTTTACAGAACTTGAAAAATTTAAAGATAACAACTCTCTCATTCTCTCTTAAACAAAATGGCAATATTGACCTTCGAGGAACTTCCACTGTTTTGCCATCTAGCTGGTCTCAGTGTGAGAGGAGAGAGTCGATTACAGCAGTGTTTTATACTTTTCTTCATTAAATAAGATGTGATTCAGGTGATCACTAATCAGTCCCTCATAAAGCAGAATGAGTTGCTTGTGTAGGAGTTTAACAGACACGGGCATGGAATGGTTGTCATACTCATAGAGCTGCTGATTTAAAAATAAACTGCAGTGGTATCTTATTTTTTTTTTCAGAGCTGTATATGGTAGGTGTACCTGAGAAAAAAGTGTGAGAAAACAAATATTGGATTATATTATATCTGTCACCGGAACTGACTGTTCTGCTTGCAGCATGATTATGATTTGAAAATGAACTGTCATTCCCTGTTGACCATGTAAAAACATAAGCAATTACACGAATGGGGAACCCAATATAAACCAAACACAAACTGTAAAAATGACTTCTATATACAGCCTATGGAACCAACACAATTCTCTCTGACAGCAATAAAGGCTGAACAAAACAAAGAACTAATAAAAAGTAATAAAGAGAAATCAAAGAATTCTGGCTGGCTCCATCCAGTGCAACTCAGTGCAACAAAAAGCTATTGCTAGTATGTCCCCAAAATTACAAACACTATACATGTACCTTCAAATGTACAAAAAACAATATTTAAGTACTGATTTAAATATAAAAGACTGGAACCAAGATGGGCTTATGGACTCAGCTAATAAGAAAATTAGTAAAACAGGTAAAAAAAAGGTACTGATATTTGCATCATTGGGAATATTTATCCCAATGATGTGATTTATAATTGTTTTTATTTTTTCTGAGATTGTATTACCAGTATAAATTCAAATCTAAAATATAAATACAAATGTATATTATATTTCCAGTTATAGTATATTATATTTTCAACAGTTTATTTGATCAGATTAAACCAGATCAGCCACTTCATTACCAGGTAGATGTAAATAATAAACTGGCAACTAAAAGTATATGTTCAATAGAAGATGCAAAAAAAGTGTTGTACTATATAATATTGCAATCAGCAGAAAATGACCACTACATAAGTGAAAGGGACGTCCCATACCTCATCACCTTGATAAGCTCACACTCCGCCAGTGTCTAATCTACTGGTGAAATCATTTACAAAATTCATAGCCAGCACTTTATGTATTGGATCTCCGTTTGCCTGAGTAATAAGCACTCAAGCAAACCCAAGGGGATATTCATTCTCTCTCTCACACACACTCTCACCCTCTCTCTCTCCCACTTCTCATTGGTATACTCATTTATAGGCATTACTGTTACTGTGAGTGAAAAGTGTGAACTACATCATTCCTCATTATCTTAATTACAAAATGACTCAAGCCCTATTCAGGATGATCCATACCAGACATAATGATTAGAGTATTAATAATAATTGTCAAACCATCCTAAGAAAATGGACAACGTCAAACTGGACCTATACGTGGGCAGCTCTTTATTCAAGCAGTCTTTGTTTTGAGTCTTCACCAACACATTCTGACTTACACAAAAGCCAGTCACTTTTGGAGGCCTACATAAGCTGAGATTACATCATCGCACGCAGACAGGAATTCAAAATGGGCACATGCATCTGAAGCCAGCTGGATGTATAATTCAGTGACTAGCAAAGCAACACCGTTTTTCAGAGGAAAACATGCTCTCGTTCCTATTCCCTGCTGACTGGGTCTAATCTCCGAATGAAGCTTCACAAGCACAAATCTAACGAAGCACGGGTGGAATTCAAGCAGAAAAGAAAAAAAAGAACTGGCCAAGCAAGAGCCTGAACTATACACTTCAGAGATCCACCGTGATAAAAGCGCTCAAAGCCTGGGCCAGAATTAGAACACAGCTTCATTCGACCGGTCACATTTAAAGTTTATCAAAAAGTCCTACAATTTTTGGGGGGATAAATATTGACACCATTTATGCCTTATCTAAGAGGCCAAATGAATTGAGCTTAAGATACTGCTTATGTTGTTAAAAGCAAAAACAAATCAACAGCTCTATACTTAAAAATTGAACCACTCCACACTACAGAATCAGTGCTCTACACTCAACAAATGCATGGCTCTACACTTAACCAATAAACCGCTCTACAGTAAATAAATAAACTGCTCTACACTTAACCAATGAACCGCTCTGGGGCAGTTGGTGAGTTGGTGGCCTAGTGATTAGGGCATTCGCCCTGTGATCAGAAAGTCCGGGCTCTGAGCAAGGTACCGTCCCCACACACTGCTCCCCGGGCGCTGTGTTCGTAGCTGCCCCCTGCTTCACTTGGTGAATGGGTTAAATGCAGAGGAAGTGTGTGCTGTGGTGTGTTCACGTATGACCAGATTGTCACTTTCACTTCACTTCTCTACAGTTAATAAATAAACTGCTCTACACGTGACCAACAAACTGCTCTACAGTTAATAAATAAGCCACTCTGCTCTTAACCAATAAACTGCTCTACGCTTAATAATTAAACCGCTCTCCACTTCACAAATCAACCTCCTATACGTAACTAATGAACCACTTAATAAATTAACTGCTCTACACTTAATAAATAAACCCCCCAACACTTACATTTACGGCATTTGGCTGACGCCCTTATCCAGAGTGACTTACAATCCTCAGTTACAGGGACAGTGTTCCTGAAGCAACTGTGAGTTAAGTGTCTTGCTCAAGGACACAATGGTAGAAAGTGGGGGTTTTGGACCTGCAGGTTTACAGGCAAGTGATTTAACCACTAGGCTTTTACCAGCCCCTTAAAAAATTAAGCACTCTACACCTAACAAACAAACCGCACTACACCTAACAAATGAACTGCTCTACACTAAATGAACCAATCTACACATCACTTCACTTACATTCAGCACAGAGTTTACATGACTTCCACACCAAATGTTGATTCAACACTCTTTGCATTTATAACAACAGTTTACCCCAATTTTTTCTTGTGACAGCATGGCTTGAAAGAGAAAAATTGCAGAAACAAAATGATATTTTAGGCCTTACTGGGCCAGTGTTTGAAATAAAATGCTTGAAATCACAAACAAAAATCTGACATTTCAAGAATCTCTCCTGATATAATCCAACAAAACCTCATAGCTTCTAAAACAGGAGAAGGGGAACAAAATAGCCACATTGCATCTGTTTAGAAATTGCCACAGCTCTGACTTTAACCAAAGTGCTATTCGCTTTGGAACCAGGTACAGTCTATGCGTAGGAAGTCTCCGGAGCTTTGATTGACATTTTCTCTAATTGAAGTGGCTCGACAACAACAGGGAACTGTTTTGAGTGATCCACTCGCAAACAGATTTGCAACACTTAAATGGCATGAGTTATTGCAGTCAAAAGCTGTTGCCTGCGGTTGCGTCAAATAAACTGTGGACTACTTATGGAGCCATTGTTTTAGGCAAAAAAGCAGTGGGCAAAAAGGATGAGGGCCTCGCACACTTCCAGTAACCTGCTTTGGTGGACTGCTGGAAATTCCAAGCTCTTCTGAATAATCATAGGCCTAGAACAGGCTTATTGTGAAATTCTCTCTCTTCTTATTGCACTTTGTGGACACTTGTACGGCTCATTTGTACGGAACTGAGGCTCAGCAGCGGCTCTTAATTTATGAACTTTTTGTTTGAAAACACCATTCAAAGAATATTTTACTTCCAAAGTCTTATCATAAAAACATGATAGTGACCGCAGTGCAATTCAATAGTTAAATGGTGATTTGATAATGTATAGTTCTGCTTTTTAAATAGCAAAAGCATGTTCATCATGGGTGGACCAACTTATCTTTCTAAAAGTGCTTAATTAAAATCACAATTGACTGATTAATTGATTAATAGAATCGATTACACCACAGCTTGCCTTTCTGAAAGAGCTTAATCAGAATGGACTGTAGGATCACTAATAGAGAGAGGTGGACAAAGTACTCACATTCAGTACTTAAGTGAAAGTACAGATACCACTCGTCAAATGTTACTCCAATACAAGTGAAAGTCGTGTAGCCAAATTTTTACTTAAGTTAAAGCTTTTAAAAATACTTAAGTATTAAAAGTACATTTCTCCCTGGAGCAACTTGGAGTTAAGGGTCTTGCTCAGGGACCCAGTGGTGATGCTGAAGGTAGGATTTGAACCCGTGACCTCATGGGCCAGAGGCAAGTATCCTACCCACTGAGCTACCACCACCCCAATACCTAATGCCTCTGAATCACCTGTAGAACCTCTAGAATAAGAAATTGGTAAAATGTTACAGAATGAAACCTGAGCTGACAAAGAAAACAAGTCATTTATTTTTAACTATGTTTTAGTATTACATATTACACATACACTAACAATATTTGCACATAATGAAAAAATCATGATTCATTGTCCACAGCATATGATGCATAATTTAGAATGTTTGAGACCCCCCTGCCTGCTCCCCAAAAATGGTGTCCCCCATTTATTGGCACACAACTCCTTAAATGGAGTATTTTTTTTTTTTGCTGAAAACACTACCCTTGAAGTAATTAAATGCTGAATTAATGTCTTTTGCTATCTGGGCTACTATTAACACAGATATAGATATAGCCATAGTCATTTCACAGGTCGTTTTACATGTTAATGTGATTACTATCTAAAACCTCGGACAACTTCATTGCAAACTTTCACTTGCAGCTAATAAAATGTTTACAGACCTCAGTATGTTTGCGCAGGCTGGAGGAGTTTTTGTAGGCCGTTTTATAGTTTGTTTTATAGTTTGTAACGAGACCCTTGATAGAAATGTAGTGAAGTAAAAAGTATTATATTTGTCTTTCAAATGTAGTGAAGTGAAAGTCATAAGTTTCCGAAAAAAATACTATTCAAGTGAAGTACAGATACTCCAAAACTCTACTGAAGTACAGTACTCAAGTAAATCTACTTCGTTACTGTCCACCTCTGTAAAAAACAACAGTCCATTATTCCCTTATTACAGAACAGATTCTGGTTTGTTAAACTCTGTTTCTGTTTACTGCATAATTCCATGTGTTCCTTTATCATTTTGTCTGTTTTCAATATTAATGTACAATGTAGAAAATAATAAAAACAAAGAACAAACATTGGATTAGAATGTGTTTCCAAATTTTTGACTGGTAGCTTTTTGCAGGTGTTACGTTCCAAGAGCACCTGCGTATAATGAAAAAACTGTGGTGTTGTGTTTTGGTTAAAAAAAAAAAGAAGACCTAAAAATGCCTATTTTTATAGTGTAAACCCTAAATATGCCCACAAATCTGCTCCCAGAACACTTTAATGTAATTTTTAAGATTAATGCGTAACCTTAAAGAAAATGTAAATGTAAACCCGTATTGAAATTAAATTTCCCGCCGAGATATGCAATTCGGAAGTATTGGGTCACTGCGGCGAGGTGAATGGTTTTCAGGGAATAATCCCTGATCTACTCAGGCTACAAATACAAACGAGGGCTCGTTGGAAAGGTCTCCTGGAGATCTACCAAACTTTGGAGTTTGAAGTGTCTAAGTGCTTGCACCACAGAGATATGCAATTCGGGGACAAAATGTCAAGGGACAAAAGTATTGGGACACTGTGGTGAGGTGAACAGGCCCCCTTGTGTGAAAATATCCAGAAAAAATATATTTATTGCCACAAAAAAAAAGGCGGAGGATTTTTGCAGTTTCTGCATTTCCGTTTAAAACTATTTCCGCTTAAAATCTGCGTGTGACTGAATCTGCGACTCCTGATTCACATAAAAATGTAAACCTATATAAGTATATGTAAATATGTACAGAGTAATGTACATAATATATATATATATATATATATATATATTATGTACATGTGTGTGTGTGTGTGTGTGTGTGTGTGTGTGTGTATGTTTCCACTCTGCTGCCCTGTGTTGCAGAGTTTCTGGATGACGTGATGATTGACGCCTGTAACCGCTTCAACTCTCTCTCCTACCCGGTGACTCCCACCCTGTTCCTGGAGTTCCACGGCAGCTCCAGGAGTTTAGAGGAGCAGGTTTCCATCACAGGTGTGATTCCGTCCCTAAAAACTCTTTGTATTAAAGCATATTTTTAAAATATAAGGTCAATATAAATGCCAGAAAAATGTTTTATTTTCACTTTAGATAAGTAATAAGTAATACCCAAGGCGTTATTATGTAAATCATCATATACCCAATAACTCAGAAACCTCACACCTCCAAGGAAATGAATGTAAATATTAGTGTAAGCTGTTGAAAAAAAGTATTTGGCAGCCACCGATTCTACAAGCTGTCCCACTTAAAACGATGAGAGAGGTCGTTGAGAGAGGGATCGTCGGAGGTTTTTCCCCAAAATGCTCATAATACAAACGAATAATTATGAAATGCGAGTGGGGACACGTCCCCTTCAGACTGAATGGTGGTGACGCCCATGCCTGTTTCTTTGCTGTGTAATTATTACTTATTTAACATTGTCACTGAAATTCAAAAGGACTCTTATTTAAAAGAAACTCACCACGAACACATGGTCACACAGCAGACCAGAGTCTTACAGAGCAGTTAAACGTCTGCTTGTCTGTCTTCGCCACATATATGCCATGCGTACGTGACGAACATAAGTGTTGCCTTCAACCAATCTAGAGTGTTTAAAACCACAATTACAGGAACTCGGATACAACCCAATTTCCCATGTCCTTTCCCACAGTCCTCCTGCAGCAGAGAGCGTCCTCCCAAAACATTTCCCTCTGAGTCACAATGATAAATCACACAGGGTTCATTAAAGAGTTTCTACACAAGGCACACACACACACACACACACACACACACACACACACACACACACACACACACACACAAACACATTGTTAATGGTTAACTGCTCAATAAATATTGTGAGAAGTTTATACATGAAGATGATACATAGGTGAAACTTAAAGAAAATAACAATATCTCCAACAAACATGTTTGTGTAATGTTATAAATCACTGAAATCTACACACCTGCCTTATTTGAACTGGGTTGTATCATTTTGTGCCTCCCAAGACGTTTAACGTTTAGACACTCCTGATCTTTTAATTGGTGACAAAGTCAAACAGACTGAAAAGAGGGAACTTGGGAACAGGGTGGTGTTGTTTTGATTAATACATTAGTATACACTATATGGACAAAAGTATTGGGACATACCTCTTAATGATTGAATTCAGATGGATGGACCTCTACTTCCAGTGCTTTAGCAGACCAAGACATTCTGGTAAAGGGTGTTTTTCTTTTGTCTGTTTTTAAAAGTTGTTAAAATGTGTGTGTGTTTAGAGGAGATCACGCGGGAGAACGGCGGTGCAGACTTTGCCTGGGCGGAGGATGAGGAGACGCGGGCCCGGCTCTGGAAAGCTCGGCACGATGCCTGGTATGCTGCGCTGGCGCTGCGGCCAGGCTGCAAGGTGAGAACACCACCAGAAAATAACACCATTTTATCTTATTTATATATAAATATATTATATCTATATATATATATCTTATTTATATGTAATTGTATTAGATATAAATTATTGTGTTTGGTAAAACAGTGCCTAAAAATAACTATTTTTATAGTTTAAACCTGAAATATGCCCCCAAAACTGCTCCCAGAACACTCTAATTTCATTTTAAACTCATGAATTACTCTTAAAGAAAATGTAAAGGTAAATAAATAATCAGAATCAGAAAACTGTATTGCTTAAAAACCATTAGCATTGGGGGTGGGGGTTAAAACACGAGGACGAGACACGGAGCAGTCATGCTACATGCTACATCTTCTTCTTCTTTTTATGCTGTGTATACAGTTCTGTTCTCAGAAAAATCTGTATTAGACTGATCTGCCTTTGACTGAGGGGTTACTGTATATCTAACTATATTATATTTGTATCTGTATCACATTTATGTCTAACTATATTATCTGTATTTATATCTCACACCTATATCTTAGCTGGAACAGTGAACGGCAGCACTGGGGAAGTACAGATCTGTCAATATAATAATGCAATATCTGAGCATATCAGAGCTTTTAAAGAGTCCATGCCTTGGCAAATAGGTCCCCCTCATTTCTTTACATTTGCCTTATTGATGCAAATATACTACAAATCTACTAGGTACTAGATAGACCCACTAAGCATTCAGCACCACCAGTATACTGATCATCACCTGATCATCTGGAATCATCTGCTCCTGGTTCTTCACTGGTTCAGGACTTCAGTTAGAGACATGTATGAAGCTGTTTGGATCTGTGTCTCCTGTCTCTGCAGGCGTACTCCACCGATGTGTGTGTGCCCCTGTCCCGTCTGCCTCAGGTCATCGTGGAAACCAAAGAGGACCTGATCAGAAACAACCTCACCGGTACACACTCGATCACAGCTCTGGCCTCATGGTTCCATTCGGTTCGGATTCTTTAGGGAAGGATTGAATTGTCAGGTATTTGGGGCAGGTGTGGATTAGTGGTTAGGGAGTTGCCCCTGCTTCGCTTGGTGAATGGGTTAAATACAGAGAAAGAATTTCACTGTGTGTGTGTTCACGCCTGACTACGAGGGGCCGCTTTACTTCACTTTTTAAAATAAATGTAATTCAATGAAATTTGGTGCATCACACCCAAGTTTCATCATGATTCATTTTGATTTATTTCATTCAGTCATGAATCCCTGGTAATTTAATGACTATTTTAAAAACCTACTGGATCCTCTCTTCTGAATAGTTTTGTGTGATTGGAGGATTTTTTACCCAGAAATATTATTAAATGCTTAAAAATAGTATAAGGTTTTTGTAATTTATATTATTAAAAAATGCCATTATATGCATTATGTGTACAGGGATGGTACGATACTAGTGTTTCTTTTCCAGTACCGATACTGAGACATTTGGATATTGTGACCTTGTGTATCATCCCATATAAAGGGGATATTTTTAAAACTGCTAAGCTTTAAAATAGACAGTCTTAAGCTGAAGCTTTTCATTTAAAATGGACTCATACTCCAATTACACACACTCTGTAGTCACACTCTGTAGTAACACCCAGAAAGAAAAACACTGCGAACATCATCATTTATCTTATGAACTGTAGATGTTGGTGATACAGAGTCAAATTCTAGACTGCCCTTTAACTTTAAATGCACTCTTTACTGTTTCAGCACTTAATAGCTCCTTAAATATCTAACACTCGTCCACATTATTATTATTATTGTGAAAATACTGTACATTTATTTGTTAGCAAAGAATATTGAGTGTATTTTTAGTAAATATTTAGCAGATTTAGGGGCCGTTTTAGAGGCTGTCTTTTGCGCACGCAAGTCCATTATTTCAAATGTAGATGCGAAAATAAATGCTACGCTCGCGTCCCCCGGAAATCCCATAAAATTCAACGACTTCGACATTCCTGAAGTGTTTCCAGTTAAGTGTACCATATGCATCAGGGCCCGTATTCACAAAGCTTCTTAGAATTCTCTCAGAGAGCTCCTATCTTAGCCTAAAAAGTCCTATCTGGG
>JBBPDB010000017.1:6801026-6820741 GCA_037974465.1 Brachypetersius altus | reverse complement strand
ACACACACACACACACACACACACACACACACACACACACACACACACACACACACACACACACACACACACATACCACAGATAGCAAGATTGGTCCTGGATCTACTCTCGGATTATTTGTGCCCAGTGAAAGTTTTCATTTGAAAATCAACCCCACAACATCTAAACATTAAACTAACATTTAGACAGAAAACTCCAACGGTTTTTCCACATGTGGTCTAGTGACATCTCTCACAGGTCCACTCACTGCTGCGTGTTAAATAAAAAAACAGGGACCGAGTCTGTGATCAGAGCTCAGAGCACTCACTCTTACCAGGTGGAAGACTCCACTTATTGATTTTGTGGATGAATCAATCGATTAGTCCCTGCTAAAAAAGGAGGAACATGAGGCTTTTACAGTACTGGGATGTAGAGGAGGGTTAAAAGCGTGCTCTTTGTCTGCAGTTGCGGCTGCAGCTGTGGGAAGCATACTGCCAGGTGCGCGCCATCTGCTCTCAGCTGAGGGGAAACGATATCACAGACTCTGCCCTTTCCACGGATTCCTCGATGGACGAGTCGTCGGAGACGTCGTCCGCTAAAGACGTGCCCACGGGCAGCCTGCAGTCCAGCCTGCTGGAGCTGCGCAGACTGACACAGAATCTGCTGGATGGCAATGAGTCCACGGTAACCCATTACATGATCATTTTACACTTTACATTACATTACATTGGGAGATGTATCCAAAGCAAATAACAAAAAAGAAAGGCTCAAGTTTCAGGACAGCTTGGGAACCAAAGGAGAGTGAAGATAGAGAGGGATTCTGTTGCTCTGGTTGGCTTTGGCAGTCCATTCCACCAGTGGGGGAACCACAAAAGAGTCTGGACTGGGTTTACCTTGTGTGAAGGGATGGCAGAGCCAGACTATGTTCCTTGGAGGAGTGGAGGGAGCCAGAGTCAGTGATCTGAAGTTAATTCAGGCAGTCATGGGCAACCAACATGTGTTATAAGCTCTTAACATACACTTAGCATTCAGTACACACTCTTACACACATTTACACACTCAGCATGCAGTACATGTGCTCTAAAGGAGAATTTCATCAACTTCTCAAAATTCCTGAATAATTCAGTACTTGTGATGCACAGAAAGTCATTCAGGGTGGTTTGATGTGAGATGTAAGAGAAACGTACTGAGACTGAAATGACTTTAATATGGTCGTGATAGGAACCAGCCGTAATGACAGAAATCTAGCCAGTCTAGTAAGGAACCAGTCCTTTAAATTTGAATCGGCTGCTCAGGTAATAGTACATTAACAGAACACTAATCTGTTTTATATTATGTAAACTTGTAATTTGAAGCTTAATGTACTAAACCATTTTAGCCAGTCCAATTATACTGTGTTTTACTTCATAACCACACCCTGTATTAACTTTCTGCATGGGAGCTTTTCAAAGGCATTTTCAGATATAAAGTTTCATAAAGTTCTGGTTTTAGGACCAAGTTACTCCTGTTATTATAATTAAATTAATGAAATTGAGCTTTGTCAGTGAAAAAAAGACTGGTAGTGTTGCCTATTCCTTCACATTCTTCTCTTCCCTAACACACACACTTCGTCTCGGATAGGGTGTGTGAACAAGCTGATTAGTTGGAAAAGGTGTGATCAGATCAAACACTCAAATATTAAAGACTAGAGGACTGCAGGAACAGGTTTGGCAACCACTGTCCGCAACTGCATTTGTGGTTATGTGTGTGTGTATGTGTGTGTGTGTGTGTGTGTATGTGTGTGTGTGTGTGTATGGGTGTATGTTTGTGTATGTTTGTGTGTGTGTGTGTGTGTGTGTGTGTGTGTGTGTATGGGTGTATGTTTGCAGGGCTCACGGCGCAGTGATGAAGAGGTGCTGGAGGAGCAGGTGAGGAAGCTCGGGGAGGAGCTCAGAGAAGTCAGAGAACTTTATGAACAGGAGCAGGAAAGACTACGCAGCACACAGGAGGAGGTGCTGCCGCTCCATAATCAGGTAAGCACACACACACACACACACACACACACACACACACACACACACACACACACAGTCTCATACCTATACAAGAGTGAGCTGACACACTGGAATCCATGTCAATGACTGAAAAGGTTCCTTATTTGTATTTTACAGGACTAAACCCTTACTACAATCAGACTATTATGTACACCAGACACTTTTCATCATAAAATGGAATCATGAAAATTCAGTTTTATGAATCATCCACTGTGATGTTAAGGGCACTACAATCTCCCACTATGTACTTGTAATTTCTAGTAATCACTACATCCACTGAATGTGGACAAAAGCGCAGTACAGTGTCTTGTTACTAAGCAACGATCAAAAGAACATTAAGCTGCAGAGCCACTGAAAGTGAAACTTATCAGACTCTACCAACAATCTGGAAAAAAAAAACAACACACAAACACACACACACCAGCTCTATAGGCTGACAAAATACCCTAATGTTTTACTTCCCACTAGGTTCAACAAATACTGTGACGGTAGGTCTCTGCAATCAGAGACTAAAGCTTTTTAAAAGATTTTTGCTCAGTATTTTTCCTTGTCCCTTCTGCTGTGAAAAGTTATGCCCAACTACAAATAAGACTTCTAAAGCAACTAATGTTGTTTTGTACGGATACGTAGCCCGCCTCTGACCATAGTATGACAAGATGAATTGTTTTTATTCGCTTACTCACAAGTCAGCAACCCCTGACGTTCCCCGGCTGATGCCGTATTTCATAATCACATTCCAAGGATTTTAATTGAGCGTGGCAGCAGTATTGGAGGTGGGCTACTCATCCATGGCACGCTCTGTATATGCGGCCAGTGGAAAAAGAGGATTGGGCACTCCGGTTTCTCCTTAAGCTGAAGGAGGCAGTTTTTACAGGCAGTCAGTTGCAAGACTGTTAGTTACCATTTCTTTGCCCAGTAAATATCCAGCTCAGGTAGCTCTTGAGCTAACAGACTAAAAGTTTCAGCAGCACAAAGGAACACTTGGGGGCACACAGAGGAGTACATTTCTAAACATTTTATTATTCAGAAATGAGCTTATTTTCCTCAAGTAGAGCCTACAGGTGTGTTTGGAGATGTGATTGGCTGAGAGGAGTGTCAACCATTATTCTGAAAACTGCTATTTAAATGTATTATTCTGTCGAGACTGACTCCACTGTGATGTGCCATCATGCTGTCGTAGATTGCAATGCTCTCACTGGAAGTGTGTTCGTCTCGAGAGGAGAATGATAGACTACGAGCCATGTCAGAAGTTCGAGAACCCAGCGAACAACTGCAGAGCGCCATTCGAGACCGAGACGACGCCATTGCCAAGTACATTATTTATGTTATTATATCATGTTATTTTATATTATATTATATTAGGAGGTGTTGCCTCTTCCTTGTTTTTCTCCTCAGCTCTATTTATGTGGGTTTGTGAAAAAAATAATTAAGTAATCATAATTAATTTCCAGCCTCTGTTGGCACTGGCTGCCATAGTTTGTGCCTCAATACAGAAACAGCAAAATAAACAAATTTTTTTAAATTTAAACAAAAACAAAGCAAAATAGACAAACGTAAAACAATTATTCCAAAATAGGCTGTTTCTCCAGCTTGCTGTCCACATATGAATCATAAGGACTGAGGAGTGAACTGTAAGCTTTGAAAGTTTTTACACACTACAAGTTTACTCTCCAAAAAGTGAGGAGTGAGATTTTTCCTTAAAAATACTTAACTACTCGTCGCAGCTATTTTACAATATCCCATTATTGTGAGTACTAAATAAAGGCACCTTCAAACAGAATATTTTATCAAGGGTTCTTCCTTGTGTCCCCACAGACCTTTAACTACGACCTCATTCTGTCATGTAGATCCTGCCCTACCATGAGACAGACCATCACATTCTCATTCCCTCTCATTCTCTCAACTCCAGGAAAAAAGCAGTGGAGATGGAGCTGGCTAAGTGTAAGATAGACATAATGTCTCTGAACAGTCAACTCCTGGACGCTATCCAGCAGAAGCTCAACTTGTCGCAACAGCTAGAAGCCTGGCAGGTGAGTCAGGACTTCCACAAACGCAGGTGCAGAAAGGACACTCATAATTTACTATATATGTCCGTTCTACAGAATCCGTCCTGGTTTATACTAGAACAATAGTTCCCAGCTCTGACCCTGGAGCTCACTTGCTCTGCACATGCTCCCAGCATGACTGATGCAATTAATCAGTTCATTAACAAGCCTTTCCTGTGTTTAAGTGGATATCTAAGAAAGGAAAAACACTAAAATGTTTAGGGCACAGGGTCCCCCAGGACCTGGATTGAGAAACTCTGTATTAGAACAACGGGACAAGAGTGGTCATAGAGTTAATTCTCTGAGCAGTGCAGGAAATACTGCCATTGAAATGTCAGTGGACCTGAACCTATTCTCATGAAGGTGTTGTTTGATATTTAGTAGATGGTCTGAAGGCTCTCTTTCTGTCCTCTTCTATTTGTATCCCAGTGGGTTTCTCTCTTCTGTCTCTTCTGTTTATCACTCACTGAGTTTTAGTTTTTGTCTCTCCTCTCTATCCACTGTTTCCTTTCTTTTCAGGATTTATTATGTTGTTCTCTTACTCACTGTCCCTAAAAGCAATTGTTTGTCAAAGACCAAATGTAGCTGATCTGCCAAGTCATGTTTGATGTCCAAGTGTGGTTCCCTAATTTTGCACCAGATGTATGAGTTTAAGGTAGCTAACAAATAACTCAAACATCTAGGTGCCAGTTAACATAAAGCTACCCAGTGACTACTAGTTACAATACGTGTAAAAACGTGTCCATTAAAACTGTTCTCTGGATTTAACCCATTCACTAAGTGAAGCAGGGGGCAGCCAGGGACAGAGCGCCCGGGGAGCAGTGTGCAGGACGGTACCTTGCTCCAGGGTACCTCAGTGGTGCCACTAGCAGTCCTGGGACTCAAAGTCCTTAACCACTAGACCACCAAATGCACCTATCAATATCTCATATACTATGACATCACATTTAAGAGCCCTTCTTCATCTACAGCAAATGAAATACAGGTCTGCTTACCAATCCATATGTTTCCAAAAAAAAATCCATATATTTATAAAGGCTTCATTTTATCAGTAGGCCTACCGCCCCCTAGTGGACTGGCAGCACCAAACCTTTCTGATCTACCTCCCACCAAAACACAATTCCTTTTGATTTAAGTGTAAGTTGTAGTGAGTTAGTAATTATGCAAATGTTAAAGTGGTGGTTGTAGCAGCCCCTTTGCAGTCACTGGGTATAAGCCTTGGACTCCAGATGCCAAGCCTTGGCTCTTCAGCTATATTTGGAATGAAGCAATTGGCAGAGCCATTGCTTTAATGTGTGTATGTATGTGTGTGTGTGTGTGTGTGTGTGTGTGTGTGTGTGTGTGTGTGTATGTGTGTATGCAAGTATGCGTGTTTGTGTTTGTGTGTCTATGTGTCCTTCCCTCTCCCTGTATAACTTGTAGCTCTCCTATCTCTCTCTCTCTCTCTCTCTCTCTCTCTCTCTCTCTCTCTCTTTCTCTCTCCCTGCCTGCAGTTTGCCTCCTCAGGGCTGTTCACTGTGTGGCTCTTGTGGTTTCTGATCTAGTGGCCTTTCTCAGCTTCCGTACGAACCCCCTCTCCCCCTGTGGTAGCCCCTTCCTGCCTTAGAGGTGAGCTCCTGTATGCCATCTCGACCCATACCGACATCCAAGCTGGGGGTTGCCCTAGAGTTGGCACTGTTCCGATACCCTGTCTCGGTTCCTGGCTGATACGAGCAGTAAATCAGATACTGGAGAAAAAAAGCAGTCTGATCTGCTTCTGATTGAAATATATCATTAGAGTTATCACAGACTTTTTCGTAGTGTAACAGAAAACAGGTCACTTAAGAACAACATTAGCCACATGTAGGTTATAATAACGAGTAACTAACTGAGTATATTATAAGAATTTCAGTTCCTTTATTTTAATATGCACTAAAAGTGATGTGTGAAAGAGTTTAACTGAATTTAAAAAGCTGCAGTTTATTTTTGTATTTTAATGTAAGGTAGCACTGTTTGCTCAGAGACGATGTAATGTCTTTAAGTATGCCCCCATTTAAAGTGAACCAACTTAAATATGCACACATTTAAGTGCACAATTTTTTATTTATGTATTGCTAACGCGGATATTGAGTTTAATATATTAAATGTTAAATTCAGGAATTAAATTTGTTAATTCTCAACTACCCAAACCTTTGCATACAATGGTAATGTGATGTGCACATTAAAATATCTAGTTCTAAAAGTCTTTTAATTGTACCCTCATTTTTGTCACAGCCAGTTTGCTTCCACTAGCTAGGTCTTACCCAAGAACTCGATAGTGCCAGGCTGGGAATATGAATGCTAGCATGTGCTTCCTATGATACGTGTGTACGTAAAACTGCCTAACACAATGTCATCAGACATCTCAACACGCTTTGAGCAGAACACTAACTTTTAACTTCAACTAACAGTCTAGTATAATACTGAGAACCCTCCTGCCCAGTGAGGCCAGAGTCCAGAGACAGTTGATGTGGCAGTAGTGGCAGTTTGAGATGATGCAGTGGTGTTCAGAGGAAACATGTGCTAGTCAACATCCTCTCAGATTGGTAGAGCTGTGTAGCAGCGGAAGATCTAGCTATTGGATGGAATTGGATATGATTGAATTTTTAAAAAATAGTAAAATACAAAAATAAGAAAAACATGCATGATCAGGCCTCAAGTGCAGTCTGGAGTGATATGAATTAACCTACAGGCCTATCAGGTTTCAAGCAGTTTGCAGCACTAATTCACAAAACTACAAAACTATGCTGAAAACAGTCCCCCAAACATGTTTATATACTCACATGAAGAAAAGAATTTGTCCTCAAGCCGGTCAGAGCTAGACACTGTTTGAGTCAGATGTCTATCACTAGATATTGTATGGCCAGGCTTGAATGATTGTGCTGTAAAGTCATAGAATCAGACCAAGAGTCATTTTTAAAGTTAAAAAAACCATATTGGTAGAATCTGTATCAGCCTGCACTCAAGAAAACGTGGTATCTGACTATCTCTAGATTATACCTCTAACCCCACACTCGTCTATGGGGGTGTGTCATGGCATGCTGAGATCCATCCATTTCACTCATGTCTTGTCATGGTTTCAGTCCTCATTTTCGTCCAGTCGTCCTTGTACTACGCATTTCATCATTTTTGTCCACTTCTCTATTTTCCTATTGTATACAGCTGTAATGGTGACAGATAACTTGAAGTTCTCTTTCTCTCATTCTCTCATTCCCTCTCTCTCAGGATGATATGCACAGAGTGATAGATCAGCAGTTGATGGATAAGCATCAGGAGGAATGGAGGGATTCTCCGTACTCTTTCTCCAGGGCCAACATGGGCCCCCGCGCCCACTCCGGACCCTCTTCCAGGCGACCCCACCGCCTCTCTGACGGTGACAAGCGCCTCTTCTCATTTTTCAAGAAGAACTGAGTTTGCTGGAGAGAGAGACTGAAGAGCTGAAAAATAGGCAAAGCACCGGATTTTACTTGATTCAAATGTGTGCATTATTTCCAAGTATTTAAACATATTATCAACATAATATAAATGCAATTATTGTCAAAAGTGAGAGATTATATTTTATTCATGGGGGAAATAATGTATAGAGTTGAATCAAGAAAATGCAATGTAGCACCTTTTGGTGTATAGTGAAAAAAGAGAAAGCAATAGAGATAGAGGAATAGAGATAGTGAGAAAGTCAAGGAAAAGCAATGAAAGCGAACCCAATGACTGACCTAGCCAAAGACTAAGACAGGAGAGTGAATAACCACAAAATGACAGAATCTCGTAAAGGCCTCGAGCCATTTTGCACTTTATCTGCCCCAACTATTCCACTCCTTCAGATCGTTCCAGATGAGGGCCCAGGGAAGTCGATGCAAATATAAGAGACTTATAGAAAGAAGGAAGGCTGTTATCCTCAACTGAACTGATTCAAGCTCTGCTTCAGGGTGATTTGTACAGGGTTACCACATTTATCCCATATCAGAGGCCAGCTTCCCCTCCTAGTGCCTCAGACATATTCTCCTCACCCCACTGCCAGTCAGGTTCGATGGAACATTTAGCTCTGACACACTGTAGGACCGGTTTGGCCTTTAACTCAGGACGAGCTAGACCGCAGAGGGTTCCGGTTAGAGGTTTGATGTCAGGCGACAGATTGTAGGTTGTGAATGATCCTTTGAGTGCTGCAGAATTCAAAAAGACTTTGAAACAACTTTTTATGTTTATTCACATGTTCAGGGACAAAGGGGCCTTATTCTCAGTCAGTGAGAAACATTTACTTGATTCAGATATATAATAATACAATGTATATATAATTCACATGACAAAAACTTCAGCACAGGTAACCACACACCGTATTAATATGCATACGATATATATGACATATTTGAATTCGGGTCAATTTAAAGCATCACAAGTGTATGAAAATGCAGGTCAAGTGCAAATTGATTAAAACCTAATAAATTGGTTAAAGGTTGTTAAAAAAAAAAAAAAGGTTTACATACTGATGTTGCAACCAGTTTAGCTGTTAGAAAACCTTTTAGGGTAAGCCTTAAAATGCATGTGGTGATGCTACAGCCATCCCTGGTCTGGGGGGATAGCCTTCCTTCTCCCATCACTCCAACATGGGCATCTGTTTTCTGACATAACAGAACTGGCAGTTGGTGTTCTCCTCCAAGCATATTGAGCTGTTTAGTGAGTTTGAAAAGTTGCAGCGGTGCTCAGAGGAAACACATGCTAGCCTTCATCCTCCCAGCTTGGTAGCATTATGTAACAATGGGATATCTTGCTATTAGGTGTAACTGAATATGACTAAACTGGGAAGAAAGCATGCGTAATCAGGCCTCAAGAGCAGTCTGGAGTGATGTGAATGAACCTACAGGGCTATCAGCTCCCACCTGCAGGCGGTTTGCAGCACTAATTCACAAAACTACAAAACTATGCTGACAACAGTCCCACAAATGTGTTTATATACCCACACGAAGAAAAGAATCTTAAATAACCACAAGCAAACTGTCCTCAAGGCTGTCAGAGCTAAATGCTTTTTGAGTCAGGTGTTTAGCACTATTGCATTGTCAGGCTTGAATGATTGCGCTGCAGCTGAATTAAGTCATATAAAGGGTCTACTGCCAAACTTTTAAAAGGGGAGGGGGGACACCATAGTCCAGCCTGTGGGAACAAAAAAGGCCACTTCAGGTCTTGATTGTGAGCTTCCTTTGGATAGCTAAATAGTTCTGACAAATATGGTGATGATTCAAAACCTTAAAAAACTGAAGTATAGAGAGTATTACAGAATTATAACCTCTGCTTTTTTTGGTGGCTGTGCAATTCGGCAAAGTCAGGCCCATTTTGAGCAAAGCTATGCAGATGTCTTCTCCATATAACTGAGGCGACCGATGGTTTGGAGAAACCCAAAGAGTGACTTTTTATACTTACAGATAGGTTTGGAATAATAAAAAACAAATTGATATATTTGTTATTTGTAAATGTATAACTTTTGAATGAGAAAATCCTACTTTTTTCTAGAACAAACTACATGTATGCATCTGTGAGTGTGTCTGGTTTACGATGCTCTGAAGAGAACTTGTGGAGTGGAGTCTCTGTTTTACTGTCTGATTCTACAGCTGCTGAAAGGCTGACTGCATTAGACCTCTGATAACAACCTTCTGTAGTTGGCCTTCATGCCCATACTGGCGACCCTGGGTCTAAGCTGGTGTTCTTTATGGGAAAAAATGGGGTGGTAAGCAATAGATACATGAAACCAATACATTTAGCCTTTTTAATTACAAGACAAGAATCAAAAAACAAATACTGTTACATGCAAGCTACCGTTACACTGCTGCACATTGAACTGATATAAGACATCCTCAAAAATACTGCACACAAACCAGTAAACTGGCTTTGGCAGATTCAGTACATTTTATGTAGCTGGTTTTAGCAACCTGCAAAAGTTTTAGCTTGCATGTAGCAGCGTAATATTTCATATTTTGCCTGCTAAACGACTTCATCAGTCTGAGGATGCAGTGGTAACTGGGGAACATAATGGTATCAGGTTGGAAGCATTTTTGATGTCCATGCATTTTCCCCATAGAGATCCAGTGCCTTGCAAAAGTATTCACCCCCCTTGGCATTTTTCATGTTTTGTTGCCTCACAACCTAGAATTAAAATGGACTGCTTGAGAGTTTCCACCATTTCATTTACAACTTTGAAGCAAACAAATAGGACAACAGAAAGCTACAGTGTGCATAAATGTTCATAATGTTCCATCCCTAAAGCCAGTACTTTGCAGAGCAACCTTTTGTAGCAATTACAGCTGCATGTTGATTTGGATAAGTCAATATGAGCTTGCCACATCTTGCCACTGGGATTTTTGCCCATTCCTCAAAGCAAAACTTCTCCAGCTCCATCATGTTGGATGGTTTTCGATTGCAAACAGCAATCTTCAAGTCTGACCACACATTCTCAATTGGATTGAGGTCTGGACTTGGACTAGGCCATTCCAACACATTTAAATGTTTCCCATTAAACTGTTCGAGAGTTGCTTTAGCAGTATGCTTTGGGCCATTGTCCTGCTAGAAGGTGAACCTCCATCCTAGTCTCAAATCACAGGCAGACTGACAGGTTTCCTCAAGAATATGCCTGTATTTAGCACCATCTGTCATTCCCTTGACTCTGACTGGTTTCCCAGTCCCTGCTGCTGAAAAACATCCCCACAGCATGAAACTGCCACCACCATGTTTCACTGTGGTAATGGTGTTCTTGGGGTGATTGGTGGCCGAAAAGTTACATTTTAGTCTCATCTGACCAGACTGTTGGGGAGTCGCCCATATGTCTTTTGGCAAACTCAAAATGTGCCTTCTTATTTTTAACACCTTTTTTTCTGGCCATGCTTCCATAAAGCCCAGCTCTGTGGACTGTATGGCTTATAGTGGTCCTATGTACAGATACTCCAGCCTATGCTGTGGAACTCTGCAACTCCTTCAGGGTTACCTTTGGTCTCTGTGCTGTCTCTGATTAATGCCCTCCTTGAAGGTAATTGGTTGCACCAGAACTTCTTAGCAAAGAACTTTTTCATAGCAAAGGGGGGGAATACATATGCATATGCCAATTTTCAGGGTTTTTAAAATTCTTTTTTATATATATTTTTCTCATTTCACTTTTTGTGCAGATCCGGCAAATAAAATGTTTCAATTACAGGTTGGAATGTAACAAAATAGGTACAAAGCCAAAGGGGGTGAATATGTTTGCAAGGTACTGTAAACCAGCTTGGAGTTCCAAATCTGGAAGCACTTTTGGGCATGACACCAGCAACAGAACGACAGCACAGCTGCAGAGGTCTATGGAGAAGTTAACCGAAGCATCAGACAATCTTGTCACACTGACAAATTCTTGTCTCTGAGGTAATTCCCGATTGGATGAGACAATTAGTGCTTGTACACTATTCGCTATTTCACACACAAGCAGCTGACCCTTCATCTTTTAGGCTACTTTGTGCAGTTGCTGGTAGGAGCTTGCCAGTTATGAGTAAACTGCGATCATATGTTCAGGCTTCTGGACCGAACCAGACACTAGTCAGAGTTTGAACCCCTCCACTGTTAGCGCGTTAGTTGCTGTGTTCTGTGTGGAAAATGGTCTGTCCTGGTTTTGTCGTCATGTTTTTCAGTTTCTTCTCTTGTTCTATAAATGTCTCCTGTTAATTTGACTTTGTACTGTCTTCTGTTTTTTTGCCATTTAAACACTGTTTTTGAAAGCCTGTCTTGTCTGTGTCCTGAATCCTCTTTTCAGCATGAACACACTAAGGCTCACACACGGCTGTGAATGTGAATGTGAATGTGATGTCTTCAGGGAAGCAAGAGCATTTCTCACATGCGTGCCATTTCCAAGTGTATTCACAATAAATGTCGACGTTCAGCCAAATAAGTCGTTTTCCTCTTTGGCAACAAAATATCTTCACCCTAAATCCAGTCAATATATGAAATATTTTTTCATTTTGGGTTTATTGTAAGAATTTTATGAGACCATATAACTTTCTGTACAAAAATATTACTATGTCATTTTATCTAAAGACAATTTCTCTACGTTAAAAAAAAGTGGAAAAAGTGCATACATGTTTCATCATATGCTTACAGACCCATAATGAGAAATATTAAAAGAAATATTGACTAAATGTAAAATGTTTTTACATAGTAAGATATTTTTGCAGCGTTTTTAGCTTACTGTGTCTATCTGTCTGTTTTTCATATCTGCTCTATTTAGTTCCTGCTGACTGCCAGTGCAAAGCACAGTGGATACACACAGATCAAGACGTTTTGCCATCAAAATCATGTAACACAGCCAAAAATATAAATACCCCACTCACGTGGAAGCAGTCCTCTTTCTCACTTTTCCACAATGACAGATTGCTAACATTGCATTGCTGGCCTAGGCCCTGGAAATGGAAAAGTTAAAGCTTCAGGATCCTACCTTGTCTTGCACAGGTTGGCTGTAGTTCAGGCTGTACTGCTGGTTTCCTCCTAGGACAGCTGCTGGCCTAGTGGTTAGGGAGGTGCTCTGCGATCAAAAGGTTGTGGGTTTGAGTCCCAGGGCTGTTAGTGGCACCACAGAGGTACCCATGAGCAAGGGTACACCCGGCTTCATTTAGTAAAACGGGTTAAATGTAGAGAACAATTTAAGACTGTGTGCTAAGGTGTGTTTATGCGTGACACTTTACACTTACACTAACACTTCCTCACACAGTGCTTCTGCTCATGGGATGAACTCACTAGCTTGGCCTGCTAACACTGGTTAGCTTAAGGCCAGGTACAAGCTCAGACTGCTAGTACTGGTTCCTTTCTGACAAGCCTGAACTGTAGTACCCAGCACCACAATGTATATATTAAAAACAGAGTGTATATAAAGCCAGAGTGTCATTGCATCTGGGCATCACTAATTCTGCTCTAACTACCTCAAACTTCACCTGATCTCCATTACTCTGTCTACGCCTGTAAGAGGCATAATACTCTTCCAGTGTAGTTTTCTCAGATCCACCTAGAGCTTACAAGAAGCTTTGTGGCTGTTTCTCCCCTTCAACTAGCAGTAGCTACAATCCATTCTACCCTCATGGACTTCTGTCTGGTCCTGGCCTGGTTCTTGCCACATTTTGTGCCAGCTGCTACCTCCAAATGCAGCTTTTTGGGTGTATAAAAATTTTTTTAGTTTATAAGTTTTTTTTAGTAAACTTTTAGTTTAGTTTTTTAGTTTAGTTTCTTATATTGAACAATTTCCTGCGGGATAAATAAAGTTTTCTGATTCTGATTGATTCTATAGCATCCTTGGCACAGCCACTGTGACACCTGCCTGCATCTCACAAGGTTGGAGCCCCCTCATTTACACAATAGGCTTTTCCCACACACAGAACCAGGCTCTGCTGGAGCATGTGTGATATTTACCATTTGCCTGTCCATCTTCCTGGATGCCACAGTACTGCTTAGAATGTTAAACTGTGTGGCTACACTCTTACAAATCTTGCTGTCCTCTGAGTTTATATGCACTACTATATGACCGTCATTAGTTCAGTTGCTTTATGTCTTCCCTGTTTTTCTGAGGAAATCTGCATCCCAAACTTTCCACCTGGCTGCAGCTGGATTTTACTCCCGGGTCCATGGAGGAATGCCAAATTTTGGTTCCCTCTAATACTGATCACAGCCTCCTATGAAGGAGAACCTCTTGTTTCACTGGTAATTTACTGCCGGGCTGTCAAGGCTGATTGACTGTTAGCTGGCAGTAAATATTTGAGTCCCTTCCATTGTGACTTTGTTGGTATTACATGAGAAAACAATGAAAGTTATGAATGTAACTGTAGTTCTAAATGGGAAGGCCACTAGAGTCACACAGAACCTGTAAAAGGTTTTCTAGAGAGTGACCTTTTAATTGAACAAGTGGTTTGTATTACTGGCTGTTTCATAGCTCAGACCACTGTATTATTCTTAGCATCCACTGTGCTTCGGACCACCTCTGGTAGTCATCAGGAACGTACAGAATCACAGGAACTGCCCAGCAGTTTCATAACCATCTCAAACACGATGACTGGATAGTCGCTAGCCTATAATATTTCACAACAGACACTGACGGTATCAGGCTGTGACTCACGCTGTGCAAGAAATGCAGATTTTGACATTCACACTTTTTGGAAGACGATGTGTGAAGCAATAGTCCTCGTCATGATGCATGTCCATGTCATGAATCATTGCTGGCAGTGCACTTTTGTCCCCATCACCAATGTGTGGGAAAAAATTACTTAGGATAGCATCTACCTGCATTTGTAGGAAAAACAGTGGGAAAATAACCAGTGTTGGAAAAAGCTAAACTTACGTTGCTGTGCAATATCATAACCTTATACAATGCAAACAGAAATGTCTGAAGAAGAGATTTGAAAAGCTCCAGACATCTACACCCTTCCATGCGACAGGCCTCTGATGAGAGGATTGTTCATGCCATCTTTCAGTTTTTTAGAACTGAGAGAGGGACAAAGTACTTGAATAATCTGGCAGCCTATGTGTAAACACACAACTTTCGACAAAGCTCATCACAAGTGGACTTAATGCATAATAAATAAAATGACTGAGTTAATGGAATGAACATTCAGATTGAAAGGTTATCCATGAATGCAGGCAAGTGAATGTGTGTCGTATTGTGTATTTCATAGACCTTGACACGTCATATTGTAAATAAGCCGTCTTTTCTACATCTGCATTTTCAGTTAGTATTTATACATATGGACACTATAGATAAAGCGTCATGGTTTTTATACGATCAAAAAAAAATCTTATTTTTCAATGGTCAGAAGGTTATGCATAGGTAATAGATAACATGCCATTTCTACACAGCCATGTTTCCAAGTTATGAAAAGCATCCAATGTGTTTCATCATGTGGAATGCACTGTGACATAATAAAAGCAAAGATGAAAAGCAAATTCAAGAGCCTCAATGTCTCCTTGCAAACAAACAAAAAAAAAAGACCTAATTTGCTATGTGAGAATTAGGGATGCACCAATACCGGCATATCTGGAAGGTTTCGGCCAGTACTAATACTATTGGGACCATTATGGGATCTATCTGAATTAGGATTACAGAGAACAAGTACTTGCATTATAAAGGAAACATCTGCCATCAAGAATGGGTTTGAAATATCAATCAAAACTAAAAGTTGAATAATTATTTTTTTTAATCAGCCTATACCAATATGCCCGAAACGATTGTGCATCCCTAGTGAACACACTGGAGTGTGCGAGACAAATAAAGGTCATGCAGGAAAATAAAGAAGCATAGACGAATGTTATTGTGTCAAATGTTAATCTGTTTAAAATATTTATTTTTCGATTCAATTCATAAGGGGCACAAATCCATGATACATCTCTTTACTCCAGTGTACAGCATAACCACAGCTGAAAGTGTGTTTCAACCATAGCACAAACACATGCATGTCTGCATGGATATGTGCAAGTATGTATATAATATATATTAAATACATGATACAAATATATTTATATACATAAACATATGGAAGAAAAGTCAGTGAGACTTGTTACAATGACTCCTTTACTTGGTTGAATGGTGTCACCGCGTGGCCAGGAAGCTAAAGGGGTTATTGCCCACTGATTCTGCAGGAAGAGGGTCTGGACCACCTGTTCTGAACTAATCAGCACAGTGATGCTTCAGAGAAGGGTGAGGAGATGGAAGTATTTAGCTAGAATAGATCCATACTTAAGGTTGGGTAAAGAGCCCCATTTCAGGTGTGAATAACCACATAAATGTTTGGGGTGCAATTACTTGAGTCTCCAAAACAAAAACAAAAAACCCTCCTCCTATGCAAGTATCTTGCCATAGAGTTTCAGATCAGTCTGGGACACATGAAGAACCTTCATACCAAAGTTATATTCATGTGCAGACATGATAAACACAACACTATTAATAACCTTCCTTTTATCTTTTACAAAACATTCATATTTTGGGTCTATGGGACTGCTCAGTGCTTAATAAGGGCTCGCATGTAAGAGTATATGAGATTATGCCTAACCGTAGCAGATGATATGGATGTTCATGACCCTGGAGATCCAGACCCAGTTTATACACAAGTCCCACAAGAACAATTCGGCGGTCCTGAGGACATTACCATGGCAACGGTTGACAAGGGGAGGGCGCTTCTATGGCAACGCTGCAGGAGAGTGCTGTTTCACGATGCTCCCATTTAAGATGATGGCAGTTTCACTGTTTTCCTGCAAATGCGAGAGGAGGCCTGAAGCGTGGTAAGACTTTTGTGAAATGTCAGCAGTATCAGGAGGCCTGGTAGCTCTTCTATAACCAACACCAGGAGAAAAAAAAAAGAAAGCTTGGCAAAAAAAAAAGGCCAAAAAAAAGTTCTGTTAGATGGATCCGTGAATCCCCGCGAACCGATTTTTTCTTAACCTCCTTAAATGGTGAAGCATATTGGGAGTTGTTGGCAACTGTGTGGAGGGTTCTGCGGCCCAGATAACGTTCATTAGTCTGCAGGTCACATTTCTCATCACTCCGTTCTAGAAAGAAATAACCTATTCCGTCAAACCAAAAAAAGGAGAGGAAAAAAAAAAACTCCTGAGATGGAGACTTGAGAAGAAGAAAAAAAGCAAGAAAACGGATGTCCCTGTAAAAGTAACTCTTAATGCATATATAAATCTGGTGGCAATGTCAGCTTGCAGGTCCTTCGAGAAAGAAGGAGGATCGTTTATTAAATACCACATCTGTTGAATTCCACATAAAACTCCTTAATTCTAATAAAATCTGTACATTTCTTTAAAAAGTCTTTATGATTTGAATTTGTCCAAAGGGGACAGCTTTCCATGTCATTGTTGTTTATTAATCTTTCTCTGCTCTTAATTTAGTTGATATAGTCCTTTTCTGTACGGATTTTGCAGTGAAGGCTGCGGTCATTTCCCCTCCCCACGTCCACTAGCAGCACTTCTTCTTTCGTTTGCTGTTCTTGCTGAGCTTGACCACGTCATTCTGTTGCTGCTGTTGCTGTTTGGCCACAGATTCTTTCTTTGCCCGTAACACCAGCTCTGTGATGCAGTTAAACATCTGTAGGAAATGCCATTTCAACAACAAAGGTTGTCGTGGCAAAAAGGTTAAACAACATAAATTATTTGAAACCAAGAGACATAAATAAACAAACAAATAAACCAATAAAGAAATAAAGAATGATATAAGATTCTTTCTTCTTTTAAAAATATATTAAAACACTTTCCAGACGACTTCGGCAGTAAAATTGTTGCCTTGTGTTACTCAGAGCCGTACAAAACACTGAAATATTTCACTAACAAGGCCATACTGCAAAAAAATATCTGGGTCTCTTCACCTTTTAACAAAAAAGATGGCACATAGTTAGTGCAGTTCACTATCTAGTTCACAATACTCTGCCCCTCACACAAAGTCATTAAATTTACCACATACCACATTTTAATTCAGTCCTTTGAGTGTTTAAAAAAAATTATATAATCGCAATTATTGAATTTAATAAACATTTTGCTATAATTTGTCAGAGCTGGTTAAAATGTCGTAGAATTATAAACCTGTATTTGTCTTTCTATGTTGTATATAAATACTTTTGGAAAAATGCTAAGACCACATGTGAATTATACATTTCCATAAACTAAGGTAATAAACTGCTATGATAAAAGGACAAATTGTCCCTTTAAGCTGTTTTCTGAGGGGAAGCTCCATGCTGGGTCTAAAGCACCCCAGCCCATGAAATCTGGAGCCTTGTTCTTCTCTGAGCCCGTTTTACTGCAGTATCCTGTCAGCAGTTTTATAGGGTCCTAAAACGCGGCGTGTGCCCTGAAGCTGCAGCGCTCACCTCCTCCACGTTTATGTTCTCCTTCGCACTCGTCTCAAACAGGCGGATTCCCATCTGCTCCGCAAACTTCTGAGCATCGTTTGTCTCCACTACTTTAGAATTCGGATCATCGTTCTTATTTCCCACTGAAGAGAACAGAAGAACAGAGAAAACGTGGTGTAAGATCACAGCAGGGTTTAGCATATGAACCTCTGACATCACAGCATTTCGACTCTTCAGGAAACATCATCAAATCTCAAACCACATTAGATTTTAGAGTCATTTTTCAAAAATACAAGTAAAACTGCACTTGGTCCAGGAACTGTAAATAGTACTGGAATATAATTATTAAAAGCACTTTTTCAGAAAAATGTATGCAAACTTTTAAAACTTTTACTCAGACCATGAGCACACACTCGTAACTTAATGAAACTGAACCGCCACTTTCAGATACTGATACACTGAATCCGCTAGGAGTATGTTTAGGGTAAGTAAAACAGAAGCGATAGCAGGAAAAGGTGCATATTTCCATTAACTACTCTTGGTGGTCCTGGTTTGAGTCTCACCTAATATTCGACATACGTCATCACAGTTCTGGTTAATTTCATGAAGCCATCGTTTGACGTTGACGAAAGATTCGGCACTGGTGACATCATAGACTACTATGACCCCATGGGTCCCTCTGTAATACCTGGAGAGAGAATGATGGAAAAAGAGACAGAGAGAGATGGAGAGACCGTGTGAGAGAGAGAGAAAAGGGAGAGAAGGGGAGAAAGAGAAAAAGAATGGCCATTAGCCGGGTCATGATGAGTAACCGCCGAAGGGTCAGTGATGTCTCCTGCCTCTTTAGTCCTGACACAGTGAACAGAGGCTCAGTCACAGGCTTTAAACACACAAGCACACAAAGAGCTTTCTGACTGCCCCGTTTGTGGGGCTGCCCAGGACTGTCACTATTCTGATTTTTTTTTTAAAAAACAGCCCATTCTTACTTTATTTTTAATCTCTTTTTTTAAATGCAGTATACAAATGTCTGCTTCAAAACATACTGTTTACTTTCCAGTCCACAAACTTCACACAAGGAAACCAGGCAGAAAAAACGTTAAACAAATAAAAGAAGGAAAAACTACTGAGCACACTGAGGAAGAGTCTATCCCTCAGCATTAGGTCCACAATCCAGCTTTACCCTACCCTTATCCTTTAGTTTATGAATGTACTGAAATCTGTGCCGTTCTCCTCTAGAATTCCTTTTTTGTCTCTGCTATATGTTTTACCCTTTTCTGTTTTTTCTTTCTACTGATTTATTATTTCCAGATCTTTACTTAATTTGCTACATTATGAAGCATATTGGACTGTTGCTTTTAAATGTGCTCCATAAATACAATGCACATATGTTTTACAAATATCATATTCCGCCAGTAGCTGTTTAAGCAAACATTTACAAGTGATGTCGCAAGAAGTCAAGATTGTTGACTTGCAACAACCCCAGCCAGCCAATGGGAATAGAGCCACCACACGTGGAACTCAGTGTTTTAATTTTAAAAATGGAAATGGGCCCTTTAAATAGATTTACATCGTTTAGACATATTCTGTGATCTGTCAAGCAGTAAAAACAACAAACAAACAAAAAACACATACAGGGTTCACTCCAGTACAGACAGGATGTGAATGTATATATTTTCCATAGCGTTGTTTTGAAATCAAATATTGTGACATTGTTCGAATTCTGGCATTGTGACAAGCGCAACACACACACACACACACACACACACACACACACACACACACACACACACACACACACACACACACACACACAC
>JBBPDB010000017.1:6790361-6800926 GCA_037974465.1 Brachypetersius altus | reverse complement strand
AGAAAGTGCTGCAATGAGCAGCGGTTGTCATAAATATCAAGTGAAAGTTAATCTGCACTTAATTTTGAGAAAGATATGTATTTATTTGAGTATAGGATCTGGATTGTATCATGCATTTAACACTGGCCATTCAAATGTCTCTCGTCAGCCAGACAGAAATACGCCATTATCCTCCTGTGTCATCACTGTCATGATCCAGGTACTTTAAAACATTTCCTGAACATTTCCTAAAATACATATTCATGGTCCCAAATGGCTGACAGCGAGAAACGATCAATTATCAATCAATGATTAGATTTTCGATTCCACGAGTGATTGTGTTGTCGTCTAATTTGACCCTTTTTACTTTTACTAAAGTTTAATTTATTTATCTGGTGCTTTGATTAGGTTTAATTTGTTATAGATTTGTTGTATTTGTTATAGGTATAAGTAGCTCAGTGGGTAGGATACTTTCCTCCAGACCAAGAGGTCATGGCTTCGAATCCTGCCTTCAGCAAAAACCACCACTGGGTCCCTGAGCAAGACCCTTAACCCCACGTTGGTCCAGGGAGACTGTGCGCTGTAGGTAGGGAATGGAGGCCGCTTTGAATAAAAGCGTCTTCTAAATGCCGTAAATGTAAATATTGTACATAAACACTGAGAAGATTCAGTTTCTTTGGTGCCGATTCATCAGGAGTCGGTCATATGGGCAGTGAAACTGTGGACAGTAAGATCCGGTTCAGTGAGCCGGATACAAGACCGCGCGTCATTAGGACTGGCAGGCCAGCAGGATTACACATGCACTGTATGGACAAAAGTATTGGGATGCCTGACCATTACACTACCAGGGATTTTATTGACATTGCATTCAAATACATAGACTTTAATATGGAGCTACCCCCCACCCTTTGCAGCCATAAGAGCTTCCACTCTTTTTGGAACACCAGTTCATCCCAAAGGCGTTGAATGGGGTTAAAGTCCGGGCTCTGTGTGGGTCAGCCTAGTTTCTCCACACCAAACTCATCCAACCATGTCTTTATGGACCGTACTGGGGCACAGTCATGCTGGAATAGAAAAAGGTTCTTCCCCAAACTGTGTCCACAAAGTTGGAAACATCAATGTTGTCCAAAATGTCTTGGTTTGCTGAAGCACGAATATGTCCCTTCACTGAAAGTAAGGGGACAGTAGAATTCAATAAAAGTGTAACCTAACACTTTTATCATGTTGTGTAAAGCAAACCGGATGAGTAATGTGAGGCAGAAGCTGTACACAAAACTACACACACAATGGTGTGAAAGCAGACGGGTAATTAGAAGTTGGACAGGGCCGCTGAAAGCCTGCCGAAGGAAGGGCAGGCAGTATGATCCAAAGTACACTGCTTTGATTTTATGCAGTCTCTGCTGTTTTATAACCCTGACCATCCCATGAAACAATATATTGGGCGTTATCCATTTGAAGCAGGTGATTACGATGTCGTTGACCTGGATCTACAATATATACTTATTGGGACACCTGACCATTACACCAACAGGACTTTAATGACATTGCATTCATAGACTTGAACATGGACCCTTATTCCTGGAAGGCTTTCCTCAAGACTTTGGAGTTTCTGTAGAAATCTGTGCTCATTCATTCTGTAAAGCTTTTATGAGGTCAGGCACTGATGCTGGACAAGAACGTTTGGCACCAATCTGATCCAGTTCATCTCAAAAGTGTTGGATGGAGTTGAGGTCAGTGCTCTGTGCAGGCCATTGATGTTCTTCCACAATAGACACATCAACCATGTCCTTATGGAGCTTGCTTTGTGCACTGGGGCACAGTCATACTGGAATACAAAAGGTTCTTACCCAAACTGTGTCCACAAAGTGCGAAGTATGGTGTTGTCCAAAATGTCTTGGTCTGCTGAAGCATTAGGACTGTCCTTCACTGGAAGTAAGGGGCCACCTGAATTAACACTTGTCATATATCTTTCCCTGACGTCATTCTCTCTTCCCATGAAAATATGAAGTTAGAAATTGGTTTGTTTGAAGAACAATCACCTACTTAGAGTAACTAAATGCTATTTTAAAATAAATCATGCTTTGGCATACTCTTTTCTTTCAGTGTGAGCTCAAATACACATACATGAACACCACACTAGAGGGCAGAGCTCTTCTACTGAGACAATTGGGTATTTGGCCCAATCCATTAGGCAGCTTGGACTGAACAAAGGCCTTACATGTGGACTACACAAGTCACTGTTATACACTGCTGTAAAGCACACGCACAGCCTGTATGAGACCCACAGAGGGGCAGAGTCAGTACTCTGTAATGCGCTGTGTTATGAACCTGCTCCACAGGGGTCACACACTGAACAAAGCCTTCTTCAATAATAGCCTTACCCAACCCAGGCTGCCAATTACTGTTTATACAAACATACAACCCAAAAAAACAAGCTACTATGTGCTACAATGGGCACCGGTTGTCAAATATTAACGGAAAGTTGATCTACATTTAATTTTGTGGTATATAGATGTGCTTAAGACTAGGATCTGGATCGTATCCTGCATTTAACACTGGCCATTCAAATGTCACTCATCAGCCAGACAGATATCTGATTAGTAAGCAAATTATATACAATAACCAATCAGCACAACACAGTGAACAATTAGAAGAGTTGGTATACAACAACTATCCTCCTGTGTCATCACAGTCATGATCCTGTTGCTTTAAAACAGTGGACTGGAGCGAGATGAAGAAAATCAACTGAAACTGAATCCAACTGGCGCTTTATTTTAACTAACTGGCACCAAAACTGACTTTAGAATTAACCTCACTTAAACTACCTAAAAGCATGAATCCAAAGTTCGTTCTTGTGAAATGATGAAAGTTTAAATCCTAGCAACCATTAAAATCAAAGAATTTATTAAAGCAAGATTTTTTATTTCTTTTATACAACCAACAAGAAAGGATACAGCACTGATTATAAAAATCAGTGTGTCATCCTTTGGGTTGCCCATCTCCCAACCCACACACACACACGCACGCAAAAGGGAAAAAAAAGGGAAAAAAACCCCATTACAATACTGAGGAAGAGGACACTGGTGTCTGTCAAATTCAAAAAAAGGCATCGGAAAGAAATGACTTCAAAGAATTGGCACAAATCAGAACTTTGCAACCGTTACTTGGTGTTTGTTTGGAAAACTGAAATGACTTTTACAAAAAAAAACCCAAAAAACCCTTCACTTCAAATGTTTACAACAGCAATTTTCTGAGCTGATTCCTCTTCTTTAAGGCTAGCAGGGGAGGGACATGTGCATGCGTGTGTGAACACTGCATAACTCTTTAGATAGCAGATGCGAGAATTTCGTTAATTTTCAGACTGTTCTTTGAGAACACTAGTGACAGCATAACTGTATCCGACAGAGAAAGAGAGAGAGAGCGAGAGAGAGAGAGACAGAAGATCGTGCAGATCACGTGAGGATGGTGTCGTCTATTTCTTCACTGGAGTCGGGCAGGCTGGAGATTTTCTTCAGTGACCGGCGGTAACATTCAGATAGCAGTTCATTACTGGCCGAGTCTAGAATGGCACTGATACTCTGAAGAGAAAAAACACAGAAAGAAGTTCATCCACTGAATTTATGGTTACACACATTATTATAAAATAAACATTTCCAAGGGTGTTAAAACATCCACAGTGATCTGCAATGTGATGCATCAATCTGTATAATGTAAAAACAAAAAAAATTTAATTTATTACTGTATTTACCCTGCTCATATCAAAGAAATATATACATATACATACACCTCCCAACTCCCCCGGCCCAAAACACACACCCACCCACTCTCCCCTGCCCTGTTTCTGCCGGTGGTAGAGAGATGGCTCTCTTGCTCTCTGCAATATGGCTGATATCCATGTGATAACAGGTGTGTGTGTGTGTGTGTGTGTGTGTGTGTGTGTGTAACCCACCTGCATGCCCTGCTCCCCCTGGCGGAGCCGGAGGAGACTGACGATGGTGTGTTCGCTCTGGGCGCGGACGCTGGTGTTCTTGTCTTTGGTGTTATCCAGCAGGGCTTTGATGAGGGGCTTCACTAGAGTGGGCTCAAGGGCGGGAGTATCCGCCTCCCTACACACCCACCACAGCACGCGCTCCGTCACCAGGCGGATATCACTGGACTGGTTCTGCAGACACTGCATGACGAGCACAGCACACAGTAGCATTAATGAAAGAAATGATTATATATAATATAGAATATCTTATTGAGTTTCTACAGATCATTTAAGTGACAGCTGTAACAAAAAATAACGTATTAAATTTCCCAAATACAGCATCTAACTTTTTTGCTCATCACTTTTGAGCTTTTATTTTACTCCCAAAGAACAGCAGCAATGTAAAAAGCTTTGAGCATTTGGAGTTTTTGTAGCTACTTTTACTTGAATTTGGCTAAAGGCTTTCCCACCTCTGGATATAATGTGAACAGTTAAGTTGCAGCAGTTTCTAAACATCACTGGTGTTTTAGTATTAATGCAGCAGATTGAAGAAGCGAACCTTGATGAACTGAGTGATGACGCGAGGTGAAATGGCGTCTCCTCCGGCTGATCGGAGCTGGTGTCTCATCAGGAAACCCATGGCCCTGATCCCACTGCAGGCGATGGGAATCTACAGGACAGAGGAGGAAATAAGAGAATTAAAAGAATCGCAAAAGTAAAAAACCCTCACCTGACATCAAATATGTACAAAAGGAGAATAATTTTAGCAGTGAGGTGGTGTTAAATTACTCTGTCTGCGGTGGCGCTGGATAAAACGGCCTCCAGCACGGCTGAGCTGTACTCCGGAGCACACAGCTGCTCAGGAGCTGATTTCACTGCAATCGCCAGAGCCAAACTGCGGCCGTGCCGCACCATCCAGTCCACCCCGGACACATCCGCTACAGGGACAAGATATACCATTAACACCATTTTTTTGAGGTTGAAATCAATTACAATATTCATTAAAACATAAATGGAATCATTTTGTGTATTAGTATTAAGCATAGGTTCTAATGTATGATTACATTTTTTTTTGTTTTATTTCTCGAACAGAAGTAAAGATTACTATTAAAAGACATTGTTTGAGTTTTTATTGTAAAGTGATGTAACAGTAAAAACAGTCTAATATGTCCAAACTGAAATAAGGAGCAGAAACCAGGAGTCACAGAATTCAGGGTAGGTGTTTATTTAATATGTATAAATGAAGCCTTTTGACATAAAAGTTGAAAATTTTAGTTTAAGAAACGAAATTGTTTTTTAAAAGTTGAAATCAATTATAATATTAATTATAGGCAAAAAATACATTGGGAGTTTGGGAGCCCTGGGTCTAATGACCGAGTGTAAATATTAACATCCTCCTCAGAGAACACACTCCTGCACATTTGAATTTGCTGTATTTACTATATTGGTGGTGGGGGTAAAAATATGTGAATAAATAATTATGTTTTTCTCCTTATATGTTAAACCCTGAAATTTAAGCTACATTTTTATTATTAAAGGTTTGTAACTTGTGAAATATAGTTTAATGGAGGCAAATGCATATGACTACTTTAAAAATTATGAATTTGAAATCTAAACTAACATCAGATTTTAGAGTCAAGTTTCTGTGAACTGTTTCTTAAACAATCATTTAGATGAAGCAGCACGACGTTATTACTGTTTAATAAATGATTACCACAATTGATTCTAGTTTAACAATAGTTACAGCAGGAGGAAATGGAGGAAGCCTGTGTGGTGTTTAGTGGTTTTACCGAGAACATGCTGCTGTAGTATGGCCTTCAGCTCCTCTTCAGACAGGAAGGCGCACAGCACACCAATACACCCGGCCGAGGCCATCCGTGTTGCATCCTGCACACACAATGCTCGTATAACCATGTTTGTGAGGACATTCCATTGACTTATGTAGTATCACATCTCAGGAACTACACCTTCACATAAACCAAACCTTTACCTCTTTAACCAAAATCAATCTTTCTGCTCTTTTAGTTTTTCCTAAAATATGTCCCCAATTTTACAACTTCTTGGTATTCCTATCATGAGGATACTTGGTCCCCATAAAGAGATTAATACATGACACAAACACAGCACAAGCACATTGTTAAGGTGACACTTCACAATACCACTTCCTGTGTGGTTTCATATCACAAAAATGAACTTCATACACAAATTTCTCTTTGCAGAGACATTATTACAATGTTATTACAATTAATGGCTCATCAGTCACTAAATGAGAAAACTATTTGTTGAATTTAATTTTAATGAAAAATTTTAATGCAGTTTGGAATAATAAATCTTACAAAATGTGACAGAGTTCATATATATATATTGGGTCTTTTATTTACATCATTAATCCAGAGGCAGCAGGGGCTGTGCAATGATGATAGTATTAAAGTGTGAAAGCAGGATTAGAGTTTAAGGGCAGAGGGCTGAATTTACAGACTGCAGCTTGGACAAATGATGTGTAACTATTTATAAGATCTATTCTTTGGATATCGATTCTAAATGCAACTAATATTGCTATTTATTGTTATTCTGATTACAGACAATGGGAGGAAGGGCTGAACTGACCGTTTCTGAATGAAAAGTTTAACTCCGCTAGGCTGGAGTATTTGAGTGTTCTATTAATATCGGCCGCTGATACAAGACACAGCAATGCCAAATATTAGTGCAGTCTCTCACTGGGTGAGGGAGGGAGTGACGATAGTGTTCTGGAATCTGAGGAAATCAAGTTTTACATTTTCTTGCATAAAGAAATGGGTAAGATGCTAAATTCAGAGCAGGTTTGGTGTGAAACGCTCCGTTCTTCAGTCAGAATGCTGCAAAATTGTCAGACAGCTATGGCTACTAGATTAAAATAGAAATTTTTTTTTATTTAGCCCAGCTTTCTGTTCATTCAGAATTCTTTTCTTTTGATTTATGTCTCACTCATTATTTCCCCTTTAATATGTAGAATTGTCAGACTGCACTTTTGTGAATGTGAATGTTGTGAAAAACAGTGCTGTACAGTCTGTGGTGAGCAGTTATACCTCGTCGTGTCCCAGCATGCCTAAAAGCGTAGTAGTGATGTTCTTCCTGATGGCCGGGTCGACTTTCCCCCCAGCACCTTGAATGACAAACCTCAGGGCTTGGAGCATCGTCTCTCTGCATCACACAACCAGAATTTTACAATGGAATTCTGTGCATGTTCTAATACTGCAGTACTTTAATGAACAACATCCATTAACCCGTCCCATCATCCCATGTTAACATTTTCAATTATAATTAAGCCTCTGTTTCACAAAGGTTCTTTTAAGACCGGCGTAGTAGTAATAAAAAAAATATATTTTCATATAAACAAGGTATGAATTGTGCAAATGTAATGGAAGAGAGTTTGTAGGGTAAAGTGAAGTTGCTGTTGATGTATATAATAACCAACTTCAGGTGGGATAAAGGGAGATAGATGGGTATTGAAAAGCTTTACCGTAGTCTATACTATGTTTCTCTAATTTGTCTATTTGCTTCCGACAGCTGGGATAGTCTGGTTTAAAGATTTGTAAAATCTCTTTCTAGTGTATTTCGAAGGTGGGAGGACATGCTTAGAGGCATCCATGCTCTGGTTCCACTATAATTTATAAAGGTTTTGGAGAAATACATTTGAATTTCACTCAAATATTAATGCTAGACTGACACCTCCTGGCTGTTTGGGTGCTGATCCCATTGCCCATCTGTAAACGGGCTCTTGGCTTTGTTATGGATTTAGTCTGAGAAGAGTAATATTGAGATTAGGCCCCCAGCCCTCCCACCTCACACACACCGCTTTCAGAGATGTTGGCTTCGTGTGGTGCTCACATTAGATTTAAAACCCAAGCACAGCCTGACTTGACCCACGTCTTCAAGAGTCAAATTTGGTACCAAAGTGGTGGAATGAATTTCCCCTGACCCTCAGGAATACCGAAACTCTCACCGTCTTCAAATGGAAACTGAAAATGAAGTTCTTCACTGAGCACTTAGGACAACAACAAACTGCAGATAGAAGACTAATATTTTACAGTTCGTTAATGACAGTCAGAGAGGACACTGGAGGACTCAGTTTAGGTGTACTAGTGTGAGGGACGTGTTTTAAGGTGGACTACAATGCACAGTTGTAAGTCGCTCTGTTCAATGCTGTAAATGTGAATGTAAATGATAAATAACCTAAATTCTAGCTATAGGTCCAAATGTCCCTGCAAGTGGCCCACCTGATGCCCGAGTCTTCAGCATTGCGTATGGCCGAGAGCTGCTCAGTGAACAGAGGGTCTACTTTCATGTGAATGGAGACCAGCTGGCCCAGAGCCTCGGCTGCCCTCAGCCTCACTGCCCTGCTCGAATCCTGCAGTGCCTTCAGGAACGTGGTCTGGAGCTGCGGCAGGAAGGGCTTCAGAGCAATACCCACCTACGGAGGGGAAGAGAGGAAGTCAAGTCAAGTAGGTTTATTGTCATTTCAACCATAAACAAACAGAACATAGTGAAACCAAACAAAGTTCCTCCAGGACCACAGAGCCACAGAAACAAAAACAGATACACCAGAAATGAATTCAGGACAGAACTACAGAGTGCAAAGAGAGCAAATGAGAGAGTGCAAGTAAAAAAACACAACAGGACAACATATAGTGCACTTGACAAAAGCAGCTACAGTACAAATTCGAATGAATACAGCATGATGACTATATTCTAAATAGAGATATACAGTAAGCAGCAGGACAGAGAACATGCAGTTAGGGTTGTCAAAAAAAAATTGATTCTCAGATACTAATCAATACTACAATTTAGTATTGAGATCAATCAACACTGGTATCGATATTTAAATGCCAATTATGTATCTGCTGACAGATTACAACAATTTTCAACAGGCATTGCAGCGGGCAGCCCCTCCCCCGGCTACCTGGAGGACCCAGTGTTTACAAAGCAGGGCCCGTATTTAAACATGGGCACTGCAAAAGCTAGTGGTGCTTTCTCAACCAAAATTATGACTATATATAGTCACATTTATCACGAGACAAATACAAGACGAGACAAAGCATAAATATAGAGTTGGGAGAAATGACATTTACATTCACATTTACAGCATTGAGCAGAGCGACTTACAACTGTGCATTGTGGTCCACCTTAAAACACGTCCTTCACACTAGTACACCTAAACTGAGTCCTCCAGTGTCCTCTCTGACTGTCATTAACGAACAGTAAAATATTAGTCTTCTGTGTGCAGTTAGTTGTTGTCCTAAGTGCTCAGTGAAAAACTGCATTTTCAGTTTCCATTTGAAGACGGTGAGAGATAAGTAAATAAATAAGGTTAATATTTAGTGCAAGAAACACTGCAGCACCGTGTTTGTAACCATCATCAAATAGTCACCATAGTGACTGAACCGACAGCAATGCAGTACAGCTGAAAATGCTCTGTTACAATCCGCCTGAGCGGCGTAAGATTCTGGAAATAGCCAAACCTTGGCGAGCAGAAGTGTCAGAGTCTCAAGCAGAGCCGTCTTCACAGTCCAGGCGAAACGGTCTCCAAGGATACGGATGAGAGGTCCAGTGATGTGGACTACAGAGGGTCGGAGAGCCTCAGCAGAGGTCAGCCTGATCACTCCTCCTAAAGCACGCGCCGCCTCCTCCTTCTGCTCTGGACTACCTGTTAACACTCCCTCTCTCAGAACCGGCAGAATACACGTCACTCCCTGTGAGAGGAGTGTAGAAACAAAAGAATGTGTGATTTAAAAGAACTTCTGTTTTAACCCCTAGAACCCTGAGGGCATTTTCCCCACTTATGCATTACCATTTCTTTAACATTTAAAGCCTTAAACAATGTGTAATGTACAAATGTCTCATACCCCTCCCACACACATCCTGAATCAAACACACGATTGGGCTTCTCACATCAAGTTTTTTCGGATTTTTTCTTTTTAACAATCAGAACAACAAATATTTAGTCATTTTGACTTTTTAAACACCATTTTTATGGTCTCCAAAAAAGAAGTAAATTTTTTTTTTTTTTGTATGAGATCTCATTTCTACACAATGTATTGTTAGGGCTGAGTATCCTTAAGGTTTTAACGCTATTACTACTTCTATCGATACCACTTATTGGTTCGGTACTTTAACTGTACTCTCATCTGTACTTTTTGTTGTGTTTTTTTATTAAATTTAATTAAACAGAAATAACACTTTATTTTTTAAATGTAAAATAATTATCTATAGCTTAACAAACACCAATGTTTGAGCAAATATAGTCAGAGTATCTTCGTTACTATCTTCAAAAAATGGAGATTAAACAACGTCCTGCTCTGAACTTTAAGCCAGACGAACTGGCCGTCATACACAAATATGTTGACAAAAGTATAGGGACACCACCCATACAGTCACACACTTCGCTTTGAAAATCACCTTAAGCGAAAAAACGAAAACGAAGCCCATTTGTACCACAAACGGAAGAGCCCTGCACAGACGGGTCGCCTCTCCAAAGCTGGGCGGAGTTGATCGGCTAACGTCGTTATCACACGGTCCGGCGAGGCATCTAATGATTGTGTCCACCTGTGTCTAGTGAATGTTCGTTAGTGTCCGTGTC
>JBBPDB010000017.1:6758551-6788543 GCA_037974465.1 Brachypetersius altus | reverse complement strand
GCACTGACCCACAGCAGTGCGCACTACACACTAAACCTCAGTGCACTGACGCTAGTGCGCGATTTCAGACACACCCATTGTCTGGTCACCATTGTTTTCCCGCATTTCTTTTCACACAGTGCGCTCCGTTTCCTCCAGTTTGGCAGTATCCTTCGTAAAGGAGTCGCATTTGCACTCTCGTTTGAATGAGTTTTACTCTTTTGTAAATAAAAAGCCATGGGAGAAAAGGAGTTACAGTGATCCCCCAGTTTTACACGAATCAGGAGTCGCGGATTTTTTTATAGAACCAAACTGGTTGTTTTACGTGGAAATCTCAACAATAACGTGCAAACTACGAACATCCTCCGCCTTTTTTTTTTTGAGAACCGAACTGAATAAAGGAAGAAGAAGAAGCCTGCGCATCTGCTCTGTGTCTTCTACTCCTATTTTAGTGTTTTAAACCTGCCCCCTCAGTTATTAATAGGCTGTGCTCTGTCTAAACATGAGTTATTTCAACCTTTCTTTTGTGTACAAGTGACTATTATGGCAAGCGAGCGGTCGTTAGAAAGGTCCTATATAACTGTGAAGCTTCAAAGATTGATGCAAGCACATTCCATGAGCACATTTCATGGGGGACTAAAGTATTGGGACACCCGGGCAGTCTTGGCTTTTGCTTCTTTGAGTCTGAAGTACCATGTTTGCAAGTCTCACACACAACAGAAACTCTTATCACGTGATGCATCTTCTCGCATAATGCACGTTGCAAATCACGTTACATGTGCTGTAATTATTTTCCGTATTTTTTTTTACATTATTACTTTAATTACATTATTTATTACTTACCGATTTCCGATCCAGTAATTTAGGTCAGGATCAGACCGATACCAATACAGAATATCGGATCGGCGCATCTCTAATGTAGTTAGATAGTTACATAGTATGTAATGGTATTCAGTCGTCACAGTTCCCCTTCCTCCCTTCCCTTTTTCTTTCCAAACTCATTGTCCCACTTGTTATGTCCACCTGTAGTTCCATTGTAACCCTGCCATGTCACATTTGTTGCCAGGTGTTTCCCATGTGTTGCATTCCAAATGTGTGGCTGTGCAAAATTTGAGTCGGCACATGACATTTACTGGAGAAAGTACTGCTGATGTGAATGATGTAACACAGCAGCCAAAACATTTATTTAATGCTAAAAAGTGCTCATGTTAGTAAAAGCAGGTGCATTCTCCATGCTACATTCAGTTTACAACCACTTAAACAGACTCACGAATAAAGAAACAATGTACCTTTTACATCACATCATTTATCAGACGCTTTTATCCAAGGCGACTTCCATTCCCTACCTACAGGGGGAGCAACTCAGGGTTAAGGGTCTTGCTCAGGAACCCAGTGGTGGTGTGCTGAAGGTAGGATTTGAACCCATGACCTCTTGGTCTAGAGGCGAGTATCCTACCCACTACGCCACCACCATAACACTGGTGTTCTTTAGAAACTGCTTTTTGTTTTCAAACTATAGACGCTGCATAAGTTTTTGTTCCACACAAATTCAACAACTGGTTTTGTTGATTAATGTTCTTGTATTTGCACTTTGAGGACAGTGGTAATACAGACAGTGAGCTAATATCTTTGTTGATGTTTATCTATAAACATGATTTTCAGTTTCTAACATCTGTGAAACGATGTTAGTTGGATGAAGGAGTCACTTGTTTGATTTTGACTCGTTTGACAAGATGATTGTTGTACAACAGCACAAGCAGTGGTTGCTATGGTTACAGTGCTATAGTAGTGGTGAATGAATAAGAGGCAATGTAAACTGGATAAAGACAGTTTATAAGAGAGTGTAACGACAAACAGCTTCGCACAATAACTGAAAATATTTGTTATATGGCATTGCTCGTCAAACAGTGTTATCATTGTGCTTTTGAGTGTCCTGCATGGCGCTCGCTTAGTCACTTCGGATGCAGTCTGAGTTTAGTGTGATTTAGTTACCAATTAACTGTCAGATGTATTAATATAGAAGTCTAAATGTAAAAAAAAAAAGTTCTAAGTGTAAAGATGATAAAATTTCGATTGTAATCCTAACTCCATTAACTTGCACTGTTGCATCAGCATTTGGAACGGGAAGATTGTTGAACGAACCCAAACACTGCTGTGATGTGAAACTAGTCAGTGAGACACCTGTGTGGCACTATGCGCTTAAGAGTTCATCAAAGAAATGAACATATAGATTTATTTTGACCCAAATTGAACTAGTAGAGACCCAGACAGTAACAGTCTTCGTGCGGGTGTGTACCGTTCTCTTATCGGGGCAGGTGGATGCGAGGAAGCCCAGCAGCAGGCCGAAGAGTGTGGGCAGGATCTCCCGGAGTGTACGCGGTGTGTTTGATACAACGATCTTCCAGACGTGTAGGGAGGCCTGCCGGACCACCAGCTGTGTGTCCGAGCGGCCCATGTAGAGGCCAGACAGCACACGGTTCCTCCTCTCTGGCCCCAGGGCACCAATAATGGCCTGAGGAGAACATCACAGAACGTCAGCCTCACACTCCACTAACACACAAGCTCACAGTTTCTAAAGTCACAGCACAGCGAGTCTGTACCCTGTTGGACTGTGCGGTGCCAAAGTTGTCATCCTCAGACGCCGTCTCCGTTGTCATCTTCCCTGAAACCCCCGAGATGTGGAACAGCAGGTCTCCTAGCAACTGCACTGAGCTGAACCTGTGGCCAGAGATTTTCCTATGTTAGAATCACTCAAAGCTACTGTATCGCCATGACAACCACCATCTGCAAGTCTAATATAGGCTGGAGAGTAAAAACGATGCAGAGAAACTTAAATCTGACTGCATGCAAAAAAGTGTTATTTTGTAAAGTTAAAATCTGTGAAATTGAATATATAAGCTTTCATTGTCAGATAACTAAGAATATGAAATTTTATTTTGAGGTATTTTAAGTTACTTTAAAGAAATAATGCTATCAAGTAAAAGTATAACATTTTCAGTGACTTAAAATATCCAAGTAATCTTATAATTCTCTCCAACATTCCCAAAATAAAAAAAACAAAAAACATACAAAAACCCCTACACCTACTCAGTCTGTGTGCATACACTCGAAAAACTGCAAGGGCTTGTCAAGATTTCATTTTTTGCAAAGACCTTGTTTTAAGAAAGCTCTAGCAGAACCTTTTGCTTTATTGTAGTAGCCATGTATGTCCCACCTGATCCTCCATAGGTCGTCGAACAGGCCCTGTTCCAGCTCAGGCAGCAGGAGGGCGATGGCCGTCTCGGCGTACATGCTGATGATGCGCTGGCCTGCTCTCAGGGCTGTGTCTCTCACATACTCATTCTCATCAGCCAGAGCCTGAAAACAGCAGACACCAGGTTACATCTGTACTTAAATACTATGAGTTTCTGTATTTATTACTGTATGTTTATATGCTGCTGATTATCTGCACTTATAAATGTATACGGCCGAGAAAAGGTTTACTTTTACTTTTGACTTAAAGAAGGTAGATATAGCCCTGAGTGTGTCCTGATCTGGGGTTTTAAGGTAATTCAGGTACCTACACTATGTAAACATCATCCAGAATCTTCCATACCTTTAGGATACAGGGAATGATGGGGCCCACATAAGGAGTAAACTTCTCCCCGAAGGTGAGAGGGAGATAAATGAACATCATGATATAACCGTCGCGGACATGAGAGGCGATGTCCACCTTGCTGGCCGTCTGGACCACGTCCGGCATCAACTTATCAAGTTTTTCGACTCCTAATCCGGCCATCACCTCAGCCAGACCTGAGAGTAAGCATGAGAAAGGAATTGACAGTAGCGTTTTAAAATCGGTGCACTACAACTAAAATATTTTTTTTTCTGCAAAGGTCTTGAGCCTCCCCTCATTTCTTCATATTTTTGCTTCGTTTTTGTATTTTTAAATGTAGTCTAGAACAGTTCTACAGATTTCCTGAAGGACATTCAATGACACTCATTTTCAGTCCAGTCCCTGAACCATTTTTTTTTTTAAACCACGCAATGACCTATGTACGAAACATTTGAGAAGAACAACACAGTGAAGAAACAGGAGCAGACAATTCCAGATGATCAGGTGGTGATCAGTATAGTGGTGGTGCTGAATGCTGAGTGGTTGGAACTCCTTTATCTAGCCTCCTTCTATCTGTAAGCCTGTTACAGTAAAACATTTATTCCATTTTCATTTATTTAATCTAATGAGTATACCAAAGATAAGTTTTTACGTAAAATAGCATTTTTGTCAAAACAAGGTGCTTCAGAACAAAATATAAAGAAATGAGGAGTGGTTCATAACTTTGCACAGTACTACTACACTTATGCACTGGTGAGTGTAAGTGAATCTAAGTAGACTCTTTGCTGCCATCTGCTGGTATGAAGTTCAGTGTCTCACCCTGTGCTGCTCCAGATCGGTCCACAGAGCTCTGCTCGGAGGCCAGAGTCTCCATCAGCCAGGGCAGCAGGTCATCGAAGCAGGACTCACCCATGCCCTTCACCATTGCACCCAGAGCCTTCGCCGACACCGTCCGTACCTGCGCAAAAGCATGGAACATTTAAAACAGGAAAAGAGTACAACAAATAAAATATACACATTATCTAATTCAAAAGTTGCAGCAGAAAACATGACCTGTTCATTCATAATTTACACTACCAGTAAATGAGTTTCTATATTAGCATGATACTATATTCAAAATGAGTTCCTTTATTAGCCAGAAAATGTCATGTATAAACACACTATCAGTCAAAAGTTCATACTTAATATTTACCATTTACTACAAAAACACTTAATATTCTTTTCTAACAAATACATTTCCTGTATATTTACCATTTTGAGTCACTTTAACAAGCCATTAAGTGATGACAGTCAATGAGTTAATTTAAAGCAAAAGGAATGTCCAGAATTTGACTCATAATAAAACCAAATTAACATGATAGTCTAAGGGATCTAAGGTTAAAAAGAAAAGAACGGACCTCAGGTACAGGGTCCAGGAGAGAAGTTTTGAGTCCTGGAATCACACTGGGCAGGTAGGGAGACAGATCCTGCACACAAACAGAGTGTAGTAAAGGGGAGATACAGGACAACACAAGACAAGCTGGTTGCAAAGTTATGGTGAACAACAACTACAATCTAAATAATGTAAACAGATGAAACTGCGGCAAAAACACACCTTCTGGTCAGTGAGGGAGTACATGTTCCCGATGATCTGTGCAGCCATCTTGCGCGTATCAGTGGAACGGTCCTGGAAGGCCCTCTGGACGATGGGCATGATGAGAGCCAGAGAGGGGGCATCAATAAAGTGGACAAACTTGGTGTCCAGCAGAGTCTGCAGACAGTGCTGTGTCTTATGAGAGGGGTCAGTCAGTGCATCCAGCAGAATGGGGGTGATGGCTGAAAGAGTGCAGAAAGAAAATCAGCACAAAAAAGCCAATCCTGATTTATGTCTGAGCCATGTTACAGGACAACTGTTATGCTGTGTTTAAACAGCAAATTATTTAGATTAAAGTATTTCATTGAATCTGAAACTGTTTCACAAATGATTTATCACTTTATCACTCGCACCTCAAGAACTTACTATTTTGTGCAAAAGTCTCATGTGCAATATCACTACTTATGCAATAGTGTTATGTACAATACCACTACTATTATGTGCAATAACATACTCTGAGAACGACTAGAGAACAACTCCAAACCACTAGTAAACTTGAGCAGTAATTTAATGCATTTTACTATAGTATTTATATCCACCTGTCTTCTTGACAACAGCAGTTTGTGTATGTAGTATAGTGTATTCAGAGCATAGTATTTCCAGAATATTTTCTGTAGTGTTTTATTTTGACCATTTGATATAGTTCTTGTCTGTGCAGTTATTAGCATTAGCAATTTCCACCGGGATCAGCATTGTGCTCAGACTGATTCCTCAGAGGACTCATCTAACACTTCACTTGAGCTAATAAAATTACATAACACTCCATTAGATGGCACTGAGGATCCCCTTGGGGAAAATAAAAATGGTGGGGGGTTAAAAGGGTATTAAACCAAGCCTTCTCAATAACACTTCTAGATTATATGATCCATGCAAGCTACAATTCTCTTTCTGGCTCACCCTGGATCTCTGGATTGCGGATGACAGAGCCAATCTGTCTCAGGGCCTGCTGGCCGGCCTTCTGCACTTTCACATGGGAGTCGGTCAGCACCTCGGTGAGCTTGGGGACGATGCTGGGCAGGCATGAGGACAGCTGCTTAGGAGCACAGTATGCCATGGCTCCCAACAACTCCACTGAACCTGTACACAGTTGGTCGAGGAAGATGTAGAAGGCAGTTAGGTCTCCATATAGAAGCAAATACCACAAAGCATTAGGAAAATACAGAGGTGACAAATGAAAGGAATTACCAATAAAGGGTTTAAGTAAAGTCAACCAACAAACCATCAGGTCAACAGAAAAGCTTCAATCCATCTGGGTGTAAATTCAACAAGCTTATGAAACTGTACTGGATTGATGAACAAATTCGACAGGTGTTTAGATGACGGCGGTGGAGAAAACTAACAAACTGGTACAAAATCTCCAACAGGTGCTTAACTGGGTTGAGACCTGGTGTCTATTAAATGCCATGGCATATGATTCACATCGTTTTTACTCTTCAAATCATCCAGTAACCACTGAGGCATCATTCTGGAAGAGACTCAGATCATGACAGAAATGTCCCACCATAGAATAGAAGGTGATGAGTCAGAATAACTGAGGCTTTTGGGTCGAGTTTGCTTGTGACCTTAGATACGTCCCTACAAATTAATACAGACATCTCAATACATGGTTGAAGTTTCCAATTCTGTATCATTCTCTTGGTCACACATGCCCTCGAGGAAGAATGACTCCTCTGATCTTATTACTTTTTTCCAGACCTCTGACCTCTCAGTAATGAGGGGTTTATGCACTGCAGCCCCACTACAATATCCCTCTCCATGTAGTCGTGGACAAACTGATCTGATAACACAGTCTGATTATGTTCTTCCCATAGCTCTAACTGTGGATGTCAGTTTAGTCACTGCTCTTATTGGAACATTGGCCAGTTGAATAGTATTTGTGACTTCTGCCATCTTTATCCAAAACTGATCAACTCAATGCACAGCATTTTAAAAGAGAACCCAGGACAGAACATTAACTAAATATGTCTCCCCACTCCTTTATACAGGTTCTTCCTTTGTCACTTATCTATATATATGAGACCAGGCCAGGTGTGTTAAGCGACCTGCTTTAGTTCTCCAGGACTCTTCCTCCAACGCCACAAGAAGAGATGGCAGAACCAGCTTCACGCCATGAGCACTGAGGTTACGCATAACGGCCTTAGCACAGTCATCTGCTGCCTGAGAGACAGAGACAAAACAGAGTGAGTGAGAGAGAGAGAGAGAGGGGAGGCAGACATTTATCGTTATGGAGTACAAGCACTGTATATATGATCAGCATCACACAAATGTGTGTAAAATGCAAATGGCTATAAATGCATTTCTTTAATGCTACTTATGTTAACATTATCTCACAGAAACCACCACTAGACAATAGCAAAAGCTGTGCACTGAACGCAGGAACATACCTTTTGCGCTTAACAGCTGACTATTTGGTCAGTAAAAATAATCCCTAATACCCTTTTTCGTAAGTGCCAATTATAGTAGGTAGACACAGACCTCTCTGACATACTGGTTCCCATCCCCGAAGCAGAGGAGGAGGTGAGGCAGCACGTGGACCACATATGGTTCAAACAGCTTTCCCAGCATGTTGCACAACATCTCAAATGCAAACAGGGCACCTGAAAGAGACAAAATCCCACTACTAAGTCTTCTGGATGCATACGAAAAGACATCATGGCAGAAAATAATCTGGCCTTATATATGGACCACTCTTATTTCTCCACAGCCTCACCCTCTCTGCGCCGGGAGTTTTTCTTGTCCTGGATGGCGTCGGTGAGCGTGGTCATGATGTCCTGCTGTTTGAGTGACAGGATGCCCAGACCCTTCACCAGCCCAGCCAGGCCGTACGCCGCCCCCTTCCTCTCTGCGTACTTATCGCTCTCCAGGAGCAGCTGCAGCAGCTTCCGCACCATGTCTCCCGCATCCTCCTTTATAGCCGGAACCAGAGGAGGCAAACAGCTGGCAACGGATTCCTGAACCTGAAGTGGGATGAGGCGAGGGGAGAATGTAGGCGAGATGAGTCACGTTAAGTTGGTTTCTGCCATTTCAACTGTATACACAGTGAAATGAAAAAACATTCCTCTAGGACCATGGAGCAACACGAGAAAAACAGACCCACAAAGATAAAAAACAGAACACTTTCACCGGGTGCAAATACAGTTAGAGCTGGAGCAATAAAGACGCAGGGACGTCTGGAGGCACCTGTAGACTGAACATACGTAAATGACAGTTTACCTGCTGCGATGGCGTAGAAAGAGCCGTGATGAGTTTGGCCACAATGGGCTTCACTTTGGGGTCACTCTTGTCCAGATGTTTTGCCAGTGAACCCATCAGGATGACCACACTCTGGCGCACTGAATCATAACTAGCATCCTGAGGAGCATTCTTCAGGAACTCTTCAAACACAGGCAGCAGAGAGTTCACATTGTCCTGCAGGGCAAGAAACACCACTCAGACTTACAGAAGAAACTGTATTCAGTCATGTTTAGACATACTCTGGCCAAAAAACAAAACAAAACAAAACAAAAAAACAAACAAAAATCAACTAAACCATCGCAAGACCTGCCCTAATCATACTACAGTGAAGCAGCAGTAATCTCAGAATCTCTTGATGCCAATGCGGATATTTGTATTGTCTATGAAAAATATCAGATCAGTATTTATTAACCTTCATCAGCACAGTCATAAAACTCAACCCCTGTTGAGCCGCTGAATGACACTGATGGCACGCTTATGAAAGCTTATAAAAGAGATCCTATTTTATTCATATGCTATTTTATTGTGCCAGCTGTACACAAATCCTGTCTGTGGTGAAGTGTAAACTGTTTTCTCACCCCTCCTGCTTTCACCCCTCACTGCTTTCTAGCAGCTGATCACACATTTCACACAGAGCCAATGCTGTTCTAATTATTCTAATAACAAAACTGACAAATGGGGGGAAAAAAGAACAATTACAATTTAAAATATCTATATATAAAATAACTATTTTCATTCTACGTGCCTGTAGAAAGAGGTTTATTGCAGCGTTTTTGGTTTTTTTTTTTTGCTACTTGATCAGTTGCATGTTGCTACTGACCAAGTAGCAACACGCAATTCATGCAATACAGGTCCTGGGAAAAAATATGAATCACATAAATAATTTACAGACCATATCAATAGTGCCGTAAGTTTATATAGCAGATGAACTATAGCAGGTGTTTGAGTGCTGTGGCAGTACAGCAGCGGGAAAGGGGGCGTGGCTCTACCTTTCCATGAGAGTTGAGGACTGCCAATGCGGCGTCCAGCATGCAGCGCCGCACCTCGCCGTGTCTGTCATTCAGCGCGTCCGGCACAAAGAACAGGAACAGAGGGGTCACCTGGCTCTCGTCCAGGTACTGAGAGAGCTTGTTCAACGCCAGCGCGATTCCACACCTGCACACAGGTAACACACACCACTCAGACACACAGACCTCACACATCATACAGGACGTATTTAACAAGCAGAGTCCTTGCCTGGCTTCCCACTGGTCAGGAGGAGCTTCAGAGATGACTCGGCCCAAAGCGTCCAGGACTGGAGGTGGTCTCTGCAGATAAAGCTAGCAATTAATTTACAGTTATATTTTTTTTTTTTTTTTTTTTTACATTTAGCATCTTCTTGGATTTCCAAAAAGGAAAGATGATGTACTTTCAAGCTTCCCACTTTCAAGTTAAGCCACATAACTTTTTCTTCTTAAGGTATTAAGAAGGCGTTTTTACTGCCCATGCAAAAAAAAAAAAAAAAGATTCAAACTAATAACTGAGATGTTGACAAAGTACAGCCACTATCTATTTGGGGTGAAGATTCACTTCACAGTTCCTGTATGCCTATGGAAAAGTGCCTTATGGTAATGAATCCATGTTCCATTTATGGTGCTCTCCTGTATATGGATTTGATTTTATGATTTTAATTAGGTGTAACTACAGGGAACTAAATAAACCAAAAACATGTTTATCACTTTCTTTCAGAACTCACATTCATCAAATTCTGCTCTCAGTAGGAGAGCAATGGTGGAGAATTAGAAGACTGCAAATAGCGACTTGTCACTAAAAGTCAGGAGCAGCAAAGGTAATGAAGTTTTTTAGTAGTGATGTATCACTCATTTCAGCAAAGTGATTCAACCACAAGGCCATAAAACAACTGGAAATGAATCATAAATGTAATGAAATTACTCTGCAAGCTAAGAGATTGAGAAAGCGACACAGATAGTAAAAGACAAAGAGTGAAAGCGTGAGAAGGAAAGAGACAGAGAGAAAGTAAAAGCATGAAAGAAAGAAGGAGACAGAGAGAGAGAGAGACAGATATTCATCACTATGGACCCTTTGGCAGAACGGCACCTCAGAAATGAGACGGTTAAAATTAAAAACACTGTGCGTGAGAAAGAAAGGCTTACGTAGAGTTTCTGCTGGTAGAGCTCGGTGAGTCGGGACAGAACAGCAGGGGATTGGTCCTGGTACTGACTCACAGCAATGGACAGAGCCTCAGCCCCTGCCGCCCGCACCGTCTCCTCATAGTGCGTTACATCTTCAATCAGTAGAGGACACAGCTCAGGAACAAGCTCCAGGCACAGAATCTGCCACAGCCTGGAAGAGAGAGACACATACATACACCACTTTAAATTAAAATTCCACTGAATAGTGAACCCCTACTTATCGTAGGTTCCGAGAACCCACATATAGTGAAAAATGCTCAGATGTGGTTAAAACAAATACCTGAAACTGCCTGTTTTTATAGTGTAATCCCAAAATATGCTCCCAAAACACTCATTTTAAACTCAGTAAATTACTTAATAAATTACTCTTAAAGAAAATATAAAGGTAAACCCGTACTTTACAGTGTACACTGAACTTCTGCAGAACTAGAATGGAAAATGCTGACATTACGCCTGCATAGGCTGCAGCGTAATTCATGCAAGCCTGTTTTCTTTTGTATGTCATTTTCTTTGGTATACGCAGATACAGTAATAAATTCATTTAATTTACAGTAATAACACAGGGCTTTAAGAAGAAAAAAAACGAAAAACATGAGAAAACTCGAGGCACTCCAGAGGGAAATTCTGGACAGCAGCTGCATCAAAGAGCAGCAGTCAATCAGCAGCAAGGAGAAGATAGTAGCGTTCTCGGATTGGCTACTTTCAAACCTCTGGGTATTTTACCATCCCAAGACGTCTTAGTATTGTCTGGCCAGTATCAAAACATTTGTTTTATATGGCGATGTAGCCGAATTTACATTAATATTTATGTTACAAAATTAGGAAAATATATTTTACTAAAATGCATGAAAAATTATATTGCCACAAAAAAAAAGCTGCGACATCCTCGTGCGGGGTTGTATATGCTGTTGCCAAGGACGAAGAAAAGGGGGTGTAGCGGACGAGGCCCAGAGGATATCTGTTGTTTCCGCATTAGTGTTTTTCAGGATACAATTATTAGTTCGGTTCTCAGAAAAAAAATCCATGATGCACTGAAACCGTGACTAGTTTGATGTGAAAAGCATCTTTTCAGAGGTGCCGCGCGTCTACATTTGAAATCATGGACTTAAGCGCGCAAAAAAACACTGTGTGTGAACGGCCCCTTACAGTTTCAAGTTTATTATATTTACTATAATTACGAAGAAAGAAAAATAAGGCATCCTTGGTGCGACTGTGACATCCCTCCAACCCACACCGAAACCATGCGTCATCGCCAACTATTCCCGATCAGCAATTTCAGTTTCTCAGATTTATTATGTTCGATATCATAGCTGCAGGTGATGTAAAACAGAAACAGATGCAGAGTGATGAGACTAATGCAGTTTGACTCACTTCTCTGCCAGTGCTCTGCCCTCCTCCTCCACGTCAAACTTCGCCACCCACAGCCTTCTCAGCACATTCAGACCACCAGGATCAGCACAGTCTGTGGGCAAGGCCAACTCCATCTCCAACAGACCCTACACACACACACACACACACCAGGTCAGTGAGTCACAACACTCTGAATCGTATAGCAACAGCGAGGGAGAGACAGTGAGGGAGAGACGTATTCATCAAATAGAATGTAGAATAGGAAACGCGTGTAACAGAGACTGACCCTGAGTGCAGCGTCTCGAACTGAGAAGCAGGGAGACAGCAGAGCGTCCAGAAGGACCTCGATCTCTGCTTGTTCAGCCAGAGCACAGCCCTCCTGCCCACCCGCACTCGCACATAGAGAGGTCAGACAGCCCGAAGCCAGTACCTAGAATGAAAACACACACCCCAAGTCTGGAAGACTTCTACTGTAGATGCTATACTTTAGACACAGGTTCTCAGAGACAACAACTTTTTTTTGTTTTTTCTTTACTGTTTTCTTTGGCTTCATGGAAAATTGAGCTTGTGCTTGTACAACATATAATTCTTCTTTTTCCCATTATTACTACCTGCAGGCGTGGTGTGGAGGTGCCGATCACTTTGGTCAGCAGCAGCAGCATGTTCACCCGGGGCAGAAGCTCCGGACCATCCTGTAAAACCAGCCAAAGCACAATCAGAGAATATTCTGCATCAGTAGACTACAAACACATGACTTCCAGCTGGTAAAAATACCTCATCTATCAGTGTGTCGTCTACGCTGCTAGAAGAGCGGAGCTGGGCGTGTGTGTGGATGGTCTGCAGAGCGCGAGTCAGCATGAGCTCCGTCTCCTCAGATGCTCCGCTGCTCTGGCTCAGGACGGCCTGCAGCAGCGGGAAACAGAAAGAGAATCCCGGTGCGGACATCGGACTCACATCTGCAACACACACACATACACACAGTATACATCACTCGCAAAAAATAACCAAAGCGCTATGGTACCACTTAGACTACCCTAAGAGTTTATAAATTATGTTTAATCAGGTTGTAGACAAATAATGAACAAGCAGTAATAAACAGATGCCATACATTTATGCTGGCAAGATCTGGTGTTTTAATGGTAGTAGCATGATGAAGTTGACAAAATAAGCTAAGCAACAGTGAATGTGTTATTTATAACTGCTTAAAGATTTAAATTGTCTACAACCTGTTCTTCAAACCAACTCAGAAAATATCTACTTCCAGTTCTTGTTTGTTTGCACTCATTCACTAATGATTTTTCCAGCAGAAAGAAACCCTCTGCTGATATAAATGGCTTTGAAGAATTAGCATTGGCACCTATGACTTTTGCCCAGTACTCTGTGTGTGTAGACTCACCGCTCTTGCCCTCTCTCTGTGGTACAGTGTGAGTGTGCAGTAGCAGAACAGTGCGCTGTGTGGCTGTGGTTAGGTCCTCCTGAGCCCACGCCGGGTCCAGTTCACACTCCGGCTTAAGCAGGCGCAGAGTCACATGACCTACCAACAGAGCTAGAAAGACAAATGCTATAAGAATAGCAGCAAAGCACACAGACTCACAAACACAATTTAACTTTACATAACTTAAAAATTTGTTTTCTGGTGCTTTATCCTTTATTCACGTAAATCACTTTAAATGTTGTGTATAAAAATGAACTTGTACACAGAGATGTAGTACATTTGCATGTTCCTCAAAATTTGTGTAATATTGACTAGTATTTCAGTAAATATTAACAGTATGTTCACCACTGCAGTTCCTTTATTAGCTAGAAAATTGTGGTTCACCAGGCAAGTGTTCATCAAGCTAATACGTGATGAAACAGTTTCACTTTTGGTAACAAGTGCATGTAAAGTTCTGCATCACCACACAACCAGTTAATAGGTCAGACATGCACTGTTCCAGATTATTTCCATGTTCCTTGTTTTATTTGACATCTATAGTTAACATTTTTCCAAGAAAGAATAAAGGTCTGCACTTTATGAAATAAATGGATAAATGGTAAAAACCTGTAGTTTGCAAGACATATGGACATGTAGTGTACCTATACTCACAGATTATAAATATTAGAAAATTATACAGTGATCACAGACCCTAATCAGGGACAACTGTCACTGCTCACATCACAACATGAAATCAAGCAGTCAGAACAGTAAGGGAAAGTACTGAATAGTGTCTGAATAGTGGCCTGGAGCAGACTGTATATCTATAAAACCAGTAGCACTTGTATAACAGTAAAGTAGTGTAAATTATATGGTGACGCGGTACCCAGGAAGTTGAGCTCTTTTGGCAGGAGGCAGGTGCCCATGTGGAGGAAGGCCTGCTGGACGTGGGCAGCAGCAAGAGGAGAGTGCAGGAGAGGCAGGAGAACCTGCAGCACCCCAGGCAACTGCCACAAGATCTGAGGAGGACGATGAGCCATAGTGGCCTCCAACAGGCCCACCGCACACTGCAGCTCCACATCCAACTGAGAGTACGAGACAGAAAAAGGTATACATAGAGAATCAGAATCACAGCTTTACTGATCCCGGAGAAGACTGATTACGCTATGACGGCACAGACACAAAGACAAGAACAATATAAAATATACATATAATAAAAAAAAACTTCAGTAAAACAGGAGGAAATAAATCCTATAAATAAATCTGCTGAACCAGTCCCTTACACAAGATTACAATATTGGCCATTCTATCCCCGTTTGACTCTCCCCTGTCCACGAGGGGCATCTGGGTGTGTAACATCACACTGTTTTGTGATGTCAACAAGAGCTGATCAGATTGTGAGGTGAGGAGACACATTATTCAGTGCCAAAGTTCAGTACTTTATAAACTTAAAGGTTTAATCAACATTGGATCCAGCATACAGCACCACAGACTTTGAAAATAAGCTCAGGACTGGTCCTCACCCCCTGAAGCCTCTTCCGGATGGCGGCCTCCTTCTCCAGCTGGTTCTGCATCATCTCCTTCTGCTTGCTGGTCAGTTGAACCTCATCTTTAATTCCTTTCTTCTTCTTGATCTCCTGGAGCACAACCAGAGACAAAAAAAAGTTAAGTCCACACTGTCCGAGCTAAAAAGAGAGTGAACCGAGTGTTCCAGCATCACACCAGAGCTCCTCACCTCCTGTAGCTCCAGCTCGATGATCTGCTCTTTGAAGGAATATGCTTTGTTCTCTCTCTTCATGTTGCCTTTCTTCGCGCTCTCCTGCTGGGCGCTGGAAACACAGGATGATTAATACATGCAGGATGTTTTTGGCTTCTTTGTATTCAGCACTAGTCTGCTGCTCACCTCATGATGATGCTCTTGTCGTACAGCACTCCTTCCGGCATCTGCATGATGGCAAACTCCTGACGCGTCACTTGTTTCAGCGCCGGGTTGGACAGCCATAGGGTCACATGATCCATGACACGTGGCAGCAGTTTCCCAGGAGACAGAACGGACAACTCGGCAACGGCATTTCTCACAGCCTAAAGAAAAAGATTGAATCACTATTAGGGCTTTACAATATATCGTCTGTTACACAACACCCAACTCCGTAATACCGATATCGCAGAAGACTGCAATATGCAAATGAGCCTCTGACAAATCATGGTGTTTGTCAGGGTGACCAATTCCAGCTCCAGTAAAGTTACTGGGTGTTTTGATGAATCAAGGTCTTCATATAATCCATGAAAGGGCCATTTATTGTGGCCAGTCTTTAGCCATTAACAGCAGTGATCGGTTTTAAGGGTTCACTTTACTACATTTTCCTTCCATTTTTTTTTATGTTTGATGGGTTTGTGTGCCAAAAACATAATTCATCAAAACGTATTCTTACATGACCATTTCCCCAACCATAGAACTACACAGGACATTGTTATTTTGCCTTAAAGGCTTAAATGGGTCTTTTCTGATTGGCTGCCTGGTACTACAGCTCATTCGAAAGTCAGCATGGGGTTGTAACACTCCTTGGAACTTCAGCATTAGTGTGCAGAGCTAAACTTCTGCAGGGGGAGTAAGGAGGCATATGGAAATATGCTTGTCTTATGCAACACAATAACTGGTTTGAAAACTTTCCAAACATGGACAGCATGGATGGTGCAGCGAATGGTTACATATTTTAAGAATATTTTGGCAGAAAAGTGATGATACTGACCCTTCAATACATTGAAAGGATTCACAATATGTAGCAGTAAAAACACAAAACTGATTCTGTCTATATCTTGCAGCTCTAATCACTACCAATCAGAACCAAGCCTGGGTGATAGGGCAGTGATTGAAATTTAAATCAATGATGCTTTAAAGGTGATCACGTCGGGTGATATAATAGACCAATTTAATTTCAAACAGCTTGCTAAATATTAATCAGCACATATCAATGCTCAGTATTAATCCATTATTTTGACAGCATATGAAGTCAGTTCAAAACCGTCTCTGCCGCAGGTTTCCCCAGAGCATTTTCGTTAGAAGTAAAACGATCAAAATACAATACTTGTATGGTTTGCAACATCTATAGCTGAGTCACAGACGAGCTGTGCTAAACCAACAGAAAATATCTTTTTTTTCCATTAATAAATACAATTTTAAACTTTGCTTTGAAGCTCACTTGAAGCTCACCTAACTCTGCATTTTTGTGTGGACAGCAAAGAAAGAATTTCATTGCACAGAGAAATGCCTTTTCTTCTGTACAGATAACAAATGCATTGAATCTTGAGTGGTAGTTTAACACCTCACCAGCAAAGGGTGTTGTTAGCATGCAAAATACTTGCAACACACATAAGTAACAGATAAAACAGTGTTTACTTAAACCACAAGTACTCCACAGGGTCATACAATGTTTCTACTGTACACACAATCACAGTGCACCACAGGACACTGTCTGAACGATAATGTGGTGGCTGTGGTGGAGTTGCTTTGCAGGTCTGTCTGGTGCCACAGACGCTGCTCTGGTGCCTGACATTCTCACACGAATGCTAATAAAATAGACTGAAAAATATCTAAATGTGGTTTTGCTCGCCAGAAATTCACTAGACAGGTAAGTTGGGAGCAAAAATACTTTCATTAAGTAATTGCTGTCATGTTGCCAGAAATGAGCAGGAGGCCGTTTGGGAAGGACTGAGCTCAGGCAGCAGAAGTATTTTCAAAGTCTGTAACAGGCCCAGGACTAATTCATTTTAAGGGACATCTTTAGGGCAAGGTATAGTGAGGGGTGCAAAGTCAGTTTTTTTTTTAAATTAAAAGACATTATGGAAGAAACATTAGACAATGATACGACTGTAATGCAATATTTTACATCAAACAAATGCTAGCAGTGCTCAATTTAAGCAGAACAGTACAGTGGTTATAATTCAATATGCATATGAACAACAGTATTGGGCCCCTTGTTTTCCAGGGTTTCGGCTAAGCCCCTTTACTTCCAGTGAGGGGCAATCTTAATGGTTCAGCAATACATTTTGCTTCCAACATTGTGGACAGAATCTGGGGCAAAACCTTTTCTATTCTCAGCATGACTGTGCACAAAGCTGGAGGAGTTTGGAGTAGAAGAACTTGAATGGTCGCCACAGAGCCCTGACCTCAACTGGAACGGAGACTGCGAATCAGGCCTTCTCATCCAACAAATTTCCAAAGAGACTACAAAATCTACTGGAAGCTGTTATAGCTGCTAAGGTGAGGGGACTCTATATCAAAGGCTAAGGATTCGAATGTAGTGCCTGTTGGTGGAATGGCCAGTCGCCCCAATACTTTTGTCCAAACAGTGTATCACATATCTACACTGCACTGAACTAAACTGACTTCTTCTGCTCATTTTGTGATGACACCTGCAGCTGGCCAAAGTGCTGCTATTAAGTGTACACTCAGAAAAAACGTATTCTGTTTGACAGAATTCACCATGAGGCGATAAAATATATCAGTGGTTTAGATTTGGCTCAGTGCTGCTGAAAAGACTATGTAGGTGGTGGTACTTCAGCACTGATATTAAAACAGTGATACTGAAGTTATCCAGCCCTGAGCATAATAGAACAACAGTTTAATCTACAAGAAATGCACAGACGTCGATTCAGCTTTGTTGTTTGTCGGGGGGATAAAATAATGAAAAGCGTGAGTCAGACCTGGTTGTCAGTATTCGCCTCCAGCAGCAGAGGGAGGATTTCCTCCATGTGGGTGTCAATAAACTCAGCAGCGTCCATCTTCATGCCGGACAAGAGGAACGGCCACAGCTCTGACTTGGAAGCCACTACAGAACAGAAGGGGAAAAGGAGATGAAAAGATTTTCGAGGACAAAAGAAACGAGATACATCGGCATGAGCAGAACACAACACGAAGAAAAGATCAGAACTTGAGAAAGTGTCGAGGAAATGAGCTCCTGGTTTGGGAACAGTTCCGTACAGGACACTGAGGAACTACAGAGAGTGATCCAGGCAGTGGAACGCTGCACCAGATCAGCATTAAAACAGTGATACTGTTTTAAAACTGATCTGGTCTCTGCAAGGCATTTACACCAGGAGATGCAGGACCAGAGAAACCAGCATCATCAGAGGCTCGTCTCACCCTGTATCCGTCAGCTTGAACTGCTAATATTAGGTAAACAGTATTATGGCCCAAAAAGAGAGGATCAGGAGGAGCATCCATCCTCAGAACAACAGACTCTTAACCAGGATACGACACCACAACTTTTAACCATTCATTCTAACTGAACACTCTACCTCACTGTCTCTCACCACATCTGCTATAGATGAGAATTTACTTACACTAACTGCACTTTACATTACAAACTCTATTCAGCACATTTCTCATCTTGTTTAAACTTGCAAATGTTTTACACTTGTTTATTTGATTTTTGTTCTTATTTGTAGCTTTTAATGCTCTATATTATTAGTATATATACGTATCAGTGGCACATTCCATTACACAGTATAACCTTGGATCAGGATTAATATGACCAATACTGGTTTGATTAAAAAGTGTCTGGATCACATCCGGCCCCTTTCTTTTAGATTAGACTGGGACACACCTTTTAGTTTTGGCAAAAATATTAAACAAGGTAATACACACTAGTCAGATCAGTGTATTTACACACCTATAGAAGGATGATGAGTGACAATGATGACTTCTAGAGCCAACTTTTCTGCTTCTGCAGGGTCATTCCACTGGCCTGCCACAGAGCAGATCACAGTCAGAGCCTCCAGAAGGATTCGTGGAGGGACGTACGACCGGCCGAGCTCCGTCAGCTCTCCTGTCTCTGTCTGAAGAGCCTCTGGGGGCAAAACCTGAGAGGGGGAAGAGGCACAGAGTCATTACGGCAGGCATTTTTGTGGGGGAAAATGCAGTTCTTATGGTCTTCTAGAAAAAAAACAAACCTTATGTTTGTTGATGACAACTCGCAGTTCTCCCAGAAGGCCGTGGGCCAGGCTGGAGCCGCCCAGCGAGGACAGGAGCTTCTTTATAGTCTGCTGGGCGCGCTTTCGCACTCGCCATACCCGACACAGGAGCACAGCCACCGTGGCCCGATGGTACATCCTAAAGAAAGAATTGGAAATCTGTGTGTTTTTAGGACTGACTTCCTGACTTTACAGGAAAACAAGAAAAATAAAATAATTCTTAAAATATTAAAAAAAAAATAGGGGGTGGGGATTCCTGATACCAGCCCACAATTCTGAACTCAGTGCAAGTGTATTATGAAATCAGGTTTACACCCCTGATGCTGTGTGTTTCACATTGTGGCGCAGAACTCACTGAGACTTGCTGTTGTTGAGTCTGTGGGGGTGATCCAGGAACAGCCTCTCACACAGCTGCAGCACGGTGCACAGCGCTAAGCAAACAGGACACAGAGCAGTGAGAACATAGTAACACTTCACAAAAGATCTGTGTACGAATGTCACAGGAACTCACCTTCCTCACCAGCCTGAGAGAGGAACTTCTCTGTGGTGAACAGGGGTTTCTTCTCATCCAGTACCAGGTTCCAGAAAGAGGTCAGTTTAGATTCTATAGACAGAACAGACATCCATTAAACTTGAGGTCCACCATTTTTTCCCCACAGCTTCTGCAGTTAAACGGTCACTGAGACAAGAAACTACTCAGAAAATGTTGTGTGTGAGAAAATAAATAAATAAATAAATAAATAAATAAATAAATAAATCACACACACAGTACTGTGCAAAACTCTTGGGCACCTGAGAAAATTATACTTAAAAGCTGTTTGCTACTGGGCAGTAGGGTTACGTTAGTATTAAAACACTAATTTTACAATAAAAACAAATAATATTAATACAGTAAACCATAGTTTCTTGTATGGCAAAGTGTTTGCTTGACCATTTCCAGACCGCCGTACTCATGGAAGCCCAGTATTACTTGTAGCTTCCATCAGATACCTGGGTTGGCTCTTTTTACTTCATTAGATAAAATTAGGTGTGTTGCTTACGAAAACTTTATAAATCCACACAATCACTGGAGGCATCGAGCAGAAATCTGGAACCAAACCTGTGTTCTTCAAACCAGCTCACAAAAACACTCAAAAACCAGCTCAGAAACAAACCCAATGCTGATATAAATGGTTTCAAACAAATGGCACATGTGTCTAACACTTTTGCACAGTACTGCACATACTCACACATACACAGACTTCACATCTGTGCTACTCTGAATGACTTTACTATACAGCAGGAAACTGGACAAAACATGAACTGCCTGAACAAACACTGGACCACTAATCCCTCACCAGGCACTGAGTCCAGCATGGAGAGACGACACAGCAGCACAGAGGCTGCCACTCCCTCAGTGAGCAGGGCATGCTGGGAGCTCTGGGCAGCAGATTTCTCCACCGTCTGAATGAGGAGAGGAACCAGATCCACAGCCTGGCTGAGGGTGTCGCCTGGGGAAAAAAATTGAAACAGGAAGAGACAGTGTGATATGAATTTTCAAAAAATCAATAAAACAAATAAATACATTCAACCACAGTAGAACAAAAAACATGAAAAAAGGACAAAGAAATGAGACCGAACTGTCCAAACAGGACACAAGATTACATATACATCCCATGTATTTCACACATTTTAATCATTTGTAAATAAGGCATTTTAAAATCTAACCCTGGCAATAACCTCAGTATGAAAAAAGAAGTTTATGAACTTGATCAAGTTCAGTTGATAACGTTTTACCCTATTTTTGTCTTGTTTTCCTTTAAAGTCATAAGCCTTCAGTACTCAAAACATTCCAAACACACACAGATTGCACTGACCTTTAAAGGCTCCCAGCATGGCCTGCAGGTAGGCGTGGCGCACAGGAGAGGTGGAGGTCTTTAGTGTGAAGGCTTTTTTAAACCAGTCTCTCACAGCGGCTGGCACTTCTGTATTCAGGCGACCCGTCCACTGAGACAACACCAACACGGCATGGACCAGAGTCCCCTCATGGACTAACACACACACACACACAATTTTATGCTTATGATTGCATAATCAAAGCTCAGCTTTTAAACTTTTCTAATACTTTAATACTGTTGTTAAGGCAAGCAGAAGAGTAACCGTCAGGTAAGAACTATATCATCTCTTAAAGTACATCTAGCCCACTCTCTCCCCACCTGACAGGACTTAAAGGGACAAGGAACCAAGTATTAGAGAGGAAAACATGCAAACCACTAACTTTTGGTCCAAGGAGCTCAGATATGTAATGCATGTGCACAGTAGTGAGAGAACTTTTAAAGTTTGTTGTTTGTCCTTTTAACAGTTGAGTCTAATCTGAGCATTCAACAATCGACCAATCATATCAGTAGGGCTTTTACTAAAAAAGTATCAGAATCAGAAGCCCCTCACCTTCCTGCTGCAGGAATGGGATGAAGAGCACAGCCACACTGGAGCTGAGGGATTGGCTGGAGGCACCAGAGACAGCATGATGACTGCAGCTCTTGATGCCTGAGTCAACACAAAAACACACAGGTCAGTGCAGCAGCTCACAAAGCCATGAGTGGGGAAAATATATGGTGAGGCCGACTTACCTGACAGGACATTCATTTTTTGTGCAACTGCTGTAAGTTTCCCCTCTGAACCTGCAACCAGTAAAGGGGAATCAGTTAGTGTTCGTGTGCATGCATGTGCGTCTGTGTGCACGCGTGTAGGTGTAGATTTTTGCTGACCTCCAAGAATGCCAAAAAGGTGTGTGACAAGATCCTGGACAGCACTAGGGTCACTGCACTGCTGGGACAAATTCTGCACTGCCTGGACTGCCAGCTCCATCAGTTCAGTATTACTCGCCTTCAGCTGACCTGAAAAACACACACATTTATATTTACATTTACGGCATTTAGCAGACGCTTTGATCCAAAGCAACTTCTATTTCCTAACTACAGGGGGCAGCCTCCCTAAAGCAACTTAAGGTTAAGGGTCTTGTTCAGGGACCCAGTGGTGGTATGCTGAAGGTAGGATTTTCACACATTTCTACTGCAGATACAGAAATAAAAACAATAAAATTCCATCGTTTCAAATACTATGCTAGAGGCATAAATTAAAGCCGTTGATTGTAAACTCACAATAAAATGATCAATTAATTATACTAGAAACAGATCAGGCAGCCATTTAGCCAGTCATAGTAATTCTGCACCAAAAAATACTTATTTAATAACTTTGTAACTAATAGTTTAAAATGTTTGAGATGAATTGAGAATAAAACACTGGTTGATGGTTTGGTGTCTTGTTTATTACTGATATCCAACTGTAAAATGGTAGCATCTTTATATCAGAGAGAACTGAGGACTTACTGGCGAGGCCTTTTCCGATGTCCTTGGCGTACTGGCTGAGATCAAGAGTGAGGGAAGCCAGCATGGAGGAGATGGCTGAAGAAAGAGTTGGAATAATAATCTGAACACACTGCAAATACTCAACAGCCTTTGCAAGGTCTATATATATATATATATATAAAAACCACAGGGTCTTCAAATGTTTAACTGGTGGTGTATACGTGAGTGTGTGTGTCTCTCACTCTGCATGGAGTTCTCAGGGCTGCGCAGCAGGGCTTTCTGCAGGGTGGGCAGCAGCTGCTCCTTAAACTCAGAGTGGGAGACGTGACGGAGCACCGAACCACTTTTATCCTGAAAACACACATTTAATAGCAAACTATAACACACCACTGCTGCTCTGTGTTCTCATAACCTCAAACAAGTTCTGGACTCACCAGGATGTGCTGCAGAGGCCTGGTCTTGCTCATCAGGACAGTCTTCATGTACAGGTCTAACAGTGCTGCCTGAGACAAGAAGTACATAAGATGATCTTCAAAGCGAGCTAAAAAGCATCAGATGATGTCGGGTGTATCAGTCACAGTGAAGAGAGGGAGAGACGGAGAGACCAACCTTGTGCTTGTTGACAGTGTTCATGTCCTTCTGGGCAGTGCAGTAGTCCACACACAAGGCCAGCAAAGGAAGCGAGGAGGGGCTCTGGTCCAGACTCAGCAAGGTGGTCATGTACTGGTCTACTAGACCAGGGTTCTGGAGAGACATAAAACAAAAGTTTTTTCAAACGAAAAACCCAGAAGGCTTTAGGTGGCCTTTGCTTTAACATGATATTCCCATCTATTCAATATTTAATAAAGGACTGATTGAGTCAAACCAGGTTTCTGATGGAAACTACAGTAATACTTCCACAAGGAACACACTGATGTACTGGACCTAAAATCACTACTGTATAAAGCACTAGTTACTGTTATTTGTGTTTATTCATTCTGGTTTTATTTAGTATCTTTAGAAATATGTGAAATAAGAACCACTCACTGCACATTTAAACAGTTTTTAAATATTTTCCCAGGCTTTTTTTGCACTGGATATCCAATTAGATATGAATTGACACAAATGCACACAAATACAGTACTCTGTATATTCATTTGTGTGTTTAGTCAATTCATATCTAATTAGACAGCCAGCAATTTTAATGAAAGTTTAGCTCCACCCACACTCGACACAGTAACGTTGTGCTAAGCAGTTTGTTCCCTTTTAAATCTATTATCATTATGTTCTGAAATTTCAGTGGGTGATGCAGTTCTGACTCGTTTCCACATTCAGAACCAGTAATCTAATGCTTAATCCATTGGCCATTTCCCCCATCATTTATGTGACCGACGCATCACTGACTAACGGAACTTTTTTTTTTTTTTTATTACTGTACAATTTACTGCAGCTTAACAGTCCCAAATGCAATCCCAAATGACTTAATATCATGTTTGATATATATTTATCCATTTGGTGGTGTTTCTCTCTTCCATGACGTGTTTTCTAACGTGTGGCCTTATGTTCCCCTTTACTGGGCTGTGGCTATATAGTTAGATGCTTTTGTCTCAACTGTGCATAGCTGTGAAGCTGCCTTTCCTCCAACAGTCTACAGCACTCTGTCACGAACGATTTTCTCTCATAATCTGTCAGAATTAAACAAACAGCACTGGGTGGAAATTCATATTTTGCTTCCTGAAAACCAGACTTCCCTGTATTTTTAAAAGTGGTCTCTCATTTTCAGTCCAGTCCCTGAACCTGACCAGTTTCAGATGAATGTTTGTTTGTTAAGCCCCACAGTGACCTACATGTGAATCATTCAAACAGAAGACGTCCAGATGATCAGGCAATGATCAGTATACTGGTGGTTCTGAATACTGAGTGGTTGGAACTCTAGGCTTCTTGTATCTTTTGTCGCTTTCTGCCACATTTCTTTTATTTAATCTATTCAATAGGCCAAAGAAAATAATATTTATGCACCAACAAGGCGATTCAAGCAAAACTCAAGATCTTTGCACGGTGCTGAATGTCTCAACACAAAAGGGAAACATTTAAAGCTTCATGTTCTGACTAGATTTTAAGCCAGGCACAAAAAAGCATGAAATACTGGTCAGAAACGGTTACTGAGTGTCTCACATCTTTCCACAGCTTGTTGAGCCTCTTGGTCGCAGATCGGAGGGCATTTCTTGAAGCTCCACCCACGACTTCAGAGAGGAGCAGACTTTGCACCTCCACCTGTTCAAAGACAAACAAAGGAAATGAAGTTGGCATGAATCTGTAATTGCAGCCCATTCTCTATCTGTTCAGTGACATATTTCTGAGTGAACTGCGGGGCTGGGAGGGTCTTTCAGCTTGCCCAATATTGTCTCTAGGACAGGCGCCTTTAAGGGGATAATTACTGGTTTATATTTTTCCCTGTCTGCTAAAGTACGGTGAAATCATGAAGAACCAGAAGAGGTTGAAAAGGTGAAAAGTCACTACATTTAAACAAAGGGAAAAAAACCACAAAGACTAATTAAATAAAACATTTAATAATTAAGAGATAACTAAGACTCTGAGCTAAGGCTGAATTTAGGTAAAATCACCAAAACAGGAAAGTAAGAAGGCTTTGGTAAATTGTCCTTAAAAGATCATGAGAGAAGGATACACAATCAAATCTGGAGTGGAACTGCAGAGAAAACATTTTTTTTTATTTTCCATGCTAAAATACTGAAATCTAATGCAAGGCCATTTCAGACCATCATTATAATTACACAAAACAGGATGTAAAACTGGAAGAGAAAATGGATGTGTCTCAGTGTTTCTGTGGGAGCGCAGACATAACTGACCAGTTTTTTCCAGTGGGCACCTTCTCTGCTCTCAGGGGTCGGGAAGACGACGCGCACGATCAGGCAGGTCCAGGGCAAAGCACAGCAAGCACCCGACGCTGTGCTCTTCCTACACACAGACAAAAAACAAGCCTGGGTATGAGTCTTAATCTCACTGAAATTCTGCCACCATGCCCAGAGAGATTTTCAGTTTAATTCTCAGGAATCAAACATTTCACAGGGTGCTCTGGAGGTGAGAAGAACCTTTGGATATCTTAGGGACGGTTTTAGAGGGGGGTGTTTTGAAATGCTTTTCTGTTTCGTTAGCTGGTGAATAAAGGAGGAAGGCAGAAATCGAACGCTACTGCTAGGAAGCTGAACATCTTATAGAAGACCTACAACTGCAGTAACTGTTTTCAGATCTGCAGAGAACCTGACAGATGCTAAATCTGGTGTCTCTTTATACCTGAATATAAAACGATTTCTTAGCCTCTTAATAAACTTTATAAGTATGCAGATATATCAAATATCAAGATTAACAGAATTCGCAATCTCCCAAAGAGTGGTCACAGTACACGATGCACAATGCCAATTTGAACTGCGATCTCTCGGTACTTTAAACGCATTGTTACACCCAGGGTCATTATTTCAAGACAATAAGAACTAACAATATTTAAATTAAAAGAACATGTGAATTGGCTGGTTGTTATGGTACCTGAAATCGTTGCTATGTGGTTACTAAAAGTTATTCTGATGTTGCTAGGTTTTAACTAACGGTGCAGCATTCTTATGCCCCCAACTTTAACTTTTTAAACCTCCAGTGAGGGAACTGTTAGAGGTGGACATCTGGTTCCATTTACCACCACTGTAAACAGTTGCTGACTTGCTGAGTTTCTCCAGAATGGAGCATTTTACACCAAGCCCACTCTGAACCCCTCTGTTCACTCATTAAACACTTCATTATGGGGGTATTATGGAAAGGAAGTGGAGCTCTGTTTTTAAGGAGCTTGTTGGTCTGTGTCTGAGCTGGTTAATGCTAAAGGAACAAGGAATGCTCCGCTTAAAAAAACAAAACAAAAAAAAAAAAACATGGCTTTTAAAAAAAATTCTGCCAAGAGCAGGGTTTGAACTGGTGAATGCTGATAGAAGTCAACAGAGAAAATTATTGTTATTGGAACAAGAAAAATGCAAAAGCTGGTGTCTGTTTTCTATATGGTCAGGGTATCAGTCAGGTTTGGTTGCACACTGCAGGGACTGGCAGTGGCTGTGTGAGGTGTTTTATCGTTTCACTGAGTGAAATTGTGAATTCTGTCATATCTATGATATAATACTGCACTACAAAAAGGTCTGACAGCACATGTGTGTGTTATCACTGTATGAATCGTACCCAGGCATGACGCCCTTGCTGATGACTCCACAGCTGAGGAGGCCGGGTGGGAGGTTGGCAACCACGGCATCAGGCTGCGACTGCGCCAGGAGGTCAAGGACACCGAGCACTGCGCGACGAGAGGCTGCATCCCTGAAACACAACCACAATCATACACACCTTTACTAACATTTCACAAACACGCTATTACACCTTCCATTCCTGCAGTATCGGTTGTAGAAGAAAATGTCATTTCTCTCACCTGTATCTATGAAGGGTAAGAAAGAAGAGTTTGCATAGGCCTTTGATGGCGGGCTCTGGCAGGCCTGAAAAAACCAAACAAAAAAAACAGGCACACATGAAACAGTTCATCAGAGTCAGTAGGACATGGATACGGAACAGCATTCCTCCCTCGCTCCTCCTTCTCCACTTTGAAATACTGATTCAGCCTCTCAGAACACTGACATTCTTACAAAATCCTAAGCATTGCTAAAAAGTACTGACTGAGATCCTAGTGCTGATCTCAGTATTTTAGTGTGACCAAATAATATTATTGTTAAGATTAATAATAATAATAATAATAATAATAATAGCTCACTCTTCACACGGATGCACTCCTGCAGCTCTCGCAAAACCTCCCCACGCTCTTTCACACTCGATGTCGTCACTTTCACAGCAAACTTCTTCAGCGTGTCCGAAACCTGTCAGGACGGGGGGGCAGACACGGTTAGTGTGGGTGGGACGAGGAGAAGAGTGGCAGAGGCCCACCAGGATGAGACACTTTACATTAAACAGATGATCCTGTTTCAGATCAAACAACTGAACAGGTTTTACATGTTGCAGATCACCAGACCTGTGTTCTGAAAAGTTGAGCTACTTTTTGTACTTTCTTTCCACATCCAGAAATCTACGCCACCTCCCTGAAGAGCATCCAACCGAGACGTCGAGCAAAACTTACTCTTACAAGAAGATGGAGTGAAAACCGGTAATATAAAGGATTCTGTACTGGAAACTTTAATGTGGTATATCAGTCCATCATGATGTACTGCTTATAAAACAGATCCATTAGAATATCAAACACTCCTCTTATTCTTAGAGTAGTGATAGCGGTTTACGACAAAACAGGTGTTATAATAGCCAAATATGCCCAATATTACATTGAATATGTCAATTATAGTAAAATGCTCTTCTTGTCCTGTTTATAATTTTTTTAAAAAAACATGACGCTGCCACAATACTGGGAAAGTTATACCACCATGGAATATAAAAAAATGGAAATCCATAAAGTAGCTCAGTGTGAACTTTAAACAGTTTCTCAAAGAAAAGTCTGCGTTCCACCTGAAAACAAGCAGCAAATAATTAATTTCATTATAACTACTATAACAAAAAAGACAAAAACTACAAAAAACTTCAACAAACACTGCAAAACAAACTAAAAAGCCAAACAGAAACCAATTGTAAAAAACAGAGCAGAACCATATACGTGACTTTTCTTTAACATTCGGCTCAATAAGAACGTTTTTTCAAAGATTAAGAAAAGACATATTACCTTATATCCAGAGCTTAACAGCTTTAGAAACTGTAATAGCTTCGACACCTACTTCATTCTAGCTATAAATTGACACTTTATTACTTTTCCTTTAATAAACAAACATGTTTTAAGTCACATTTACTGACCAACATGTCCATTGCAGAAAACACTCAACTAAAAAATACAACTAAAATTACATCGTAACTCTTCAAATTAAACTAAATCCACTTGTAAGTTTAACAAACAAAACAGAAAAAGCTAAAAATTCATTAATAAAAACAGAAACTCAGGTAAACAAAACTATAAGAAGTGCTACAGACTCTCAGTTCAGAGTTCTAATACAAGTTAAGAGTCTCAGGAGATGTTGGGGTCCAGACAGACCCTCTCTGCTGTTTTGTTTTTTTAAGAGATGATTCATCAGGTCTGGAGACATGCCTCGTTTTTAGCACTGGGATTGGGGGGCTCAAAGCGAGACCCCCAAATCAGCAGGAAAGGGTTTTTTACAGCTCAGCGTGGTCATTATTGGATGGACCTGAGCCTCGACGTGGACTTTTTAACCAACGTCGCTCCGTGTTTGTGCGCGGGAATCACGCGCACAAACGCGTAGCCACGTGGGTTAAAAAGCCCACGTCGAGGATCTGAACACGATGGAGAAAATACACACACACCACGACCCCAAATTCACACACCAACCTGCAGATCCGCAGCCATCTTGCCGGCCTAGTGCTGGAAAGACTTTATTTCGTCATTTCCAGGACCACTACATCATCAAACACGTGGTCTAGACTGTGGGTGTGTCCGAAATCGCGCACACTGCCTTCTGTAGTGCGCACTGCTGTGGGTAAGTGTCCCACGCTTTAGTGCAACCATTTTTCTTGCGTTGCAACTTCAGTTATCAATCAAAACAGCCGTTACAAATAACTGACAATTTATTTTTTTAAAAATTAAACAACTTTCGTATGAAAAGAAGGGTATAGCATCATCAGACACGTGGTCCAGGTCGCGTTACACCTATTTTCCTCGTTTCTTAACTTACCTTATCAAGCAAAACCAGTGTTACAAAAAATGTAGAATATGTATCTTCTGTAAATGTAGCATTGAGTCTGTGTGTCCATTCTTTTCATATTTTCTTGTGAAAAGAGGTGCATGACATCATCGGACACGTGGTCCGGACCGTGCTACACCTTCATTACTTTAAAAAGATCATAGATTTTGTTTATCCATCAAACCAAGTATTACAAATATTTAAAAAATACTCCATTTGTCACTTTTTTCCACGACTGTGCTTATGCCTATTTAAGGGTTGGATGGTGAATATACAACTCCGAGAAAAAATAAGAGACCACTGCAATTTATTATTATTAGATCAGATGAGTGTGACAACCATTCCATGCCAGTGTGTTAAATTCCTACACAAGCACCTAATTCTGCTTCATGAGGTACTGATTAGTGATCACCTGAATAAAATCTTATTTAATGAGGAAAAGAAGTATAAAAACACTGCTGTAATATATATATATATTACAGCAGTGTTTTTATACTTCTTTTCCTCA
>JBBPDB010000017.1:6732900-6754126 GCA_037974465.1 Brachypetersius altus | reverse complement strand
CTTTTTCTACACAAGGTTTGTGAAGCTCTCCGACCAGCGATGTCCTACACACACACACACACACACACACACACACACACACACACACACACACACACACACACACACACTTTACACAGCCTTGGTTAAGCATTTGACCACAACCTCACGAAACACCTCCACCTTTTCTGCTTATCCAACACACACACCCAAACACCCACATACAAGCGGACATACAGCCACATGCCTGCACACACACTTTAATCAGTCTAGCTGAAGAGCTTGACGAAGCAGCCATGGCAGTAAGGTTTGTCGTTCTGCTCCTTGAAGGTGCCCTTGTTAAGCTGCTTGAGGCAGAAGGCACAGACGAAATGCTCGGGGTGGAACTTCTTGCCCATGGCTGTAATACAGCGGCCTGTGATGGGCTTCTGGCAGCCGGAGCAGAGTGAGCCGCGCCGCTCGTGGTAGTGCACCTCACAGTACGGCTGGCCATCATGCTCGAAGAAACTGCCGTTCACAAAGGGCGTGAAACACTCCTGCAGCACAAATACAAAAAAATTATAATTTTTGATCATGTGATAGCTGTTTTGCACTTGCGATCACAAAGTCCATTGCTTTACACTGTATATGTTAATTCTCAATAGTCACTTTTCAACAAAGGCAGAGCAATTTTGTTGCCTGGTAAAAAGCTGGCTGTGATCAGCAAAAACCTTCAAAAAAATCGATAAACGATATATTCTAGAAACACCAGTATGACATTGCACTCAATCCTGTGCAAGTAATTCAAACAAAAGAAGGATTTTTTAAATATGGATCAAAGCACAGAATGCTCACGCATGCAATATGGAAATAATATTTCAATATGACAAACAATGAATCAATATGTGGTCTCAGCTCTACCTATAAATGCATGACTCACTCTGATGCACATTTTTTTCCTGTCAGCAAATGATTGTGTGTTCATATAGCCTTACAATATGGTGGGAGGGTTGTTGGTTATGAATCATCACACCTACTTAAAAACATAACACTTTGTATGAACAATTGTGTGATATCAACTGTCAAACACACACATACCCTGCAGACAAAACATTCAGGGTGCCAGAGGCTGTTCAATGCAGAAATGTAATTCTCCAGGATGGCGCGGGCACAACCCCCACACTTGGGAGCGAACAGGTCAAAGTAATCTTTACGACAGTACGCCTTCCCATCTTTCTCATGAAAACCTGGCACACACACACACACACACACACACACACGTATATATTTATAGAACACAAGACAGCTGTCAGCTAAACATAGTTGTACATGAACGATGCAAGGAACCAGCAATAACCACTCACCCTCAGGGCCAAAGAAAGCCCCACACTGAGCACAGAAGAAGTGTTCAGGATGCCATGTCCTATCCAGGGCAGTCACTACTTTCTGTTGAGAGGAGAAACAAACAATTCAGCAGTTTGTTTACATATTCTACTACATTAGGCAAATTGGGAATAACTTAATTACAAGTAATACAAGGACACTTCTCTATCAGTGGGATGCTGGCGGTGAATTAAAGGACTGTGGAGTGACACTATTAGACTACAAGCGTGTAGGGCTCTCACCACAATTAGAGATGTGCACAAGTACTTCAGTACTCAATGTGCCAATATTGAGTACTGAAGTCGGCTATTTATGATTCATTACAGACAGGGAAAATATGTAATTAGCAATTCAAGTGAATGCTGATTAAAAAAAAACAACAAAATACTATTGAAGCTAGGAAATAAAAAGTAATCATGATGACTTTCAAGTGTGTGTGCAAGAGCTTGCGTTCTCACATCCAGAATGGGGCCGTTGCAGTAGAAGCAGCGTGGAGAGAACAGGTGATGGTAGTCCTTCTCGCAGTATGGCTGACCGTCGCGCTCAAAGAAGTTTCTAGAACCGATCTCATCCTGGCAATGTGTGCATACGAAATGCTCCGGGTGCCATGTGCGGCCCATGGCTGTTACCACCTGTGTGAGCACATAAGACATATCAATCACTGGCTAGCACAGCTCAGGTCACAGCAGTCATCACAGAAGTGATCATGACTCACGTCATCAATCAAGTCAGACGAACATCATTTCTTAAAAAAATAAAAATAAAAAAACAAGTTTACTCCATTGTTGCTTGTGTATGCATTTTTAACACAACACAACCTTTAGAGCTGTAAACCCTAATCACAGGGCCGCGGACTGGAGTCATTTGATACAGAGACGCACAGAAAGATACAATAAAAATACTTTGATTTTAGTTGTATCTATACCTGTCTGTGAAAATATGGTTTTACACAAAACTGGTCCATGGCACAAAAATGGTTGGGAGCCACTGCTTTAGAGAACCAGGCCCACTTTCATGGTTCTATTGCAAGATGTGAAAGATGGAAAGGTAGTTGAGTAACACCTGGATAGTTCTGGGTTACTGTTACTGCATCCTGCCACACTGCAGTCCAAGAATACCTTGAGAGGACCACAAGATATAAATGACTTACCTGTCCAACAATTGGTTTGCAACAAGCCCCACACACTCCCTTGGCCACAGTCTGCACCCCCAGCTTGTGCAGGTCAGACTGCAGGCTGCCCAGCATATTGTCCAGTTTGTTAACCTGGGTGTGAGGGCCCTTACCCTGGGCCATGATCTAAAACACGGTGAAGAAATCAGTTAGATGGTGAGGGAAACAAACACAATCCTAAACACACACTGCAATACATGCAATACATTGCTTCAGGGAGAATTACAGTAGATTCATGTTTGTGGCTGTAATGTGACAAAATGTGGAAAAGTTCAAGGGGGCCGAATACTTCTGCAAGCCACTGTACATGCTAAAATATCACCTTATTCAGCAACATCTGGTATTGGTATAGGACTGTACTGTATACTCTTAAGACTTAACTTTTAAGGACTTAACTTCCTGAAGCATATATTTTGTACTGAGCCAAGATATGATTCATGATCTGACTGTACTAAGAGCTTGACGTAATCTTGTTTTGGGGAGCACACACGTGCACACGCATGCACACATGAGAGTTCTGCACCTGTCAATCTGAAAACCCAAATAAAAATCTACAAGTATTTATCAAGTCATGGCTCATGAAAACCAGAGACAAGCTGATGTCTGCTTTCATTAGAACAGAACAGTGGGAACTCCATGCCTGCACCTGCATTGGAGGGAAGAGGGGGTCATACTCCGTCTGGCAGCCCACTGACAACAGCACTTTGGGCGGAACAACAGGGACAGGTGGGGGAGGCTGAGCAGGAGGGGGTGTGGGTTTAGGGACTGGTGGGGGAGGCTGTACAAGCTCAGGTGTGGGGGGCTTAACTGGGGCTGGAGGTTGTACAGGAGGTTGGGGAGGAGGTGTGGGGTCTCTGGGAGGTGGAGAGGGGGCTGGAGGAGGGGGAGGTGGAACTGGAGCTGCTTTGACCACAGGGGGACGCACTGGCTCCTCAGCTGGGGGAGGGGGTCGAGGTGCTGGGGGGGACTGAGGAGGTGGGATCACCTTCCTCTGTGGGAGAGGAGATTCAGGGGGAATGATAATCTAAAGAGACAACAGGAAGAAAAAGAGAAGACAGGAGGAAAGGAAGGAAATGAGAAACTGTAGATCAACAAATGACCAAAAAAAAAGCAGTGGTAGATCAAATAGGGGTGCAAGAGAATACAAAAGAATGAAAGTGTGTATATCCTCAAAAAACGACCTTCATTTCACTCATCTACCTTGTCAACCTCCCTGTTGTGGTCCTCCCGAGAGCGCTTGGGATTCGACATTACAATGACCCCCTCAGTCAGCCAATCGTCTGGCTGTTTTTTGGGCCGCTCCTTGCGAGCAATTCCCAGCTTGCCTTGAAGCTCCTCAATGAGGCGGTCCTGGGAGCTGCTCTTGTGGAAGATGAGTGGGCCCATCTTCCTGCGGATAAGGCCATCCCGGTACATGGGGTGAACGTTGGTGGTTTCCTTGGTGCGTCTAATCACAGACTTGATCTGAGGCAGCAGGGGCAAAGATCCTTTTAGATGTCACATGCTCTAGGAAAAGGGCATGCAGCGATCAGCTGTCAGCACAGGTGCGGAAAGTGCAATCAGGTGCAGGGGAAGGTTAGAAAAGATAACCTGACTGAGATTAGTCACTGTTGCTCGTGAGCCAGGGCAAGGCCAGGCAGCAGCATCAAGCACTGTGCGAATATAAACAAAAAATAATTCAAAATGTGCATGATAAGGCAAAAAATTGGCCGACAATGAAGGTTAATGTAATTCCGGATACAAAAGTACAAAACCAGGATTATTTTGTATAACTGGGTGCAAAAACCAGTAGCAATAAGCAATGCATACACATGCCACACTCCAAATCATGGCACGCTATTACTGACACAAAGTCTTCAACTCAGTAGCAAGCCATGGCACTTAATTGTACAGTGGCATAGTGCACTGGAGTAAAACACTGCAAGCCCCGTCCATACATGTCCAGAAGCCGAAATTCTATCCATCGGGTTGGCAGGCTGCAGCATGGGTAGGTCCATCTGGGCATCGGGGGTACCAGGGCATGAGGAGGGGGTTAGAGATTCGTCCATCCAGCTGGCTTCAGTCATTGGGGTCATAGAACCATCTGCTCCATCATATGACAGCTTCAGTTCCATGTCAGCCCAGTCAAGTAGGTCACTCCTGCAGTCAGACTGATCCTCAAGAAGCCCGTCACCAACCTCACTTTCTGTGTGTGTGTCGGGATGCGTCATCCTGCGATCTGCTGGTGTGATTGGCTCCTCAAAAATCTCTGGTCGTGTTGCCTGGATCAGTTTGGGAACCACACGAGGAACCTCATTCCCAGGTTTGGTGAAGCTCATGGCCAGCAGATTGTCCAAAGCATCATCCAGAGAAGAATCCCGAGGGGGTGTCCCGAACCCAATTGGAGGAGTGGGTCTTGGTGTAACTGAGGTCACCTCAGACTGCTCTGATGGTGGTTTAGGACTCGATGTCTTAGGCACAGAGAATGGAGAGACACTTTTCGGAGGTGTAAAATATTGGGGAGAAGTTGTTGTAACAGCACTGACAGGTATAGGAACAGGAGATGCAGCTTTTGGCTCAGGACTGGGTACATGACAAATACCATTAGAAGCTCCGTGACTACCAAACTCTAGTGTCTTCTTAGTGGCAACCAAACTTGTTGGGCTGTGAGACTTAGGCGCAGAAGCCAAAGGCGATGCTGGCTTAATCCCTGAACTGTAAGAGGGACTGGCAGGCTTAGTGGGGCTAAGATCTCGATTGCCTGGACCAGCAATGGACATGGAGGAGGTGGTGGTGGTGGTAATGGTCTGGGAAAGAACAACAAGTGAGTCCAGCTCAGTGTTCAGCACAGATGCAGAAACATCGATGGTAGAGTGAGGGCCTGGGTTCGCCTTAGTAGAGTACAGAGGCCTGGGCTGGGCGAAAACAGAAGGAGAAGAGAGGAGGGAAGATGGGGAAGATTTAGGTGGACTGGACAGTATCGTGGAGCCTGTTTCTCCAGAATCTTCCACTATGTGTAGCTCTAAGGCCACTGGTGGAGAAGGAAGTGGGGAGTAGCTAGCTGGTTTAGTAGGAAGACCTGGGTTTGATGAATTTGCAGCAGGGACGACTGTGGCAGGAGGAGAATGGATTTCTGCAATGGTAGAGAAGTTGGTGGACTGATCAAACAGAGGCTCAGAATTCAGTGAGCCCAAAGAACTTGGCTAGAGGACAACACAAGAAGAAGACAGAGGAAGGAAGAATAGATGAAAAGATTAAAACAGAGAGAAAGTCAAGAAAATATATAACAACTGAGATTAGATGAAAAGACATGCTGACAGTTAAATAAAAGTAAAAAACTAAATGAATGTATGAATGGGAGGAAAAAATTCTGTACTAAGTAGAAGTGGGGACTTTAGGACTACTAGGGCTGCTGAGCAAAATCTCCTGGAAACAGTCTTTCACACACATCCATAGACATTTAGTTTCTCAGTCACGTATACAGTACCCTTTGAAGAATTCTGGGAATGTCACATGGTCTACGGGACCCACACGCATGCACTCACATTGCTCTGCACCTTAAAATCAGACAAGCAGGCCATAAGCTCATCCAGCTCTCGTGTAGCCGAGGTTGCCGACATTCGGCCCTGCTGCTCAGGGGGTGGCTCCAAGCGCCCCTCTGTTTGGACGCAAGTAGGAGTGGGTCTGCATAGACAAGATTCCATGAATATTCAGAAACCAGCACTAAACTTTTATACACAAATTCCTGAGCACATGGCTGAATGTTAGCTGGGGGGGGGTGTCTTACGTGGGGGTGGGTATGGAGCTCTCCAGCTCATTCAGTAGGCTCTCCACAGTAGGGCGCCCCTCTTCAGACCCCTTTGTTCCGTTTCTCTGAGGCTTTTCCTTGGCAGCTGGTGTAAGTGTAATGCCAGGGTGGGCGCCGTTTTCCTGAATATAGTGCGCAGAACTGCATGGAGGAAGGGGAGGGGCTGCATCCTCTAAAGAACAAAAAATCACAACGTACTACAGTCACACTGAGCCTACAATATGCTGAGGGGAGTTCCAAAATCAAAGCTTAATTACATGGTTAACATGTAATTCAGAATGATTTAGGGTGAAACGTGAAGAGTAATTTATGTGATTAGAATTGCTGGGGATAGAATTGATGTGATTAGAAGCAGTGGTGATAGTGACCATACACAAGGCTAACATAGTGTTGAATGTTGCTATATGTTACACCGTGGGCCATGGAGAAAAGTTGTCTCACCTCACTATGTATTGTGTACACAGCTGCTGATGACAAAGCAACTTTGAACTTTGAACCTTAATATCTAAGTTTTCCTGCAGTTTAGAAAAGGTTTTGGCCTAAAACATTTGAATTCAAAATGGACACGGTGCAGAGAAATACACAAGGCACAACTGTAAACAAAGGAAAGGTATTTTCTAAGATACTACTTTAATATCAACATCGCATCAAACACTGAATGACTATGCTCACATCTCAAAAATGAAATCTTGCAAAAAGTTGCAAACATTTCCAAAAATCCCCTTAAAAGACTATTTACAGGGGGGGGGAAATCAGTAAAATGTGGTAATGTACCTGTAGTGGGGAAGGAAGGCGTATTCTGCTGGACTGCATTGAGTTCCAGTAGCAGGCGGTCCAGCTCAGACAGGTTACTGCCCAGTGCAGAGCTCATGGCAGCTGTGGAGTCTGATGGCTTCTGTTTGTTCGGGAAACTGGAATCATAGATGGAGTCAGTCAGGTTTTAGGATTGTATACAAAAGAACCAGAAGTCACGGTCCTTACCTGTAGACGTGGTCCTCTTCAGTGTGCGACAGTGGAGGGCTACTGCTATCCCGGGACAATGTACTTTTCTGGACTGAACCAAGAGACTATTGCGAGGAGAAAAGTCAAAACACATGATCAATAGAATTCCTACTGGAAAGTGAACCATAGACACATTTAAAAAAGGACTTAAATTGTTAGAGTACTGTATGGGACACTTAATTTCACTCAATTTCCCCCACTACTGGATAAGTGTCAAACCCTAGGTCTGGAGTTCTCAGCCTTGCACATACATATGTCAACCCTAAAAAAGGAGAAGTGTGCAAAACTGTGCAAAGCAGGTTGGGATCCTTGGCCAGGGTTGAAAACCACTGCTCTATTGCTCATTTAAGAAGTCATTTCACAGAGATCTAAGATCAGTTTTGTATTCAAAACCAAAGGTAGTTGAACTCCAGGCACTACTCTAGCTGAAGTAACATGTCAGCAGGGCTGGGGCAAATATAACCATGATCATTCAAGTGTTGGGATGCAGCAATAACAGTGTACAGTCCTCCTCTGACGACAGTAAACACATAGAGCAGTAAGCATTACTCACATTGCACTACTGGTTGAGGCTGGCTTGGTCTGGGCCAAAATGACTGTTTCAATCACTATGTCAGTGTAAAACGTGAACAACATTGATTACCTTGTTACAACGACACCTGCTAAAAAAGTGGGATTTATCAAATGAACACTTGAACATAGCTCTTGAAGTCGAGGTGTTGGAAGGAGGAAAACAGGATACAGTCCACATCTGAGTGGTTCTAAATTGTGATGACTGGATCAAAGCATGTCCACACCAGCAAGTGGCCAAAGGAAGAACAACCAGTGAACTGGCGCCAGGGTCACCGGCACCCAAAGCTCAATGCTGAATATGACAAACGATGGCTCGACTGATCCAACAAAAGACACATTTCTGAAAAATTTAATGATAGCTATGATAGAAAGGTGTCTGAAAACGAAGAGCTTCATTGCTTGCAAGCATACGGGGCCAAGTTATGAGCATCAAACCTGGACCATGGAACAATGGAAAAAGATGGCCTAGTTGAATAAATCATGTTTTCTTTTACATCATGATTCTTTTTCATCCTTCATGGCAACCGTATTCTCTAAAGGCAGTGTTTCTTTTCAGCATGATTTTACATTCTACCACACTGCAAAAACTGTTCAGGAATGTGCCAGGAGTCCCATTGAAATGAGATGATTAATGATACTTACTTCACTTTTCAGTGGTTTTGTTGTTTCAGCTGTCACACTGTTTGCAGAAAATATGATTTTATGATTTCTCTGTTACATCTCTATGGTTTGTTATACAAACAACAAAATGATTTAGTTTAACAGATTTTTGTTTAAATCTGATAGGTAGTAGTTTTAAAAAAATTATAGCGATCTTCCAGCATTTAACTAATGCGTCAACAGCTCTCATGACTAGAATTGTTGGGAAACACGTATCATAAAGTTTTCACAATGTGGTGTATTTATATTGAGCTGACATGATTCACAGAGAGATTTTGAAATGTCTGTGGCAACTGCTGCAGGCCAGGCCTTTAACAACTCCGAGGTATGCTGCATGCCTCTGCATCAGCATGTATGGTCTTGAAGAGTGACGGAACGTTTGAAGAACGTGAACGTTTTGATTCAATTCAACAAGGCTTGTGAAAGCAACGCTGGCAAAGACAAGTTGAAGAGAAAGTAAACTTATAAACAAGACAGACTGTTGAAAATTTTAGGAAGGACCTGTAAACTGACTGAACGTTGGCATTGTTTTCATCTCATTTTTCAAACAAGATTCTTTGAAAGAAAAGTGTCTCTACTATGGCATCGCCTGTATTTGGCACATTGGCTTTTGCAAGTATGTAGTAGACTGAAAACATATTGTATATTAATGCTAAATAAATAATGCGCTTCATCCACTCATGTAAGAAACGTACATCCTGTGACTAACACCCAGGTCAGATCTGTGCAACTGGCTGGTTTCTGTTCCACTGACAATTCTTTTAATTAGATTAAAATTCTTAACAATTCTGGATACTTAACCTAAAATTTACAGTTAAACATAATTTGAAAAAAGGCATATCAGACAAGCATGACAGAAATGTACTGCTTTGCTGGTAGTGCCTAGTCACTTTTGACAGTGGCATTTTTACATTAAACATGTGTGAGAATCCTATGTAAGAACAAGAGTTGGGTTCTGGTGGAATTGAGCCAAATTTTGACATCAAGGAAAAAACGCACCATTAAAAAAAAAATATATATTTTGTCAGATCCTGCATTAGCAATAAACAAACGTGACCATCCCCTCCCAGAAAAAAAAGCTTCACCTGCTGTGAGGAGTGGTGAGAATCTGGTCGGTTTTGGAGCGATCCGTTCAGAGCCTCGGAAGAGGGCGGAGGGGGCAGGGGAGGAGGAGCAAGGTCCTCCTGGAGAAGGCTACCACTGCTGGGGAGAGAGTAGGGGGTCTCGTCTGGCAGGAACACTGGACACTTGGAGATGTGAGCGGTGGAGGACTCCAGGTCCGCCAGTAATGCGTCTACATTAAAGACAAACAAAACAATACCATCATTGCTCAATCCTGAATATTGTACACTTCAAGTACAAGTTTCTGCAGCTTGAGCTCTGAGATGTTAACACATCAAAGCTACAGGGAATCATATCAAAAGGGCATGTCAATTCATGCAAAAATGCAGGAACAGATCCATTTAATGCTGGTGCTTAGGGAAGGTACTGTACCAGCACTGTTCAAAGCTGAAAAAAAAACATAGTAATGAAATAATTTCTGAAAACTCTTACTAATGTCTGGTCACTTAATTTGCGCAAAACAAAACAAAAACAAAACCCAAAGAGGAGCAAATCTCAATAGTTAAGGCACAAACGGTTGAAATTACAATTAAGCACATGTAAAACAGACCAACACTTAAAGACAAAGGGTTTAAAATGTTCTTTAAACAAAGCTTCCAGTGAAGCTACCACAAAACAATGCCTCAGGCATCAGAAAGCATATTCAAAACCACTTACGCAATAACCTTCAGTAAAGCACTTAGGCAATACTCTTCAGTAAAGCACTTACGCAATAACCTTTGGTAAGGGAGCTTTCAGAGGTACTAAACTCCTCCGTTTGATGTCTGGTTCCATTCATCAAACACCTGACTGAGGCCTAGTGGCTGGGGCATTGACCCTGGAACCAGGAGGTTATGGGTTCCTTCCTAGAACCACTAGTGACATCTTTGAGGTAGCCTTGAGCAAGGTACCATTCCCACAACATTCCTGCGCACTGCTTTACTTGGTGAAAGGGTTAAATAGAATGGCCACTTCACCACAATTCTGATTGACTGTTCTACAACACCTGACTGATTTTTCTCTCACATGAATTTGTTTATATCTTTATAACTAGTACAGTTTCTCATTAAGAATGTGTGTTACCTGGACATATCCAAAACTTAATTTCACTAATATGCTTCCCAAAATGAAACATTAAGTAAACAATGGAACAATGAAAGAAAGGACAGCAATCTTCACATCAGCACTGGTGACTGGAGCATTTAAACATGGCAGTACAGTTGTAGATCATCTGGCTGATTTGATTCCAGTTCAGATTTTTACTTCATTCGACACCAAGTGCCAAATTCTCTGAATTCTCTGAAGACCTAGAGGGCCATGTGGGTTGCCCCTCTAGAAATAACTTGCCGATCTTATTTACCTCTCTAAAAACAAAAAGGGAGACAGAATTTATCACTCTTAATCACTGGCTTCAAAACGAAAGAGAGAGAGCAGCGTTTCATTTAAAACTATCGGTAGTACTTCACTCATTCACAAATACAAAAACGCTCAATAAACAAGCAATCAATAAGTATTAAAACAGAAAAAGCAATATGAAAGTCATCAGGGTAACATTAACCTACCAGCAGGCACTGGGTCAGCACTTAAAATAACAACCCAGCCTGATGAACAATAGAGCTTAAAATTAAACATGGGATCTCACAGCCGAATGGAAACAGTAGCAGGTTACTCAGCTCCAGCTCAGTTCATCTGCTTCTCTAAACAGACACAGTGCCTGCATGAGTCAGTGCTTCATTCCAAACAGTCTAATGATCCTCAATCATGCTGCTAAATACAGCACCTGCAACACGCACTTCAATGGAAGAAGACAATTGCAAGTTCATATCTGCCATACAAAATAACACACACACACACGCACACGCACACGCACACACACACCTGTTCTTGCTTTAATCAGAGACTATAAAAACACGTTACAAGGCGTTACACGGAGCAGTCGTGAACATGCTGCTGTAGGCTTCGCGCCTGTGCACTAGGTTTTCAAAAAGTGTCTCATATTCTGTTGCAGTTGCACCGACTCCCTTCACTCTTCATACGTTTAGGTACAAATATGCCTCTCTGCCTTGGATTGGCGCCCCTCCTGGGGTAAGTCCCTGCTTTGCGCCTCTTGGCCTCGTGCCAGACTCCGGGTCCCCGCGACCCTAGTGAGGTGAGGAATTAAACAGTGCCCCTTTATCAAACTTTTGAGCCAAATAACTGGATCATAAGACAATTTGAGGATGTATTTCCATTTTTTGTACTACGGGGGACCTTCCTTTAACTGTACTTCCAGTTTTTTTAATTATTATTATTTAATTACTAAATGGGCAACTGTTCATTTGTGGCAGTAAGATGGTTCAAGATGTGGTAGGAAGCAGTGCCTTTAGACTTCAGTGCAGTTCTTAAGAAATTCCATTTTTAACACCACAGAACCACCACAACCTCGGTCATAAGAGAGCCATCGATGGGAACTGCTGTAAAATCTTCTCTCTTTATTCGTTCGTTTTCTTAGGTTGAGAACCATGATCAGGAGCATTTCTAACAAGCTAAAACACCAAAATGATTTCATCAATGTAAGTTCTTTGGATTTTATAGAACAACTATTATGCAAAACTGCTCCCTTATAAAACAAAGCATAAGTTACTATATCGTGCATCAGACGGTGGGTTCAGGAGCAAACTCTCTTCTCTTCAGTTCAATTCGTCAACCTAATCCCCCAACAATGGTATGCCAAGTGTCCGTCAACAAACATGTCGGTCAGCTATCAGCCATAGACGTTATGTCACTGAGGGGACTTTAGTTTTCCCCCTTTCTTTTTTCAGAACTGCCCTTGCATTCTGACCAGTCACTGTGTGTGTAATGCTGATAACATGGGTGTGTACGGTGGGTTAGGCCAGAGAGTGCAGAACAAAACAAACACAGTGTTACAGGTGTTATGTGGAATAAAAAAAAAACCCCATTGTAATCAATGTTTTCAAACACATAAAACAATATAACATAAAAAAATTCTGATTATTAAAAAATGTCTAGTTAAATTGTTGAGGTTAAAGAGATATATGTTGAGATATGAATTAAATTGTTCAGATATAAGTCAGTTAGGGTGATTTGGACCCAGTGGTTCTGATCTACAAAATAATTATAAATCTACATACTACACACGTCGCCTGACGTTTAAAATAGTGATAAGTCTGCAAATAGTTCTTTGAGAAGTATATTTCGCAGACCCTTGCATGTACCGCTCATACAGGAATGGATTCAAAACATTGCCTCATTAGACAGCATACCCTTACCATTTCATGTAATAACTTCCTTTGAGGGAGGCATGACACTCTTCAGGCGTCAGAAGAGTAGCATTTCATACTAAACCACTTAGAATGTCTTTGATTACTTTTTAACCACTGAATTATACAGGTATTTAAAATGTTCGATGTATCCAGAATGATTAAAAGTGCTGCAGATGAATACAGTAGCAAAATATAGTCCGTCATATTACTGTACAACAGTACTGTACTACACTTTTGTATTTTGTGCTGTCTCTGGTCTTGTTCTTTGTGTTACACAATAGTGTTGCACCTCAAACCTTTAGAATGGAACTTCTAAAAACATCTTTTGGCGATTTAAACGCACACTATTTTATACAACTAACTTGATCAATATAAGAAGTGATTCAAAGATTTTGCAGAAGCAGGTATCAGGAGCATTGAGGTACATGTTTAACAGTATGAAACACTTCTCTGCAACAGAGATGGCATGTTTCAACCTGCTGTCGAGAGGGAGAGAGAGAAAATGTTCTCTGCAGAAGGTCCTATAACCTGGTTGCACTTCGTAGTGCCAGGGTAAAATAAAGTGCTAGTCTCACCACCCTGCATCCACCCAGCCTTGAACTGTCAATAATAGCCTGGAGCCACACTGCCCTCACATACCGTACTGGGGGGTTGATTCTCACATGGTGAGGGGCTGACAGCGTGTGTGGCTAAAGACTGTCCCAGCACTGGTTTAAATGACAGCTATACGGTAGCCTGTGCCTCGGATATCCGAGCCACTGCTACTATTACTCAGAGTTTACGAGTGTGCATACCAAAGCAGCAGAAATTAAACATTGCCTCAGGTTAGTGCTGGGTAGTCCGGATTATATTCAACATCAATATTTACAATATATATCACAGTGTTCCAAGATCAAAGCATCACATTTGTGCAGTATATCAGCAGTTTGCTTACCCATGAGCTGTAAAAGAGTGGCAAAAAAATCATGGACAGGCATAAACAAAGGAAGATTTTGAAATGTGTGCATGTAGTTTAATATTCTAACAAACAGAACAGAAACTCCGCTGCAGTGCAGATCACAGACCTTAACACAGTAGCAAGTTACAAGCAAAATATTTTTCAGGGACAGTGACAATGAGACCTTTTTTTTTGGGAGTAATGACAACTAGTTGACCAGTAAAAAAAAATCTCTTGTGCAATCTCTACTATAAACGTAACGATGATAAATCCGCCGGCACTAGTCCAGGCACAGCGATAAAAGAGGTGTGGTGGAGTAAACTGACAAGTAGGGAATCTGAAAGAAACAAGTCATCACCAATGAGACGGGTATAAGGTTGTACTTTGAGACTGTGGGCCAGTCTCAAAGTACATTCGCTCCTCTGAATGTGATATCATGAGAGTAAGGTGTAAAATCAGTGGAATTTACTACCAAGGTTACAGGAAAAGCACTTTAACCTTCTCACATACTGACATTCTTAATGTCTTTCACAGAGACGTTTAATCCAAGAACATCTCATCCTTCTTAACACGCACTGAAAGGAACTCCACCGAATGTCTGCATAATTCAGTGTCTGAGATGTAATTAAGTCATTCCGGGTGATTAGATGGGAAAGGGTTTACTGTCAAAAATATCACAGATTTTTTTTGTGGTACAGTGGATGGGAACCAGAGGCTATAATTTAGAAATATATGGTCACGCTATTCACTATTCAAAACTACCAGAGAATCCACGCGCCAACGAGTTTCTATATTTATGTACTTAACAATAATTTAACATTGTTCAATGAAACTTTCATACTGGTGATAGTCATTAATCTGGAACAAAATAAGATTTCTGGGGATTATTTTTCCTTTACATAGTGAATGGATAATACAAATATTCTTAGGCCCCAGTTTTTACAAAACAATCCTAAAATGATGTCATGTATCAGGCAACATATGTACAATTTCAAGTAATAATTTTCTTTCAGGGCAGTTAAACGTTCAGACGTCTGGTTCCATTCACCACAATTCCTGCTCTGCAAATTCTTCTCTGCTAATTTCTTAAGAAAGATGCATTTCACATATAAGCACTCTATTCTCTATATAAGGATTCTGATTCTATCTTATGGACTGAATATCATTTTTACAAAGTTGGTGAAATATTCCTTTAACAGAGGAGGAGGTGTTAGTAGTCTGGTCTGGTAGTCTCCCAGCGCCTAAAACATGCCTTACACACAAATGAGAGGGTGCCTGGGTTACTTCACACAGAATACTAGCTATTATTTTTGTAAGAGCTAAGAAAAAGGTTTACTCACGGTATTTTATGTGCGTATTCCTGAAAAGTATTCCAATCACCTTATCCCCACCTGACTGTGTGCCTTTGCTCGTGTGTCAAAGTCATGGAAAAGGTGTGTATGAAGTGAATGTGTGCAATAGAACTAAAGAGAGAGAGAATGAGAGAGCGAGGCAGTGAGAGAGTGGAGCAGAGTGGGAGGGACACTGAGGCCAGTGGCCATTAACCCATTGTTTACCAAACTAAATACACTTACTCTCTTCCTCCTCCTTCCTGATTTCTCTTTTAAAACAATTTTAAAAAAAAAAAACTCCTATGAAAACCAGTATGAACATCTTATTTTAGACACATTATAAGAAGAACCAATTCACTTGAAAATATAATTATGATTCCGAAAAAGGTGCAAATGGAAGAGAAGAGTCAGCAACAAGGTGGGAGGCTTGAAATGGGTTATTCTGGAAATATAATATGCATATGATGGTCATGGACACAAACAGTTCAATACAGTCAAGAGGGTTTCTGGATTATTTTTCCTGCTAACATATCTGACAGTGTGGTGACTTTCTCACAATCATTTAAATATGTACTGCAGATTAAAATATACATTGGCAGACGTGTCGTTAGCCTGCATAAGAACAAAAACGTACATATATGTCATATCCAAGGCTAGCTATGTTTAACCATAGCCAGTGAACCACATGGGAGCATATAGCCCAGCTATTTAAAGTTTAAGCATCAACACGTAAGTCAGAGCAAATGTGCTGAAAATAACCCTAGAGGGCTAGCGTGCTCTGCTGCCGTTAAAAGCCAGCTAGTGGGGCCCTGGCTTTAGTACCATCCACTCATACCTTCTCCCTGTGTCACTCTCATTCCTTTATGATCGAGCCCTGTGAGCATGATTAATGATTATATAGTCTAACAGAGTCTCCTTAGCAACCGAACACAGATACAGATCACAGCCAGACATGAGCAATTGGGCAGGGCTGCAGTGCACTAGCTGGGACTTATTCTCCGTGGGTGAGATTGTGAAATCTTGCTTCCATAAGTTAAAGGGAAATTGCTGATCCTGAAATATCGGCATTACTAAAAGGTCAAGATGTAAATATAGCCATTCAAAGTGGTTTGGGGTGAACTTCTCCATTCTAGAAAAAACTAAGTATTTTTTCCAGTTGTAAAACTGTCAGAATTGTTCATACAAGAACTCATACAAGAACTTCCACAGAAAGGCGACACTGAAAATGGTAATGAAGACACTACTGTCTAAAACAATTTAATTTTTTAATTATTACCACTGCTTTACATATAAACACTCAGGAGACATGCGTAGGTTCACTAGTGGTTTGGATAGTAAATAAAACTGCTGTATTTGTGCTGTAGATGTTTACCACTCCTGTAAAGAAATCAGGTCAGTTTCTTTGTCACAAAACATTTCATATCAAAACCACCCTAAAGACTGTTGGCCTTTTGTTGTGTTATATACATGTTATGCAATATGATCTCTTCAAAATTTACTTAACTGAAAATGTACTAACTACATGCTACATTACGTTTGTATTAAACAATTAAACACATTTCAAATGAATCCAAACAGCAATGTCAGTTTTATGTGTACAGTTTAGTAGGTTTTTTAAGCCATTAAAGATGAATGGAGCAGGATAAGAGAGACACAGTCGACTAGAGTGTACAGACTGATAAGACTGCAATCAGGCCACTTTACTTATAGTTTCTCAAATATTACTCTCCCATTACAACACAATAGCCATTAATAATATTACAACCAGGACATCCTGTCTACTACTAGCTCTTCCTGTCAGTGGTGTGGTGAGATACTTAAAAGCGAAAATGACGAGTTAGTAGAAAAGTAAATGACTAAGACAAAAGACAGGGTATCCACAAGAGCCAACTATTGAAGAGAAATTATCCAACTCCAGACTGGCTAAAGGCAGTGAATGTCATCTGATGACTTAATCCCTGCCCTGTACCTTATCGGCCCAGGAGGAGGCAGCCTTGAGTTTAATATAAATATGTGAGGAGGGCCTTGGTGAGAAATGCACGTCTGCTGTTTACGGAGAATGTAAGAGTGGTTCGTTAGCATGATTAAGAATGCAAACAGGAGCACAGAGCCAAGCGTTAACCCAATCCCCACACTGTCAGAGTGATATACAGAGTGATCTGACGAGGAGAGGAAGGAAGAGCCTGCTCAATCTGTTGCATCTACCACTGGGTGTGAACTGGGATAAGAAGAAAAAGTTTCCACGAAGAAATAAAGGGTCATTCACCAAAACAAGTCCAGTGAAACCTCTCACTGGATCAGCTACAGTCCACTTGAGTACTCGGATATCTTGGCAAAAGCCAAGACTGTTCGGCAAACGCAGGCCATGTGATGTCAAGTCAAAAGGAGAATTCCAGTGATTAAATGTTGAGTCAGAATGGTTTACAGCAGTGGTGAAAGGAACCAGGAACCTGAAGATGTCCTTTAAAAACGAAGTCCTCCAAGTCCTCACATACAGAATGGTTACAAATACACTCATAGCTGAGACAATGTTTTCCGAAAGTAATAAGAACATTCTGGAATCTGTTCATGGGACAGACGGCAGGCAGGGCACTGTAAGACAAAAAAGCCCCCAAAAGTATTTTTTACATGCAGGTTCCCTGGATTTTACAGGGGTGGTCCCCTTCATGACTCTGCTTCCATCCTTCTACAACAAACCATTTTAAACCAAACTAATCTAAGCTAGAACTATGCTGAAGTAATACAAAATGTAATGGTTCATTGGGAAACACCAAGAATAGTTTTATATGGCCTGTGGCCATGTCTTTTTCACACACCGTCCCTGTGCAAATGGCTATCCATTCCACTGCCACCCCCCTTATCTGAATATCTGAATGTGAACAAAGAATTCCTCACATTCCATTACCTTTTAGCAAAAAAAAAAAAAAAAAAGACGAGTTACAGCAGAGAAAGGTAGTGGGATGTAAACTTCACTGCATAACAAACAACTGGTATGTAGTGAAAACCTCATGTTACAACAGATAGCATTCACTTGAGCCCTTTCCCCACCACTGGTGAAGCTATGCTCCGACTTCCACCCACTTAATTACAGAAAAACAGTTAAAGCATTGACTCCAAGAGGCCCTCGAGTTCCTGCTGCAAAGGCTGTTTGTTTCACAAGTGGTACATTCTGCAGTTTATTCTGATATTTAAAACATGAATTTTCAAATAATATAAACTGAAGAAAATTAATTACTGCATATAAAGGAACATGTAAAAAGACTATAATTATAGAATATAAGTATTGAGAGTAAAGAAAAAAAACAAGCTGTCTAGCAAATTTAGCCTGTGCAATGACAAAAATAACATCTCAGTACATGAAGGACCTTTTTTAAGGTACTTGCTCTTACTTCAAGGGCCAAGTCCAAGCATTTTTATCACATCTCGTTATGGGGCATTCCCCCCCCCGATCTCAGAGATCGCAGGATCAAAACCTTTGATGATACTAGACTCAAAATTCTGAGTGATCAAGCTTCTGAATCTGCCAAACTGAACTGGTTGAATAAGATCACTCTCTCTTCGTACTTGGCTACCTGTGCTCTATTTTAAAAAGTGGTTAAGACAAGCTTTTAGTTAGGAATCTATTGTTGTACTCCCAACAGTTCTTATTTACTTTTGGCTTTTTTTTTGTTGGGCTGCATTATTGTTTTACTCTGCTGTTTTATATTTTAATTATGTTTATCCTCCAGCACACCTCCGGGTGCTAAAACAGTTTAGATACAATTAAAATACAAGCACTCATGCCATTAACTAAACAAATGTCTTGATACCAAAGCTTTTGTTTTGTCTTAGACTGACTGAGTATACGCGATGGTCAGTGTTTGGCTCAGCCAGTCATCTGATAAGAGCTGCTTTTAAAGGAAATTATTCTCAGACACTGAGATCAGTGTTGGTGAAACCAAAATCACTCAGTTCAGTACAGAGCCAGCTTTTTGTGTGCTCAGAGCTGATAGAGGGCTCCTCCCACTGTGTGCAGAAAGCATGCAGATACAAGCCAATGAGGACAGTCCAGGCCTGGCTTGTTTACCAGCCAGGACCAGAATTGCCACCCCACATGAGAAACACTATACAGCCTATATTTATACTAGAGAAAGCAAGAGAGCGAGCGAGAGAGTGAGGGAGAATGAGAGAGAGAGGCAGACAGACAGACAGAAAGAAGAAAGAGACAGACAGACAGAAAGAGAGACAGACAGAGAGATTGAAAGAGAATAGGAGAGTGAAAGGGAGAGAGAAAGATCAAATGATAGCTCACAAAGGCGTTAAGCGGCAGATTGGAGGGAAGATTTGATGCAAGTTATGCGAAGATAAGAGAAAGGAACTGGGAAAGGAAGGCATGTGGTACGTGGAGGGACGAGAGTGAGAAGGACAACTTAGAGAAGAGAATCGAAGGGCGTGGTGGAAGAAGAACCAACCACAGAAGAATCAGAAGCAACTGAGAAAGAACCCAGAAAAAGATGACATAAGAACTGTGGTGCAGGGAGACATTTCAAGCCTGACAGGGTGGTCTTCTAACACTTTCCACCTTTTCTCACTCCCTTCGCAACAGAAAGTCGACACGTCCCTGAAAAGAACCCAAGGCTGAAAATAAAAGCTCTTCCCTGAGGACCTTCAGGCCAAATGGACAGCAGGGTGAAGGGAGACGACACACAGCTATTCTGGACACACACACACACACGCATATATCAGCGAGCGTACATACAGTTTCATTGGCGAACTACTTTAAGTAAGTGTTGGCTGACACACTGTTTGGGTGTCAAATCTGGAGAAGATCCATATTGACTACACAGACTCTCCACAAAACACCTCTACATCTGGTGTTTTCTGTATAAAGCTCTGCTCTCAGCATGACGGCATGAACCCACTGGAACATTTTACACAGACAACTCATTTGGGGGTGGGGGTGGGGTCTCCCTGTTTCAGTCATGAGCGAAGAATTCTGTTCAAACTGAGTCTAGAGTTGGAACATCCAAGGCCATCAGGAAAACAATCAGCACTGTTGTCCCAGCCAAGAGACAAGGCCAAGAAGAGAGAGTCGTCTGAAAAGACTGGGGCAAAGAAAGCAAGAGAGGAGGGTCTTTAGAGCAGAGCAGGATGGGGCACTGTAGCACTAACAACGTTGTGGCCTGTGGGTATCAGATCTGCAGCCCATGTCTGATTCACACTGAGCATGCGTAGATTACTACATTACTATATTCACTGCCACTCCCCAATCTGTACTGCACACTGTCGCAGATTCAACAGCAGTGCAGACCCGTAACAAAATATTACATTTCCCAACAGCATTTACACATTTATTTTGCGCCCTTTGATGCTGCATGCTAGAATGCATATCATACATAATGCAACATTCAGGACGCTAAACACTAACACCAGATACTAATCAAATACACACTATACTGGATATTGCATTAGTACTTACTGTATAGGGCATATTGTACAAGTATATATTGTATAATGCATCTTGAACCAGTACACTGCATAGTGGACCAGTATATATTGTTTACTGCACCATTATATACTGCTTAACAGACCGTATTCTGCACCAGTATACTGCATACTGTTCCAGCACATACTATACCAGTAAACACTATATTCTGTACCTGTTAATTCCATATACTGAATGAACATATAGCATGTCCAGCATATGGCACCTGTATAGGACTGTCACCATGGATTATATTAGCAATCGAGTACACTTGATAATTTTGTCCAAAAATCAAATGAACAATACAGCAAACATTTCATTTTATGAATCTGTAACTACAACAGGGCTCAAAATGAATTTGGGAGCATTGGTGCGAGTGCATGTAATTGTTGTCTTGTGACCTGTTTTAATTTCTCTAAAAAATGTTAACAGTATATGTGTGTTCTGTGTAGTGCTGCCGCGATTATTCGAAGTATTCGACGTAATCGAATATGAAAATTGGTCGACGACAATTTTTTTGGTCGAATATTCGGCTATTTATTTTTGGTCTCAAACGACTCATCCAGAGAGCTTTTGCTTGTCTGAGTTCACGTAAT
>JBBPDB010000017.1:6716619-6732800 GCA_037974465.1 Brachypetersius altus | reverse complement strand
TGTGTGTGTGTGTGTGTGTGTGTGTGTGTGTGTGTGTGTGTGTGTGTGTGTGTGTGTGTGTGTGTGTGCGCGCGCAGATATCCAGTCAAGACTGGTGGCAGGAGAATGATGACTCCGCTTGTGTAAAATCTTGTAGTCGCTTTTGGTCGCCTCTCAGACCATTAGGCATCTGAAGCCTTCACAGGAGTCTTGGTTGCATTAATGCTCAGTTATGGATACATTTACTCAAGAGTCAAAGCTCAGTATGTTCTCTCCCTGAGTCCGAAAGCAGTCCTCTGGACTCACATCCAGCAGTAAAGTCTATAAATCATCAGCTGGATGCGTGAGTGAGTGGGCGCAGTGGGACCTACACCCTGCACAAGTGGAATGTTTCACTCATTTCTCTTTAGTTGTTGTTTTGTTTTTACTTTTTTGTCCCCATGCTCTTCTGCAGCTAATGTCTTTTGGCCAAAATTTGGTCATTATTATGATGAATTATGCCACAATGCACTTTTCCAAACATGCTTAAATGACAATAAACAACGGTTTCATTATATTACAGTGAGAGCATAAATAAACACTCTATTTTTTAATAGTTTTTCTGAGCCGTGGCACTGATTATTACCTTTTGATCAAAATTACATTCGACCAAAGATAATTACGAGGGGCCCTTTGGGATAAAATGGTCTCGACATACGACGATTCGAGTTTACGACGCTCACTCCCATAAAAACTTCAAAACTCGAGAGGCGTGTTTCATCTCACGCCGTTAGCGTCGTACTTACAGACGTTACGTGGGCGAACTAGTTTGGTGGCGTGCGGCATAAGAAGACGCAGCTTACTTGTGTTTTTATGTTCTAGATCAATAGTTCTCAACCTTTGATCTAGAACATACAGTCCTCCTGTCCATCACAGCATGCTGAGCACGGTTCAGTTGGACTCGGGCGTGATTAGCATGTAGCGTGAGTGCTAACTGCGCTGGAGCACGGATCAGGACGCATGACGTCACGTTTTTGCGTCGCTCCAAAACCATTTTTCGTGCCACAAAAGCGACAGACCTGTTTAGCAACAGGCTGTGAGGGGACTGTGGACCACCATGGACCAAACGGGGAGCGTTTGCGGGGCGGGGCGTGTGTTTTAGGTGAACGTACTAAACCGAATCTCTTCAAGTGATTCGGTTCAGTACGTTCACTTAAAAGATCGCGAACGACACAACACTACTTCACACTGCCATTCCTCTTTAACCAGCAAGAAAACAGACTCCAAAACTGCTGTTGTTTGTTTATTTTTAACGGAGCAAAAGAGCGTCGAGAAACAGCAGCCAGTGTTTGAGAGAACTGCCGAAACCATAATGTTTATTTTTAGGAAAAATAATTACATCGTAATTAAACCAAAGAAAAAGACAGCCTTTCCAGAACTTTGTCTGCCGAAGCTTGTTCAGCTCAACGCCTCGTTCCCCATTTTTCCCTTCTGCATCAATCTCATTTTTTAATCCATGAGAGTGCCAAACACAAGAAATGCAGGGACAAGTGTGTGGCTAAAAGTCAGAAGACACAGGATATGTAAAGCTTCAGTGATTTGTTGTAGCTGGTTGTTGTTAGTGTTGATTGGTGTAGTTTTCAAATAAAAGAAATCTGCTCATTAATTTTTGGTGGGTGCTCCTAAATTTTTGCTGGTGCTCCTAACTTTTCGAAGTTGGGTGCTACCAAGTGCTACCAAGTAAAAAAGTTAATTTCGAGCCCTGTACAAACAATAACGCATTTGAGAGACCCTGATAGTGTGGGTTTGCTTTCTTTTAGTGACTCTTAAAAAAGTGCTGCCAATAGCGTCCCCTCTGTGGAGAATGTTCTGAACATGATCAAACACAGCTTTGTCTAGACCCACAGTAAACCTGTTTATATTTCAAGAAGCAAATTAGTACGCCGATTTACAGAGAACCTTAATCTGTATTGAATATTTTATAACTGTGCAATCGTTAAGCTTCTACTCGATCTTTTATACAGTGTAAAGTACTGCTATACAGTGTATTCTGTCATCATAGTGGCATGCAGTTTCACAGAATGCCCTCATTTCAATCACATACTGTGTGCTACACTAAAGGGAAGGGGTGTGACAAGGTTGAGCTGATGGGAACAATCCCAACACTCGCCTCATTTTCTCAACATTTCAATAACTCCTTAGCAACTAGTACACAAGAACACACGTTTGAAGATAATCTGACTGCATATGTCGCACTAAATGAGAAAGTTGTATAGAATGTGCAACAGCATGAAATAATGTAATGTGCATCTGCGTGACAATGCACATCAGGTAACAAGACCATTCGTGCAACTCCTTAAAGAGAAAGAACACGTCAATCGTAGCTTTGATCATTGTTCATAAACCACACCAGCACTGGTAATTGAGAACAGATAGGCCAATATCCTGGGAAAGAGAGAGACATGGTTAGAGTCATGGGATTCCAAAGTGATAAACCCAATAACCTCATTAACGTAATCCTCAAGCATCCAGAATCGCACTCGTGAAAGTGCTTGATGAAAATGTGGGCCTTATTTGGGCTCCAGCATCAAAGAAGATGGCATTCATTTGCAAAATGTCTGCAGAACATTTTCTAAGAAACCCTGAAAAAAAGACACGCACAGCTCCTGTGGTTTATTAAGCCGTGTTGTCAGTGATCACAGACTAGTGGCATATCGTCAGTTTTGCTGGCTGTGTGACAGAGGACTGCGGTATGCTGTAGTGAGAGAGGGTCACTTCCTGTTTCTGCCGTTTCCTCAGGAAGCGCTGTTTGAGTCTTCAGCTTTGGGGCTTGGGGGCCAGTCAGCCCACAGGACAGGGTGTGGGTGCCAAAGGACAGGAAGTCGTTTAGTTTGCAGCCGAGCTTTGTCCTCAGCTCTATTCTCTCTGCCTTCCTCCCTCCAGCCTCCTCGCCGGGCTCTGCCTCTCGGCAAAGCCACAGAAGGGTGTGGGAGCAAGTCAGTTAGCAACACTTCGTCAGCATGTGAAGAAGGCCTCAGCACTAAGATAGTGGTCTAACTTCAGCTTGCTGCGTTAAAGTCGGGTGAACATGTATGATTGTGATTTAGCAGCAAACGGACTGGCTATCCGTGGTTTGTTGCTGCTCTGAGAATGTTAAGACGGTCCTCCTTGATGAAAAACAGGCTTGGTTTAAACAACATCGCTATTGTGCACCTGCTTGAAATGATTATAATGACCACTTTGAACAGCAGCCAACCTGTGGGTACGTGGCAACAAGTACAATCCCTGCATTGCTTAGTAATGCTGACAACACTGCCTCAGGAAAGAATACCAGGACTTACAGGAATTCCACTGAGACTCAAGGGACCAGAACGGGGGACATGAACACACACACAAGAAAAAGATTACTGCATTCTCTCTTCCCCTCAATCTCGAGCATGTAAACTATAGCTGTAGCTATCATTTACACTGGTAATCAAGTCAATATAATGATTTGGAAAAGTAATCATTTTGACTCTTTGACCCTTTAGATGCCAACATGTACTCACTCGTTTGTCTGGCCAGTAGCTGTGAATAAAATAAACACAAACTACAATAGGTTACCTAACCAGTTCAGTTGATTATAGGCTATTAAATGTCTAGAGACTGAAACAAATTGTAATCAATCCAAAACAAGACTAGTGTGATTCCAGCTTAAGTCACCTGAGTGCTAATAGTGGAGAATGTTTAGACTACAGCATACATCATTATAATGACTACAATACGCCATTCATCACTAAAACTGAGAATAAGGCAGCAGATTTAAATAGAATTAGGTTTTAATTGAGTAATTGTTTGCCAGCCCTAACATGCATGCAGAAAAAACATCTGATCTGAGATTATTACAAAAGAAACTGCGGGCCAGGACTACATCTCAACAAGCCACATCTGTACTGCAAATATGACTGTCAAAAAGTACCTTAAACAACTGTACCTTAAACAACAGCATCACAATGAAGTAGACATGAGAAACCCAAACCAGATTTTAAAATTTACATTAAATTACATTGCTGGCACTGACTGTACTGACTGTTTTAGAGTATATAACTTAAAATTACTAACCAAATAAATACTGACCCTAAGGTAATGCTGGGTTAGAGAACCTCATTTTCTCGATTTTATTCTACAAAAACAGAACAATTTTATGATTCACATAATGGGAAGTAAAGTAGTCAACGCTGCTTGACCAAATAGTCATTTGCTTACTCATGATTCCACTTAAGCTTCACCTTTCATGCCTGGAATTCCTCCTTTCTTTGCCATCTTTCCCGTAATCACTACATACCTGCACTTCAACAAAATATCAAGTAAAGTAGGCAAGTCATTCAAATCCTTCTTATACAATTATTAAATAATAACCAAGGTTACTGTGTTACATTTTCAAAGTATTGCCACAAACAACTTCCGTTTGAGAATTGCTGCACAGGCCAGATTAGAATCTTGTGTATTCAAGTCCTATCATGTTCTCTGAAGAGAACCCACAAGAAAAATGTTCAGTCAAGATTACCATACCAACACTAGCATGCAAGTTTAACTTCCTTGTTAAAAGTAAATGAAAGGGTATTTTCAGCATGAATACAAAAGTCATAATTAATAAAAAAAAAAAAAGGGAAACATTTTAGCTCATAGTCTACCTTGATGGGTAGATCTTTCTCTTTGCATTTGACTATACTGTACTTATAGTCCATGGCCATGCAAGGAATCTCAAAAAATTACATTACCACCATGTCCAGAGAAATAAGACCCGATTTCTGATACAACCGCGCTTAAAGAAGTGCTAATGACCATTTAGAAGTTTTCTATCAAGTCAATCACTAAAACAAAACAAAAAAATCAATAAGAATGGTTCATCAATTCTAAAAAAAACTTGACAATTCAGATTTCTTTACAGTAGTGTTCATAGCTGTCTACTGACTCACAAGCCAGCTAGCATCTATCCACCATGAATATATTATAAGTATAAAGAAATGCCTCAGAAAACACACTGTATATTCATAACTTGTTGGTGTACGGCCTATTGGTTAGGGCATTGGCCCTGCAATCAGAAGGTTGTGGGTTCAAATCTCAACTGCTAGTGTCACCACTGAGGTATCCTTGAGCAAGGTACTGCCCCCACACATTGTTCCTCAAACACCCCTTGTTGGCGGCAGCCCACTGCTGGTTCACATCTGGTTCCATTCACTACCAGTGTGAACGATTCTGGCTGTTTCCCTAAAACAGCATTTCATAACAAACCGCTCTGAATGGTTTGGTATCTTCATTTAATTCCCCAGAGATGTTAAAAGGCAGTCATAGACAAGAGGCAAAACTGGAAAGGGTGGCCTCTTTCCGCAAAAACACAGTGTGCGCACAACAATAAAGTCATAAAATATTTCTACTTATACCATATCAAAATATAACACTGTGGGCTGAGCATAAACTATGAGTGAGCAACCCTGCCCGCATCAAAACAAAATTCCTTCCGTCAAACCCAACACATCATTCAAGATCAAACTAGATGTTTAAGCTACACTTTAGTGAGATACTGATTCAGGTTAAACGTTACACTAGGTGTAAAAATGCTAAAAATGCTTCTCCTAATTTTTCACACTTTCTGAAGTATTAAAAGGAAATGTAGCTTTATGTAGCTTTAAGAGCTGCCTGCAAGGTGTAACGCAATCATAGCTAGATTATGAAAGGACTGAAACTGTACACGAACAGCAAGGTGATAAATGACTTAACTTAGCAGCACTGGTATGTAGGTTGTTGACTATGCTAGTGGGATAATATGGCAGTATTGTGGCTCTTCATGTTCATAATTATGTGCCTTGAGGCTCTAGAGTTGCTCCTGCCTGAGCACTGCTTTAACCCTTAGTGATTACTTTCTTTTGCCATACTGTTCAAACATGATTATGTAACTACATCATTATTAACAGAATTAATTACACTAAGGTGTGAACTGTAGAGTTCAGTTTGTTTTAAAACCAAGAAATTGCAGAAAATGAGAAACAGGATTTGTATTCCACAAACCCACAACAATAACTTTTCTTTAAATAGAAAACATACTGAAATGAGGGGCATTAAACTCTTCAGATGTCCCCTTAATAAATATGTCTGCCTTAATTATGGTCATTTTAATAGATAGTGCAGAACTTTTGTCAAATTCTCAGCATTTCTGATGATATGGAATATCATGATCCTAACCAAACCCCTGGAACCACATTTCCAAGACAAGAACCATTTAGGAACCTTTATTTTTCATAAGGACACGCTGGCTGTTTACATTAGTACACCTAACACAGAAGTGAACAGTTTTATTCAGCGTGAAGAGTGATGGTCTATATTGTCTTTCTTCATCTCATGAATGACATGCTCAAAACAACAAAGCATTAATTATCTGGCCCTAAAACTTGCATTTCCAAAGGGTTCACCATAACCTGTCATCAAGAATTGTGACTCCACACCAAATTCAGATACTGTGACAGCTCTTATTTAGGCTTCACTGTCTGAGAGCAAGCAGTCCCCATAATAAAAGGCCACTTCGGTCTGTATTGTAATCAGACACTTGAAAATCGTCTCCCATTCAGGCTGACCTTTTGAACCTACTGGCATCTCAAGCCTTTCCCACACTTCTGCAGAACACATGAATCTCTAATCACACCATACTGTAATGTGTGCTGATCAGACAGAGATCCTTCTGGTCACAGTTACATGAGCACTCTGCTGGTGCACCCACTGGTAGTGCAGAGGAAAAGGGAGGGGGGGGGGGGGGTGTCTTGGCCCCAGACACCAAAAAACAGTGACGCCATACATTCCACCAACACCTCAGTTCCTCTGGCCAAAGTGAGACAGCAAGCAAACACCAGGTCTGCACACAATCAGCTCTTTCTCCAGCACAGCTCAGATCATTTAGTCCAAACACTACAGTGCTGCCGTCCGCACCTCAGAGAAACACTTTCGAGAGTAGCATTACCTTATCTGTACTATTTTCTGCTAGAAGCCTATAATAAATGGGCAGAGGGGCAAAAGATCTCATGCAGTGCAAGGGCCATGACCCATAAGGTCATAGGAGTCCAATTCTGCACCAGCGCTCTGGACTTCGAGTCTTATTAAGCATGCAGACAGATGACTAGCTGCTGATTGGATGGGCCACAGCCTAGATTCTATGCATGGTCAAGATTTTCCACATCGAACAATACAGTCTTTGGTCAGTGCTGCTCCCTCAGTGGCTGTCTTCATGCTGACATCAAAAGTTGGGTGGAATAAAATGGGGGTGGAATGAAGAGTTGCTTGGCTTCAGGTCAAAAAAATCACTCCCATGCTCAAAACATGTGCAGTGCACATTCGGCTCACACAGGAATCACTGGGTTTAGTAAGGGAGACAGACTGCGAAGAAACAACACCAACAGTGAAAGGGGAATAGAATATATGGTCAGGAAGACAAGGCCCATCTTTTTTAATAAACATAGAAAGAACAACCTTATATACATTGTTTTCCTTCTCTGCAGATTCACCAACTTTGTTTCCAATACATTTTTTAATCTACACTAAATGTTACTGCTCATAAGCATGATCCCTAAATTAACTTATGTTAAAGGGGAGTTTTCAAAGTTTTATTCAAAGTGGAGTGTTTATAAAATGCCCCTTTCTGGAAAAGTTGGTTCACAGAAGTGGTGATAGGAACCAGATGTTCTAAGCAACTTCAAAGAAAGTTATTAAATGATACAATAACTTTACAAAGACTGTGGTTTTGAGGAGGCCTTGGCCTAAAATGTGTTTTTAAACTCTATACATGGTAAAACGGTCCATGCATTCATTTTTTCCCCATATTTACTACTTTTTGCCATCATCAACATGATTCTGGAGATATGTGAAGGTTCACTGGAGGTTTTAAACAGGAAGTAAAAATAGCTAAATTTAGGCTGCAGACATCATGACCTCGGGTTCTATTCTCCACAGTTGTAAAGAAAACCAGTTTGTAAGCTTCTCTAGAAAGAGGCTTCTGTTTACATCTGAAGCACTGAATTGGATGGAAATACTGTGTGGGTAAAGAAGAGGTGGAATTCCCCTTTAAAACTCTTCAGCTTCGTGATTTGCAGCAGTTATTCATTTAACTGAATTTGCTGGGAAAGACAAACTTTGGCAGCAAATTACAGTTAAGTAAATGACTTTACTTACTGTCTGACTCCTTTTATTTTATTACAGTTTAGAGTTTAGGAATTTGGTCACAAGGTGTTGTTTTTATCCCAAAAAAGTTAGCCAGCTAGCCAAGAAAAAACAGGCAGATTTCCCACAAAAACAGTTTACAACAGAAAACCTCAACACATCGGTCACACAGAGGACAGAAAACCTTCAACAAGTTTGCAAGAGTCAGGAGATTAAAAAAAAAACCAAAATGCCACTTCTCTAATGTTTTGGACAGAGTTAGCCAGCTAGCCCCGAAGTTAGCTGCTCCCATTCCCAGCGAGTGTGTTCCGCTAGGTTGTTTTTGGAAGGCGACCAGAGAAGAATAAAGGTATGGAGGAACAGGAGAGAGGCTTTACCTAAATCATCCATGCTTTCTTTTCCTTCTCTGCACGTTTATGTCCGCGTCCACCGATGAGAAATCGCAGCAAGCCCACCTTCCCTGAAACCGACTTTCCACTGAACTTCTCCTCTCAGTGATGTTCCTCAAAGAGCAGGTCTGCCTGAATGGAGTTCCACACGCACTTCAAAAGAGACAAAGTCCTCCACTGCAGCGCCCCCTAGTGACATGCACTCACTCTAACCTGAAACAGACACAAACACAGTACAGTTACAAAACACATACACACACACACACACACACATACAGAGTACATACAAAACACACACAGACACACACACACACACACACACACACACAGGAGAAGTGTCCGTTTGCTAACGGTGACCAAAACACTCCTGTCCTCTGTGTGACTGAAGTGTTGAGGTTTTCTGTTTTAAGCTGTTCTGGTGTGAATTGGCCTGTTCTTACTTCACTAGCTGCCTAGTTTTAAAAAGCTGCAAAAACTGCACTATTCTCCTCTGCCTTCTTTTAAACATTGATACTTCTGTTGCCCTTTCAATTGCCCTTCTGTTTCCTTTATGTATTCTTTTATGTTTTATTATTTTTTTCTTTTATATTCTATTTTTGTAAAGCACATTGTATTACTTTTTGTGAAAATGTGCTATATAAGTACATTTAAACACACACAGTACAGTTACAATCCACACACACACACACACACACACACACACACACAAGAGTAAAGTAAGACTTCATGTAAATAAACTCATCCATAGCGGTTTTAAATTAACCGTTTACAGTGATGGTCAATAGAACTAGATGTCTGTGGCCCTTGTAGTCACGCACACCCCACCAAAGCACACAGAGCAATTCTTTCTCTGTATTTAGCCTCTTTACCAAGTGAAGCAGCAGGCAGCCAGTAACACAGTGCCCAGGGAGCAGTGTGTGAGGAAGGTCCTGTGCTCAAGGGTACCTCAGTGGTGCCACAAGCAGTCCTGGGACTCAAAGTCATGACCCTCTAACCACAGAGACAACTCCGCAAACACTAGGCCACCAAAAGCTCCCTCACAGAAAGTTATTGCACAACACGGTTACAAATAGACTACCTGATGTCTGAGACTGAGTTTTGTGGCCTGGAATTTTTACCCAAAACATCTATTTAGAAAGTCAATTCATGGTGAAGTTGTACATGCAGTGTGGATAGTTTATTACTTGTTCAATATTCAATATATATTTTTTGTTCATTACTATTTTACTATTCAACACATAAAAACACAACGTGTAGGTTTACTGGTGACCCCTGGTTCCTACTACCATCATTATCAATTCCACATCAACAACTGAATTATGCAGAAATTTTGAAAAATCGGTAAAGTTCCTCTTTAATTTTGGGCGCTCACCAAGATGAGACACATCCCGCTTTAATTCTTAGAACAATTACCACTGGAGACCACTCATCAGGATTCATCCTGAATATTAAAACACTGAAGACACATGCTTTAATCAGAACAGGGACATAAAGAGCTATCAGAGGCACTATTAATACATTTTGGCCACAGGAGCGTCCTGATGAATTAAGTATTCTTGTTTTAAAAAATAGAATGATGGTTCTATTTGTAACAGATTAGAAACTGTACAAACTATTAAGTCACATCTCTAAAAATAAGATGTTTTTATTAGGACAGCGCCTCTCGTTTATTTATGATTCTGGATCTTCTAAAGCAGTGTCTACCTACCCTGGTCCCAGATATAGGGTGCGTGACACGTAAGTGAAAGTGACCATTCTGTCATATGTGAACACAGCACAGTGTGAACAGCAAAAAATTCTTCCTCTGCCCGTCACCAAGTGAAGCACAGGGCAGCCAGGAACACAGCGCCTGGGAAGAGTGTGTGGGGGCGGTACCTTGCTCAGAGTACAAGTTTACCATCTCATTCGTCAGCGTTAAGTGCTGACAATATCTACAACATGCTTAAAAATATGTGATCACAATAATAAGTGTACTTTTATGTTTTCAGTGATTTTCCTGTTTCCAATATATCTGATCCCTTTACTAGCTTGAAGAATATTATTGTGCAGGTCAGTGGACCTCAAAGACCAAGGATGGGAAACACTGCCCTGGAAAAGAACAGTGGTGACATCAAAAAGTTGTGTTTACTACATGTGTAATATTTACATTGGCGAAACAGAGAACACTAAATAACAGACATCTCTGTAGGTTTGCCAGCAGATGAGGTGGACAAAAACATCATACCCAAAAGTTTAAATGTGGTGTCTGTCATAAATACACAAGACAAATCAATTAGGAGAGTTTTCTTTATTGTGATTTAATCACAAATAAAGAAATATGGAATATAATTTAATCACAAAAGATGGATGAAAGCAAAAGCCCATCCCATCCCATCCCCTACCCTTATTAAAGTCAGTAAAGCCCATTAAAAGTCTATTGCCTTTAGCTTCTTCTCCACCTCCTGGGTTAGAGGCTGCTGGGCCAGGATTTTGCCGTGGAGCCGGTGGTGTTTGCCTATGCCCAGTTTGGGCAGGCCTCTGTTCAGCCCCTCCAGCAGCACGCAGGACTTGCACAAGGCTTGGCTGGAGATGTACCCACAGCGAGAGCAGGTTCCCTGGACTGGCATCTTCACGCCTTCCTTCACCGACAAGTTCTCCCCAGAGTGGATGACGTCCATGATAGCACTAGGCCTGACCGCCTCCAGGTCTTTGAGGAAGGTGCGGGCGTGGCCGCGGTACGCGTTTGGTGAATATATGCACTCTGTGGAGAAGTAGTCAAGCTTCTTGAAATACGCATAGAGGACAATCTCTTTCTCGTAGGCATACTTCAGAGGCTTACAGCGCGGTATGGCCCCCTCGCCGTCGCTGGCGGTGCTGATAGCCGTGCAGCGGCGCAGACGGGCGATGTCGCCACGCAGGACGTTCATCAGCACCGTCTCCGCCACGTCATCCGCGTTGTGACCTGGAAACAAAGCAGGAAACCATATGAAAACTGTCTTAAAGAGTGAATTAAGATGTAAAAGTCATTCTAAGAAGTTTGATATGAAACAGTCCATTCCAGAGAAACAGTCAGTTTTTCACTGCAGTTGTGAAAGGAGAATTAAAGTTAATACATTAAATAGTAACAAATATGCTGCCTGAAGCTTGAGACACTGTTAATTTTAATTCTAAGAATGTTTTGATCAATATATATATAAAAACACAGAACTATTTTGCCTCACAACACTACATGCTGAGGGATAGATGTCGGGCGCTGTGAAGCAAGCTGTCCCCAAAGATGATTTACTATTATTTTACCATCACTGGCATTACAAATAAACTCAAGACATGTGTAGGTTAACTGGTGGTTTCTTTCATATGCGTTTTAAGTAGTGTAGATTTGTAAAGTATCTTTATAAAACCACTCTGAACAGCTCGATGATAGAATTGTGCAGAGGTACTGCATTAGTACCTGTGCAAATCTTGTCCACGTTCAGCATCATAGCACCTCTGTCTAAAGCCTGCCTTCGGAACACGCCACAAAAAGTGCAGTTGTTCTTCAGCCCCACTTGCTTCACTATGGCGTCCATCGTCCATCCATACAACTCTTCATAAGACACGATCTTCAGGGGCAGGTCGTACTGCTGCTGGTTTCTCTTGACTGTCTCCAGAGAGTCATCGCGGTAGCCCGTGATGCCCTCGTCCACGGAGAGGAGCAGCAGCTTCAGGCCGTAGTCGTAGCGCTCGTTCAGCACCTTCAGGACATGAGCCAGGACAGTGGAGTCCTTCCCTCCTGACGCTCCGATCCCGACTGTCTCCCCACGACTGAACAAGCGGCCGGACACGACTGTGTGATGGACCTCCTCCTCAAACGCCCAGAAGAAGCAGGCTTTGCATAGTGAGTGACCGGTCTTGGGCCGTTTGAGCACAGCACGCTTCTGGGCACAACTACTGCACAGGACGGGCATGGCGAGCAAGACTGGCGCTCAGAGCTGCAGAGGACCACGACAGAGGACTACGATAGAGAACTACAACAGAGGACCCTGTCGTAGGACTACACCAGAGGCTCACGACGAACGACCCGGACAGAGGACCACGTTGAAGTACCACGGCGGAGGACTACTAAGGAGGACCACAATGGAAGACCACGGCGGTGGACAATGACGAAAGACCAAGACGGAGGACAACGACGAAAGACCACGACGGCAGACAACGGCGAAAGTCCACGACTCACTTCAACGACGTAAGTAACTGTGTCTGAGAAACAGCAAGCCAGACCATTTACAAGCAACCCACGACCATTAAGCACAAAAGAATGGAAAAGTTCTTCTGAGATGGTCAGAGAGGGTCTTACCTACCCACCGAGCCGAACCGGACTGGATACACATTCAGCACAGACCAGAACTCTCCTACTCTCTGTCTCTGTCTCTGATTAAAACACACAGCCCGCCTCTGAAACACGACTCAGACCCTGTCCTCCTGTCAGACTCATCACTGCAGGTCTTTATCTATCTCTACTCTGAAAAAATACTGAACAGAAGTCTTAAACACCTCATCAGGTGACCCACATGTTTACAGCCCTGAGGTTGTCCTGCACTTCGTTTCAAATCAGGCGTGCGCGGGCACGTTACAGAGGAGGATGCCCCCTCGTGCACCGGAGTGAGGCATACAGGATGAAGGACTATAACGTAACAGTAAAAAAAAAAAAAAAGGAATAATAATAATAACTCCCCCATAGTCCTGACGCCCTTATCTCTTCCTCTTTTTTTGCTCTTTTTCTGCTGTTAGCCTGGGGGTGAGGTGACACTTTTTAAGTCAAATACTAGTTGATCTTAACTTTTGTGAAACTGTCTTACTTGCATTGGACTGGTCTATAAACAAACTTAAGACCTATCTTACCCCATAGACCAGTCTAAACTACTTTATTGAAACCGGCTCCTGGTTTATCTGGGCTGTCTTGCGCTGGACTCTGGTTTACAGTGACTTTTATAAGAAAATCTGTTTTAATTGTTACTTTTGTTCATGTACTTATTTGCTTATGTGCACAATTCAAGGAAAAATGAGTGTATGTCACTACTCTGAGATGTATGTCTTTGCAGTCATTACATAAGCAGTTTCGTCTAGGATCAATAACGTTTCCTGATTTTGTTCTTAAAATGCCTTTTTTTTGCAGTTTGCAGAATGTGCAGCTAGGAACATCAGCACTGTCCAGACATCAATTCAGTGTCAGAACCTGACTGTAAACTGTCTCTCTGAACCTCTAAAGATCTATCTGCGTATCTAGGCTCTTCTTATTTAAAATAAAATGTTTTTCTCCATTTATGCACATTATCTGTTATAAACTTACTTCAAACTGTATGAACTGTATAAACTGAAAGGGAGCAGCATTTTTGGACAAGGCAGCAAAATTCATCTGAACACCGGAACTGTTATATTAGGGGGTGATATATGAGTGAAACACGCGAGACGCAGTCCGACTCCCATGCTTGCATGTACATTATACTGCACCTTTTAGATGGACTTGATTCCCTCATTGTTCTTGCTTAAACATTTTTTTCCTTTAGCATTTTAGGTTATATTTTTGATTGCTGTGACCATTACTGTATATGAACAGCGCATAAACATTAAGGTAGCTCAGTGGGTAGGATACTTGCCTCTGGACCAAGAGGTCATGGGTTCAAATCCTACCTTCAGAATACCGCCACTGGGTCCCTGAGCAAGACCCTTAACCCTAAATTGCTCCAGGGAGACTGTCCCTGTAGTTAGGGAATGAAAGTCGCTTTGGATAAAAGCATCTGCTAAATGCCATAAATGTAAATTATTAAATAAAAGAGACGTTAAAAGTGTTCATTCTGCAGAAAGTTCTTCCCAACTATGTTGTGCGGCACTTGCTCTTCTGTCCAGTTAATCCTAAAACAGCTAGATGGGGTTTAAGTCTGGATACTTAAATATATATATAAATGAAGAGCTCAGATACAAAAGCCCTCTAAACTCTATCTCTGTCATAAATGAGATAACAATGTTGAGTGAATGCTCTCCTCTCGTGGTATATGTACATCAAATAAATACCTCGTCTGAAATATCGATATGTTTGCAAAATCCTCTAAACACCACTTCTGGTTCTGTTCCGAGAACCAATCAGAACGCAAGTTCGAATCATCTGAGGAACCGGCTTTTTTGTTACCAGTGTTGTTAATGATTGAGAGTGAGCATGTGGGAGTGAAACAGATAGTGTGTGTGCCAGGGGGTATGAGAGAGATTGTGAGGGTGGGGGACGACGACTTATTAGTAAACAAGTTTGCAGTGTTTCATCCTATAGTTATAGTTTGCAGAGTCTTATTCTCCACATATAATCAGTAATCAGTATAGTGTGTTCTGTCATCTGTCACTTACGAAGTGTCTGTCACAAACTGTCCCTCCATCCTGATGAGAAATGGTGCTGATCATGGGGTGTATGGGCTGCTGCAAAGATGCAACTTCCTGGCAATCACAAGGCTACGACTTACTGGCTGTAAAACAAAAATAAATACTGTCTAGAAAGGATGTGAAAACCCAACTGAAACCTAACTGACAAAATGACTTAAACATGCGCCAAGCATCTCTTGAGCACGCGTCGAGCACATGCTCAAAGTCACGTGTGCCGAGAAACTTCACTGATTTCAGATCAGAAATCAAGATCGAGAGGACATCATGACATCATGCTGGAGTGACAATAAAAACCTATGTAACTTGTCTTGTACAGCAGTCTCTTGTCAGAGGATTTATGAATGCTCTGATAACAGACCTGCCTAATTTGCCTGGCAAATACAATGAATTGTTGATTGCAAAGTCTCTCTGAGTCTATCCTGAGTCTTGGGAAACACAGGACTGCCACTACAGAGAGCGGGAAAGAATGTGTGTGTGAGAGAGTGAGTGCATGTGAGAGAGAAAGAGAGCACGAGCGAACGTGTAAGGAAAAAAGTGAGAGAGAGAGAATGTGTGTGTGTGTGTGTTCTTTAAAATATTTTTATCATGTTTTGCACTGTCCTCTTATAGAGATTTTACCTAAACTCTTTGAATCTGCTTCTTATGTTTTTTTTTGTTTATAATTTTGTTTTACAGTTTTAATATCATTAAACACTTTAATACTTCATGGATTTTGTTTTGTTGGATGTGTTGTTTGTGCATTTGTCATGGCTGGATGTATGTATGGCAAAAGGTTTAATAAACAACACAGAACACAGGATAACATTAAACGAAAACCAAAAACCCAACTCAGAATCACAAAGCAAAAACAAACATGAACAGAAATCCAAAACGGCTAGGCTCGTGCTTCTAGGAACATGAAAAAACAAACCAAAGAAAACCTCCCTCACATACAAGCAAGGGGAACAACGAGGTAAATCAGATACCAGCGTTAGCAAGACGCAACATGAACTCAGGACAGAGAAGAAGCAAAAGCCTGCAAAAGAAACATAAGAACAGACAGCATTAACATCAAAACAAACAGGGCATAAACCAGAGCACATACAACACCAAAGAAAGACAAACACAGACTCACAGGACAGGGGTCACGTTGGGCTTTAAATACTGAACATAAATGGGAAACAGGTGAAATTCATAAGGATGGGATGTGATACATTTACATTTACATTTACGGCATTTAGCAGACGCTCTTATCCAGAGCGACGTACATCAGTGCTTAAGAATTCC
>JBBPDB010000017.1:6684375-6708387 GCA_037974465.1 Brachypetersius altus | reverse complement strand
TGCCCCCCCAAACACCCCCCCCCCCCTCCCCTTCACCACCCCCCGATTTTCGTTTTCATTCTTCTCACTCTCCTCATCAGTCTCACCCCTCCTTCTCCTTTCATTAGAGATTCAGCAGACTTGCTAAAACCGTGGGGTGCCCCATTCTCCTCACCCCAGATTCACTGAGTCAGTGCCCCTGTCCCACACAAAGACACGGACAATCTGTGCAACAAATCACCCAAAATGGTGCCGCCGCTCTCTCCAAAGAGCAGTTATGGAACGTGAAAGTGGCGCACTGAACACTTTAAAAATGTAACGAATGCACAAACTGCGTCCTAATTGGGTAGAAAAATGAAGGCATGTATTCACATTTGCCTGTTTGTGGCCCCTGAAAGTCTCTAATAGCTGAATTCGAGCTGACTGTTGGGGGGGGCGAGGGATGCTTTTGGCGGTCATTGTTGAAGATAAACACGTTGGCACTGGGCTAATTGCTTTACCTTTTATCACCCCTGCATCCTCACTGACAGGAAAGTGTTCACAAATGCCTTCAGATCTCCAAACGTGCCAGACGCTTGGACCAGCAAAGCTGAAAAAAGAGACATTTGCCTGGAAAAGCAAAATCGGTAGTTTGAAACCCCACGTACTAACTCTTCATGCCGATCGCAGCATATGTGCAAAAACCAGTCTTTATAATGAGTCGTTTCAGTAGCTGAACATGAAATCTTCACCACAGTAAGAATCTCAAGGTATTCAGTTCATTAATATGATAATAACAATGCACCCTGTTTAAAAACTGAAATGCTATTTGGTATGGATTTCTGCACAGTAGGAGCAGCTCATACACCATTATTTTTCAATAAAGTATACAAAGTTTTGTCTTGACAGCGACTATATATACACCAATCAGTCACACCACTAAAACCACTGACAGGTGACAGGGATAACATTGATTATCTTGCTACAGTGACACCCATCATGGGGTGGCATATATTAGGCAGCAAGCGCACAGTCAGTTCTCAAAGTTGATGCGGACAAATGGCCAAACATAAAGATCTGAGCAACCTTGACAAGGACCAAATTATGGTGGTTAGACAATTCGATCAGACCATCTACAAAACACCAAGTGCTGTGGAGTGTTCCCACTGTGCAGTGGTTATTACTTGCCAAAAGGAAGGACAACAGGTGAACTGTGATGCGGTTAAGGGCCCCCAAGGCTCAGAACACTGGGGGTAAAAGTAAACCTGTCTGGTCCCCAAGGCTGGACCTGGGACAAAAAAACTGGCCTGGGCATTTTGAGCCGAGGATGGCATTCTCGAGGTCGTTCTGGGGGAGGGGGGTGCTGACGGGATTCCGCACCGGCCCAAATTTACTATTGCCCCACCAGGCAATGCCCGGTATGCCTGCTTGCCAGTCCAGCCCTGCTGAGATGCACAGTCTGTTGAAAAAGTTAATGCTGGTCGTGACAGAAAGATGTCAGAACATAATTGAATCACAGCTTGCTGTTTATAGGGCTGTGTAGCCACAGACTAGTCAGAGTGCCCATGTTGACCCCTGTCCACTGGCAAAAGCATCTACAATGTGTGCATGAGCTTTATAACTGGAGCATGGAGCAATGGAAGAAGGCGGCCTGATGTACTGTATTTTCTTTTACACCATGCGGACAGCCAGGTGTGTGAATCAGAAAACTTCACTCATCCCAGAAGAAACTGCGTGTGTTATTACTGCACAGACACGGAGACAAGAACAATATAAAATATAGAAAAGAACAAATAAAACTCTCCCGAAAATTCTCTAAAAATACTCTGTAAAAATGTGTTATGCTGTATACACAAGATGCTGTGGTTAGTAAGAGATGCGGATATAAATATTGTAGATAAATAAAGAAATTTGCTGCTGAAGTATCATATTGCACATGATAATAAAGATGATCATGCAATAAGTGTGATTTAGCACCCAGTCAGACATCGCACCTTTGAGTATAAGCATATTATTGTGTTTCAGTTTTTTCAGTTTTTTTAATATCGCTCTCTAATCATTGAAAAAGCTCAGTTTCAAATATTCAATGAATTCTGATACTACCGATAGTCCTATACTACCGAGTCCAATACTATGACATACAGTTTTATGCAAAAGTCATAGGCACCTATGCAAATAGTTGGAAGCCATTTGGATCAGCGTTGGTTTCTTTCTACCAAAAAAACATTAGAACGTTAAAAAAAATGCAATCAAGATTTTTGTCTTCAAAAAGTAGTTGATATTTTGTTATATGTTTAGAAGAGCAAAGATTTTGTTCCACATTTCAGCTCTATGTCTCCGGTAATTGCTAAGATTTATGAAATTCCATAAGCAACATACCTAATTTTATTTACTGAAGTTACTGAGCCAACCCAGGTATTTGATAGTAGCTACAACATACTGAGGAAAGAGGTCTAGAAATAAAACACTGTTGACTGTATTCATTTTAATAGTTTTAATTATTGTATTAGTATTAAGCATTGTATGTTTTTACACCACTACACCACTAGTAGTAAACAGCTTTTAAGTATAATTTTTCCAGGTGCACAGTACTGTACATGCCATGAGTGTATGTAAACTTTTGACTATGACTGTATATATACCTGTAAGCTATCTTTACTTTCAACATGCCAGTAAACAAAACCAATATTCACAGAACTGACTGCTCTCCCAATTAGAATGCTGACAGCTGCGACGCCACTCTTCTTAATTGAAGCACTCTGGGTGCTGGACCTGCTGATAACGAATCTAACTTGGTGGAGTACTTGGTGGAACTTCGTCTTTTGTTTTGAGTGGAGAAAGAAGAACCTCCACTCCGAGCTGTCAAAAAATTTTCAGCTCCGATCTCAGTCTCCACTGCACTAGCATATTTATGGCCAACCCTGCCATCTTTGTTTGTGTTTACAGTGTACCTCCATGTGTGAGCGAATCTCTTCTCCACTCACAGAAGTGCGGTATTGTGGTGGAAAGCACACTGGCTTTGCCCTCCAGTGGTTATAAAACATGCAGGCCCCTCGGCCGGACCCGGCCTCCCCTGAGACCGATGAATAATAGCACAAAGTGAGGCTGCTAAATCATTGAAATGACTGCGGCATGTCTGTCCAGTTAGCGCACGCTCCCAGAGAGTCGAGACGCTTGATCAACGCCATGGATGCGAGACCACTGACTGCTCTCGCTCACAACGAGGCCCTCGGCTCCCTTGGCGGAATAGCTTGAACTCCGACAGCCTATGAAAAAAAAACAAGCGTTGAGCATCGTCCGACCTCTTCAGTGAGGGACAGGATGATCAGATGCAGCCTCCAATTGCAGGATATGAAAATCGATACTGTGGAGGAGAGAAGGTTTTTGTTTTCGAGGTTTTAGTGGCGAATGCTTGAAGGTGCCAAGGATCAGTCCGCCGGCCTTCCTGTAAAATTGCAGGACTTTCTGAAGGAAGTGAGGGCTATGTATGTGTGCCAAGGTCACTCTATAGGACTCCTGTACACGGCTGCTAGGTTGGGGCAGGGTGAGAGAGGAGATATGGGGGGGGGGGTTAGGATCAGCTAAAGCCTCCAGAACATTATGATTTATTTAAGTGTGGAGACAATATGAATAATGTATCTGTGAAGAAGGAACATGAATTTCTTTAGTACTAATTGTCAAGAAGGCTGGGTCCGCTCCGTGGTGGGGGTAGTGGAGGGGTGTGTGGGGCGGGAGGACCCCCAAGATCAGAGGGGCAAAGGGGGCTCAAAGCTGCCTGTCCTGCAGCCACCGTCATCGACTTGCAAATCAGCAGAAGGAGGCTAATTAGCAGCTGGCTAATGAAACCACCATTCGGGGGCATGGCTGAAGATGGGGGTGGGACGGGGGTTTGGGGAGGGTGGGGGGAGAGAAGAAGAAGAAGGAGAAGAAGAAGACGGAGAAGAGGAAGAAGAAGACGAAGGAGAAGAAGAAGAAAGAGAAGAAGAATCTGGGAACCCTTTCTCAGCGATATCTTTGGCGCTATTTGAAGATGATTTCAGAGCACATCAATATGTGAACAAAGTTGGAGAGAGAGAGAGTGAGAGAAAGGGAGGGGGGGAGAGAGAGATATGAAATTAGCATTCATTTGAAGAATGGAGACTGTTATTTATCGGCTTGCTTTTGGCACATTTAGGGCTCTGGGGAAAGACTTTGCCATACAAAATTCACAAGAGTGTGACGGGGGATGGAATGGCAACCTCTTGAAATCTCTCCTTCTCTCTCTCTCTCTGTGTCTCTTGTTTCTTCATCTCTCGTTCTCTTGCTCCCCCTCTCTTTATCTCTCCCTTTTCATTTCTCTGAAACTCATTTATTTTCAGCTTTGCACTCCATCCCTTTGTCACCATTTCATTCTTACTCTCCATCCACCTCTTGCTCCTGCTCCTGACTCTCTCTCCCCATTCTTTTTTCTCTATCTGACTTTCTTTAATTCTGCTTTCATTCATTCTACTCCATCCTTTCATCAGGATTCATTTAACCTTTTCTTATTTTCTCTCTTCTCCCTCATGCTCCTCAGCCTCTCTCTCACTGACTCCTGCTCTCTCTCTCTGTGTCTCTCTCTCTCTATCTCTCAAAGGCTCCTGCTCTCTCTCTCTCTCTCTGTCTCTCTCTCTCTCTCTCTCTCTCACTGGCTCCTTCTTTCTATTTCTCTGTCTCTCCGGAGTACAGTTGAAGGCTGCTGTGAAATGTGTGTGTGAAGTGTGTTTTCCGCAGGGAGGAAAAATCCGCCCCTAATGTTGTGACACACTAGTATTCGGGTGAGTGAGTGTCAGCGTGGTGTGTTAGCGGGGTGTATGCACAACATGTGTCAGCAAAGGTGTGCAGTTTTTCGGAGCACTGGAGGAAAGCATTCGATGCAGGAACTCACCTGATATGGCTCTTGATGTGGCTTATGTGTGTGTGTGTGTGTGAGAGTGTGACAAGGAGAGAGAAAGAGAGTGAGAGAGAGAGAGAGAGAGATGCAGAGAATGTGTGCTACTGTGTGTGTGTGTGTGTGTGTGTGTATGTGTGTGTGTGTGTGTGTGCGCGCAGAAGACCAGAAGACAGAGGAAGATCAGATGTGTCGAGCCCAGCTGTGTTTGCCCGTGGTAGTGTGTGGTGTCTTTGAAGACGTAGCTATGCAATCTAACTGAGACCCTACGGCACACAGTCTTTCTGCAGGCCCCCAGCCTTAATGCTTAAAGCCCCCTCATACTGTGGTTTGAACATCAGTCGCCTCGCGTACTGTCACAGCCTCGGGGAGACACACTCACACTCTTTCTTTCACACACACACACACACACACACACACACACACACACACACACACACCCATACTGTATATAATCAGTACCCACAAAAGCATGCACACACATAGACACACACACTGATGGAATCATATATTAGAACAACATGGAACAGCATGACATTTCTTATTGATCACAGAAGACACGCACAAGCTGAGCTCTTGTGTACATTACAGATTACACACCTTCATTCAGCACTGTATCAGGTGATAATAGGGAGCGAATTGGCTGCGCTTGTTTGTTAGAGAGGAACTCTACTGATAATTAACTATTTCTGCACAACTCAGTGGCTGAGATGTAAACAAAGACAGAGCGTTTCTTTGTGTGAAATGATTACTAGCTGAAAATTGACAGATTTGATTTTTGACTTTACAGAAAAGCTTTGCCTCACAACACTCTGCCTCTCCACAATGACATTTGAAAAATATGTTTCATGCCACATTCTTCTCAAAACTATTATAAAATATCATCTCGGGCATCAGGCAGTTATAACTTTCTGTAAGAGAGCTTTTAAGGAGTGCAGAGTGTCAAGTGATGCAATAAGAGAGTTTGACCCCCCAAAAACTCTGCACATGTTCTCTGGACAAGTCCATGCCCCCCAGTATCATGCTGTTGTCAGCCAATGAAATCTGCCTCATGCTGGATAATGATAAGAAGAAAAAATCATTTTTATTCATATAGTGCCTTTTTCAAACTCAAGGTTTATTTACAAATAGTTCAGACATAGAACAAGAAACGGCTTTCAGCACATTAAACAGTTCAGATGAGAACACAGATTACAGTAGTAGGAAAAGAACAAACAGCAGAATCAAGAATTAGGAGAAGAGGCATCACACTGAAAGAAAAGATACATTTTAACTGGGTTTGGAAAGAAGCAAGAGAGGAAGTATTGCAAATATTCAGAGGGCGGGAATTCCACAGTATGGGAGCCACAACACTTCAGAATCAGAATCAGAATCAGAAAACTTTATTTATCCCGGAGGAAATTGTTCTATCACCCACTGAAGCATCAAAATATGGGGACCAAGAAAGTACTAGACAAATAAAGAATGGAGAAAATGGGTGAAATTGTTCAGTGAGGTAGTGGGGAGCAGAACCATGCAGAGCTTTAATTGTAATCGGAAGTAGCTTAAACTAAATACGGTATGATTTTTCTATAATTCCAGAGATGTTAGCAATGTCATTGCGGTATGAGTGGTGGAGTTTTGACCTTTTACACAGGTAATTTGTCACTTGCCAAGTGAAAAACCCTTCAGAAGCACTAAACTCTTCAGATGTCTGGTTCTATTCATTCTACTGTGAACAATTCTGACTCTGTAAATTCCGCTCTCAGTGGCTTCCTTTATGCCTTAACCATTTAGCTATAGATTAATCTGAAAACTCAGAGCACAACTTACTCCTTCACATACACCTGTGCTCCTCAGATAATACCTGAACAGTGTTTGCAGTGTGTCAGGGTGCAATATGCTGCTGATAAAGGCCATGCCCTTTAGGGAATCCATTACAATGGAGTGCAATGTTTGGATAGGTGGTACCTGTCCAAGTAACTGTGCCGGCTTTCCTTCTTCCCATGGTGCATTCTGGTGCCATCTCTTTCTCAGATAAGAGACAAGCCGGCCCTTAATTAATCAGAGAAGAACACCTTCCTGCTCAGTGGTCCAGTTCTAGTGTAACCGTGCCCACTGAAGGCACGTTTCGTGTTCGACAGGGATTAGTCCGATTGGTCATTGACTATGCAGGCCCATATGTGTTCTGATATGGGCCTTTGTACAGGCCTTTTATTGGATCAGATAATACGAGCCAGCTTTCATACCCCATATTCATCAATGGGCCTGGTTCACTGGTTGTCCTTTCTTGTAGGTTTTTCTAGGTACTGACTACTGACTATTGTATACACTGAACTCCCCACAAGACCTGTCATTTTTGAGATGCTGTGCTTCAGTCTTCTAGACATCACAGTTTTGTCAGTTGCTCAGTTTCTAGAGCTCACCCACTTTAGTGCACCAAACACATCAAAATCTGACTATATCTGACCTTGACAGATGCGACTGCAACAAGATAATCAGTGTTATTCACTTCACCTGTCAATGGTTTGGCTATTAATTGATGTATGCACATTTGTATATATTTGTCATGTATAGACTGTGGTGAACACATTGCAGTTGTAGATATCTTTTCATTAGTTTACTCTCGCTTTAGACGTCTTGAATGGAGAGAGCAGCTTCTTTCATGTTAAGCATTAGTAACATTAAATCATTTCCAAACAGGCATGGTATGCCATTATTGTACCACAACACTAAAACATGGAATCATTTTATTTTCTTGCATACCCAAGCTTTTTACATTTACTGTTGGTGGTAATTTGTCTTTGCTGCGAGATTCAACTGCTAACAGGTTAGCACATGTAGCCTGCTAGCCTGGTGTTAGCTCTTCTGCTTTTTTTGAATAAATATGAAATCACTGGCACACTCTCCATGTGACGGAGTTCAGCTTTGTGTTGGTCAGGTGGTAAGAACTATCTTGTGAAAATGGTTGTCAAGTCTAATGGTTTTGGTGTGAAATTACTTATTTTGTTTGTTTTTGAGCTTTCATGGTCGGCACCCAGCCAACCTATGCACTCGGAACAAACATGCACATATAACTTGTTAGCATAGTGACAACTCTGATTGGATAATATCTTAGTCTGCTGTGAAATCGTTAGCGTAGTGCTTTTTTATGTATGATTATGTAGTCGTGAGATTTTGCTTGGAGTTCAAAGCCAAACAAATGGATTATTGCAATAGAACAGAGTATTTGGCTATTTCACTTTGTTTAAATATTTGTCCATATTTGCATCTGCTATCTACATCTATTCCAAAGAATGGGGGTTGTGAAATTAGAGCTTTAGCTAATATTACCTAGACATTATGTCATTTTTAGCCCAATATCATATAAATTATAAATAATTTCCACTTTCCCTGGTTAAAATGAATTGTTTGTCCCAGAGTTCTTATGGGCTCTAAAGAGACAAAGCTTCTAAATACTGAAAGAACATAAAGAACTGAAAACCAATAGTGAGAATAAATACTCAAGTTTTCTTTTTGTGAGAGTCAGCCCAAGCCACCAAACCTGAAAACATTACTTTGATGAAAAATGTTTGTGTGTTTTTTTGGACTTTTATTTTTCAATTTTCAAGTGAAAACATGTTTATACTGAAGGACAAATGGAGACAAATAGCCCTTTTATTCATTGTAAGAAAATGCTCTATTGCATTCACATAATTGCAAATTGCAATAGATTTTGTGTGCATCTCACCCATTCACTAAAACAGAAGCCCTTTTTGGCCTGTGCTGAAAAACGTGCTGTGCAAACTGAGGCAAAAGTTCAGATTTATTGAATTCTCACCCCACTGTGCACTGCCCTTGAAACGCATGGACAGTGACTATGGATTACTTTTTCATGTCCTGGTACTGTGAAGAAAATGGATAATATAAAAAAAACATATACTCTATATTCTGATGCTTATCCAATACATACACAGTTGAAATGTTTTGGGAATATTTGTTCTGGGGAAGTTCAGAATCTTGCTGCTGTATTATGATGTGCAGTGATAATGGAACTTGCTTGGGAACAGTTTGTGCTGCCAGTGACACTGAGCTGTGGTTCAAATTAGTGCTTTAAATGGTTGGAATCAGAAGTGATAGTGTTGATTGGCATTGAGGCGTTGGAGCTCTAGCTTAACTGGAGAGAAGCAGAACTCTCTATAAGTAAGATTTATTTCACATCCACCACACACACACACACACACACACCTGCACACATAGTTAATTCACTCACACCAAGCAGGGCTGCACAATCTTAAACGTGCTAATGAACATGAATATTTTGGAACATTTTTTAAACACAAATGTTTGAAGCTTCTAAAAGACTTTCCATATGTTTTACTTGAAGCTTGTTATTGACATTAACATGGTAGCATTTGTTGGAGGGTGGGGGTGGGAGATAGGAGTGGTAACCGCTAACCTCTTTCTCACAGGCCCATGCCTAGAATTTCTCCAGGGATAACTCATATATGGCCTTGTGTGTATCATTTTTACAGTGACTCTTTCAGTAAAGAACCCTGGTGTAGAAAAACTGCAACCTGGTATTCACAGGTAGTGGCATAGAGTGACTTTCTTTCCTCAAAATTGATTTCATCTATTGTAAATCAAGGTGTGATTGGTTTCCTCTGTCGTTTCCAAGCTACATTAATGCTCAGTGTGACAGGTTAGAACTTTAGTCAAGCCTAATAGGAGAGCTTTCATTGCTGTCTCTACCCAGATACCAACAAAAAGTCTGTGTTTAAAGATTTTGTTTTCAACCAGAATATAAGAATGAAATAAGAGTATGACCATATATGTATTACTGGTATAGAAAGAACATGATTGCATTCAATGAAAATAATGAAAAGATTCCTGAAGAGAAGTCATTTTGATTTGACTTTAATGAGAAGTGATTGTAGTGTTCTGTGAAAGGTTGTCATTGCTAGTTGAAAGGGAACGTTTGTGGATACAGAATGTAAATCTAATGGTTTAATTTACTTGGCTTTGTAATCTGTTATATAATTGTATTTGTGTTTACAGCTCCATGAAGACAATATGTGTTATTGTACAAATGGTTGGAAGAAAAATCACACTTTCAGATATCTTTTCAATGACTTAACACTCCTGTAACCACCCACCCTCTCACACACACACACACACACACACACACACACACACACACACACACACACACACACACATACACTTTTGGTATAATTTGGGTTGCTTGCATCACACATGCCTGCTGCTTATACGAGGTAATCTCTCTCTCTATCTCTTCTCCTCTCTCTCTAGCTCTTGTTCTCACTCTCTCTTTCCCTTTCTCTGTTTCTCTCTGTCTCTCTCTCTCTCTCCCTCTCCCTCTCTCTCTTTCTCTCTCCCTCTTGTTCTTTCTCCTCTGGGACATTAAGGCTGAGATGGATGGTGAGTGGAGCTCTGCTGGTCCAGCCCCTCAAACAGACTGATTTATGGGGGTCTGTTTCGCCTGCAGGCCCCTTGAGGAAGCCCCTCTCTCTGCTGGCTACAGTACACCCCCCATCCCGGCCTGAAGACCCAGAGGCTCCGGCATGACTGCGCTGATGCCAAGCACCAAGCGGCCGCTCCTCAACCTCCCCCATTTGTCAGTGAGGGCGGCTGGGGAGCTCCCTAAAAGACGGCGGAGAGGTGCAAGATAGAGAGAGCCAGAGAGGAAAAGAAATAGACCTGTCTCAGCTCTCCTCCGCCGGCATTGATCTATGCGGAAAGCGCCTTTATTCTCCCAGTTTTGTTTGGGCCCATGTCAGACGCTGCGACGGGGAAGAAAAAACAGTCTCAGTGTGCGAGTTTACAACCTGCAGCCACCAACTGCGACCATTATATTCCATTAAAAGTGAGTTATGAACGCAGGGAGCAGGGCGGAGAGGGAAATGAGGGGGAAACTCAGCGATACTGTTTAAAAATGAACCTATTAGTTCAAATGGCCTTAAACAGGGCTTAGCAGTGCTATGGGATGTGAATCGAGCCGATTTATTCATCGCTCATTTGTTCTCTATTGGATTTACATTTTCTAATTTCATTGGTGGTCCGCTCTTCACAAACAAAATCTCTATCAAAATCAAACACTGTTTTCCAGGCTTTGTCACAGATTGTTATTCGGTGATCAAAGTGCCTGGCTATGTGCGATAATGTGAACAGACTAGACTACAGCGCGATGATGAAACTGTCTAAAACGTTCATCTGCGTCTGCGCTTTGACAGTTTCACTGTTTTCCCACAGCTGCACTCTTAAAAATATGTTGAGGGTCCTTTGGAGCGGTGCCATAGAAGAAGCACTTTTAATTTCCTTCAAGTTGGGACGAATCATGGTCTTGTGAGGCCCTAAAGCATGAGCGTCTCTGGAGCCCCTACAACTGAACTAACATAGCTGTTGGCCGGTAAGCTTGCTTGCTTCAAGAAATTTTCATGAACATTTGGCAACATTGTCTGCTAAATTAATAAGCCAGTTTCTTTAGATTCAATTATTACACAACACCAAGATTTTACACCATTTACTGTATGTAGGAGCCAAGGATCTAGCCACCATCTAATGTTCTGACAGTGACATGCCTTAACATGTCTTAACTGACCCGTCATATTGATAATCCACTCCAGATACTTTGTAGATCCTCAGCTTGAGTTTAACCAAAGTTCAACTAAACTAATAAAATTAACTGATCTTTATGTTGTTTATAAAATATTACATTAATCCAACCCTAAAGTTAGGGTTAGTTCGATCCTTAACCTCAACCAAAAGCGTGAATCTAATTCTGATCCTAAAGCTAAGCTTAAATCTGTTGATCCGGTTAGTTTCACCAGACAGCATGTTAACAAAAAGCATCTGTAGATCATTTATAAGCAACCATTAAATTTGTGTTTTTTGCAGAACTGTTCCTTTAAGGATGGCATGTGTCCTCTATTTCTGTACTATGGTGTTTCTGTTTTTTTCCCCATATTATGGATATGCAAAATGTTATGTTTGTCTTAACAACAGGCAGCATATTATACTCTGTTCTACACAGAAAAAAAGTGTTAAACTGCTGCATCAGCAGTAAATGAAGCCGTCTGAGTGTCACGCATCAGTGTACTGCGGAGGAATGACAAAAGATTCTTCTCTGAAGGGCTTAATGATGTTTTTAGAAAGCGTTTGAACTAGTTTTGACAGTGAGCTGTTACACCCTACCTTCAGAGAGTGATGGGGACATGTCAACATCCTCCCCAGAGTCCCCAGTGTCCCCAGTGTCCTCTGCATAATTTTATCAACAGATCACAGGAGACAAATGTAGTCAGAAAATGTAGTGCAGAAATTGACAAAAAGAGAAGAACTCTATGCTTCTACATAGGTAAAATACATTTTGTTTATATTTTATTTTCAAAAATTTTAATTTCTGCGTGATCCGATATCAATTTCAGTGTTTAAACAATAGAAAAGGAAATAAAGTTCTAAATCTCCTTCTCGTGTCCTATTTTTCATCATGGACCTACACACTGTTTACATATCTGCATATGGAGCGCTCCTAGCGGCACACACTCGGGCTGTAGTAGCCTGTAATTAGCCAAATGACTTCAGCACATCATCATTCACTGGAAATGGAGATGAAGCGGTGATTAATGCAATATCCTGGCCCCGGTCCGGATCAAACAGGTCTCTTGAGGCCGAGTGATACTCAACGCACAACAGATGCTGAACACAAAAATCAGGCATTTTTAATGGGAGCATGAAATATTAACGTGGTTTGTAGTGTCTTGGCATGGGCTGAGGAAAAAAAACGGCTCTGTACACCACACACACACACACACACACACACACACACACAAGTCATTAAAAAAAAGAAGGATATGAAAATGGAACTGATGGGAATGATGTATTTATTTTCCTGTATCCCACTATCCCGTCACATTAACGGTGTCATTGTCGTCGGTTCCTTCACTGTCAGGGGATTACACAAACACATTCAAAAACCAAACGGCTATTTTTAGTCCCTACAAATCATTCCATCGAAGCTCCAACAGAAAAGAAGAGAAGAAAAAAAGCAAAACGATCTTGTCTGTTTGAGGTACAGTCCATTATCTGCAAAAAAAGTCATTTAAGAAGAAGAGAAGAAGAGGTAGAGTGGTTAGAAGCATTATTGTCACCCTTAGTTTGAAAAAGAATCCTTTGTTGTTTATTGCACTAGGAAAAATTTTATACACACATGTATACACTTAAATATATGCCCTATGTAGGAATATTAATTAGATCTTTCTAGTCTTTTTTTGAAGAGAAAAAAATCTTGTTCTACTGGTGAAAAAAGAAAATCTATTTGCCCTTGAAATAAAATATTTTCAGTGGATAAAATGACACAAAACACAAAATAAGTCTAGCAAATAGAAACGAATGAAGTAACATAGTGTTTCAGAAAGCTGAACAACTTCTGAAGGCCATTGTGCAAGATGATCAGTCTTGGTGTACTTTAACTACATGAATAAATCAGTGAATGTGAAAGTACATGGGGGAGCAGTGATTGTGTGTTTGTGACGTAAAACCGAAAGGCTACTTTTAGTACTAAAGACCTGACTAATGAATCGATTTCTGGTCTGCAGTCTCTGGGAAACTCATTTAAAGAAAAAAAATATTGTTAAACATGAGCAAATAGGGCTTTACTGTTCGGAGGTTTTGTGAAAATATGTGAGAAATTAAGCGTTTCTGTGAGGCAAAATGATTCTGGAGGGCACTGTGTATGATCTACCACGTATGTATCATATTGCACATGATTATTTATGGGGTTTCCAGCCTAAACCAAGGGTTTACTGTGTTATCGGTCATGTTGTGCAGTATCCTGCCATGAAGAATTATATCTCAGACTCTTGCTGGTTGGACAGAAGTCATGATTTTGTTTGCTTTCTGTGTTTCCTTCCGTGAAAACTGCAATACCCAGCATTCATTACGCAACTGCTGGAAATCCTCCCACTGAGATAAAGAAACCCAGAACTGCAACAGACTAATTAATTAAGACCTTATATGCCTAACAGTACTAGCTTTCTGCCTTCATTCTGCATTCCAGACCTTGCAGATCTAAACAAGACTCTCTCACCTTCACTTCATCAGAAGGGGGCTTTTTCTAGTCCTAAACTCACAGTAGAGATTCCTGCAGCACCACTGGAGAGGACGGCCAGGTGTGTTCACACCAGATATAGTGATGGTAACATTTTTAATCTTCTCCAAAGTGTCCCTTTAATCACACAAGTAAACCTGTGATTATATAAATGAACCCTGGCTACTGGTCACTGGCGGTCAGCAGAGTAAGGTGAACAAAGAAGGAGCTGAGAGGCTTAGGCTGCAGTGACCATGTGTTTGTGTGGGGAATAAACAAAAGTGCTGGAAGCGTCCTCCAAACTGTAATCTGGCCCTTCCCATGCTGCCGCGGGGCGACTGCAGCAGTTTATAACCACCACTTTGTGTCTCCCCAGACCCCAGAAGGCACAGGGCCCAATTGCAGTGAAATTTAATGTGGCCATAAGACATAAATCATCTTTTACGCGTCCAGACGAGCAGGTAGGGATATTAAGAGTATCTCCGCTGCTGTGGCGGCGATATAAATAATTTATGGCGCCCTCACTCGAAGCCGGGTGTTTATTTTGTCCCACGCAGAGTGTGTATTCCTCAGACGGCGTTTTAGAGGAGGCCCTGTCACTCGCTGTAATGAACCCCCCTGTGAGAGCACAGGCGGCAGTGGTCATCGCTCTCTGGCCGCCACACACACACATGCACACACAACCTCTGTGTGTCTCTCCAAAGATGCACTGTCTGTGTAAACACACACACACACACATCTTAGTATATCACACTACATACATGTATTCAATGCGCATTCATATATATATTCAGTATCGGTAATGGACATTTTCTCTGGTTATGTGGTTTTACACAGTAAACATGTTATTTGGTCAGAACTCACATTCAGGGATGAGATTATAATTGTAAAATAATTGTAATTTTCAGTTTTCTGAAAGGGCACATAATCTATATTTCTCTCCATCCGTGCCCTGGTTAAACAACAAACTCAAGTCAAATTGAACTTTTTTTTCAATAAACATTTTTTCAGTATAAAGGGGTCAACATGAAAATAGTTAGGGTTATATTACTCATGTAGGCATCGAGAATGACAGAATGGGTGAAAGTATTCCTGACATAGGAAACAATATCACATTGGTTCTAAGAGTATTCTATGCAGAAGTCTGAGTGAGTGTATTTCTGCCGGTAAAGTCTCTATGTAACAGTCAAATAAATACAAATAAACACAGACGATCTTAAAATGGTGATAAACATAGAAGAACACGGGTTGAGCTCTTGACTTCTCTGTGCATTTCAGTTGAATTTACTTTAACAAACCCATCTGGCTAACAATAGCTCATTAACTTTTAGAAAAACAAGAAATTCTTGATACTTTTGGCTGCTTTTGTTAGTCGTTCTTAACTATTCCTGTTTCACACAATGTAAAAATGTTTTCAAATTATATAAAAAGCAAGAAAAAAACATGGAGATGATCCTTACAAATTATTTTTGATTTATTCTACAGCTCCTTTTAAATTATTTGTAACGGCACAAACTTATATGTGACGTTATATGTACATATATATTGATGGTTGGATGGATAGATAGATAGATAGATACATAGTTAGTCAGATAGATAGATAGACTCTAAGCCTCTGTATGTTTCTCCCTGAAGCTGAAAAAATACATTTTCTTCTGAAACTATTTTGCCTCTTAAAGTCCTGCATGTTCTGCTCCATCCTCAATCTGAACTATAGCACCACTACAAACACCTGCTTTCTCTGCTGAGCTCCTGGGGAGCGGCTCTTTGACCGGCGGGTGACCGACTCGGCCCTCCTGCCTCCGCCTCTCTCTCCTCACATCCATCACAGGGTGGGCTTCCCTGCGGGCAGCAGGACAGGTTACAGTGATAGAGAGCAGCGCAGGCCTGTTAGTGGGTTCGGCTGCAGACAGCATTAGTGAGACTCGGCTGATTCCAGCGAGATGAGTTTTTTGCTTTCTGTTACTTTTGCAGGGTTTTAACAATTTTTTAGTGTTTCTTGTGTTCTTGACACCCCATCACCCAAAGCTAAACGACATCATGCTGTTGAAATTTCTCCTCTACTAATATATTTCACAGTTGCCTGCGCTCCTCCGTGTGATTCTACTGAATATAGACGGCTTTAAATCTGCAGCTTGACTCAGGTGTGACAGGCCACGGACCCCGAGGGACCCCCGCCGCCCCGTGCTAACACGCACATTACCGGCACAGTACTGTACCCTCAACACCGAACACTCACTTTACCTGCGTATGTTAAGAGTGTTCTTAAATACTTTATGATGTCTAAGCTGTTGAGAAAGTGTAGCCAGAGGCATCCCAGAGTTCAATGCGTTATCAGTTGCCTTCTGGGAACACTTAAAAGAGCCGCGGGTGCCACTGCCAGGCAGAGTGGGGAAGAAGTCTTGAGAGAGAGAGAGAGAGAGATTCTCTCACTCTCCCTTTCTCTCTCCCTTTTTTCAGTGTCTCTCATCCTTCCTGTCTGCCTCCATCCATCCCCTGCAGAACGAACCCACAGGAGTCTTAAACGTTTCATTCATTCAGCTCAGTACATCTGCAGTGTGAGTGAATGGATATTCCTGGATTTGTATGGTACTTTTATGATCCATTGTGCTGTGTTTCCCCAGTAAAATGGCTCTTGAGAGAGAGACACAGAGAGAGAGAGACACAGAGAGAGAGAGAGAGAGAGAGAGAGAGAGAGAGGGAGAGAGAGAGAAAAGCTGGCAGTATTGCTGACTTCAGGCTAAAGCACACAAAACTCTCCCATCATCACCTGAGCTGTGGCACAATCCGCCACATCTATATTTAATACAGAAGATGGTCAAACAAATGGAGGCAGAGAGCAGTACAACACTGAATTATATACACACACACACACACACACACAGACGCACACACTCATGAACACACTTGTATATGTTTGTTTACACTGTTTACACATTTATTTGACTATAATTATTTAACTTGCTCTTCAATTTACTGGAATTATTGCATGTTTTAGGGACTCATTTCACTACACATTATACAGCATAACTATTAAAGAACCTTGAATCACACACACACACACACACACACACACACACACACACACACACACACACACACACACATACTCCATTTTCCTACATGGGCACTTCTCACCGTGTTGGCCCCGATTTCTGCTGCTCTGTACAAACATCTATTGGATTCCAGCAGAAGCACCTCAGATATGTAAAACAAATCTTCCTGCATAACCAACATGTTCAAGAGAATAATAATAATCTGATAACTGCAAAAGATCAGAACTTCTGCACAGTTAGTGAGTAAACCACACTATTGGGGATGGACTACCTGATAACTGAAAGGAATGTTGGGAGAAGAGGGTGAAAAACATTGTTTTATGGTAATGAAGCATTATATTTAGGTAGAAGATCAAAGGAAATCTTTTAATATAATTTGATGAACTGCACTTAATATGTCCAGAGACATGTGACAGATTGACTTTGAGATAAATAGATAAGAAATAAGATATGAAATGGTCAATAAACAAGCGTACAGTGTATTTAATAAACTGCTCATGCCGAGTTATCTGCCAATTTATAATTGAGTTGATATTTTTTATGGTTGCAAATCACACTTATGTCGATCTTCTTCAAGCTTCATCCAGGGCAAAATGGTTTGATTTCTAATTTCTCAGATTTTCTGTGTTGAACAAATAACACAGCAGTGGTGATAGGAACCAGTCCACACATTTACCATCAAAAACCACCAGTGAACCTGCACATGTCTTCCAAGTGTCATATGTAGTGTTGAAGATGGTAAAATAGTGGTAAATTGGAAAAAAGAGTTTTCTTCAAGGACTGTTTCCTGCAAAGGACTCTTGGCCATGAATGAATTTGAAAACACATATTTTAGGCTCAAACTGTAACATAAGATTCTCATAACAATGTCTCTTAACAAAATTATTATGCAGAAATCTTGAAAAACAGATTATGGAGAAATGTTGAAAAACATAATCCACTGTAGGGATGCTGTTTACATGGACACTTGTATTAGCAGGCAGCTGATAAAATCGGATAATAATCATATTATTAGAGCTTGCAAGTGTGGATACAAGAATCATCTTATAAATCGGACTAAACAGGTTGCAAGTCAGATGTTGTGGATATGATTCAATGCAACTCACTGCCCACACAACCCACCATAAAAGATTTGTTGGGTCACAAGAAGACACAAACCAAAAGACTAAAACACAGTTTAACAAATGTTTTACATTAACATGCACTGAAAAATACAAGCTGGCAGTTAGTTTGGCCATGAAGTTTGCCAGAACAATCAATAAGTTTGACCTAAATATGTTTTAATGATACATTTAATGGAAAACTTTGATGAATACCACATAGTCCATATATGAAAAATACTCTGTGATAATACATAATCCTTGCAGCAGTTCACATTGAAGTTACAAGGAATATTTCATTCTGGACTGCTTTTTGAATGAAAAAATAGGCAAAGTACAGGCCAGCTAATCAGAGCAGAGATCATTTACATATATCAGTCAAAATAACCTGTTTAATTCCAACTAATCAGAAAGAAATGTCTTTTGGCTACTAAAAAAACTGGCCCCTTTGCAAATCATCATAATTGTCATATTCGATCATATTTAAAAATATGTCTATAGTCTCTAATACATTTATGATAAAAACTGTAGTGGAAACAGTTTCTTAGCAATCAGTGGAATGATACAATCTTCAGATTGTGGCATTTGTATAATTTAAAATGACTAATGCAATAACATCTACACTAACAGGCTGTATGGTGAACTATACATTTCACAGTAATCCATTGACTGACTAGAACTGACGACTGTGTGGCGTCCACAGCACTGGGCGTTTAATTGATCAGCAGTTCTTCGCGAGGAGCCCTACAAGAGTCCGGCCATACGGTACATTTCAAGCATGATTGCCCTCAAAACCTCCTCAAAGCCTTTTGACACTCCAGCACCAACAGCACCGTCTCATATGGCAGTTCTTCTTCAGTCTCGCTGACCAATCAGGCACTCCCACCCCCCAAGCCCCCCACACGGCCTCCTGGGAGTCGGTGGCAGAGCGCTGTGTAGCGGCGGTGACAGAGGAACAGGGTTGTCAGGACTCGGTCTCACTTGCAGGCATTTTGTTGTTCTTCATGCCGATACCTGAGGGACCATTAAGCTGAAAATAATTGGCTCCAGATCTCCTCTGGCCATCGATCCTTTGTGTCAGTGAACTCTCTGACACACACACAGACACACAGACACACACACACACAGGCTACACTCTCACACACGCATACAGCCATGCTTGAACACATACACATATACTCTCACAGACTGTCAAACATCATGTCATATAAGAAGTACACGCACTTACAGCCACACACACACACACACACACACACACACACACACATACACATACACACACACACACATAGCTACAAACAGAAAGATTTGAGTAACATCATCTCTGTCAAACAGCTATTTCAGCTGACTTTAATAATATTGCATAGTTATGCCAGAGATCAGAATGTGATGTGGGTGCAGTTCTGTTTAAACAGAATCTTATTTCTCGTTTGTATGATGTCTGTTAAAAGCACATTTAGAGGGCAGTAGTGAGTAAAGTTTGTTTACTTGATGTTTGCTAACAGCTTTAAAGGATGGAGGTGAGTAATGTTTGTTTACTTGATGTTTGTTAGTATTTTAGCTGTATCTATTTAGCTGTATTATTTATAGGACATTTTCCCCCAAATGGTTAAAGTGCTTTATAGACAGGTGCTAAAAAGAGTACATCTTTCTTTTTCCTAAACCTGATGTCACTTACAATGTTTGTGTATTTAATGTACCAAAAAGGTCATAACTTGTTTTTAAATGATCATTTTCCCATCAAAAGCAAAAGTGGCTCCTGTGTGAATAGGCTGATCTAAGCTGCTTGTAAACTAAATTCAAGGATATTTTAAATGTGATGGTTTTGTGACATCACAAAAGCAAGCAGTGATTTTTAAAAATGTGTTTCCCTCAGTTAAAAGCTAAATTAAAGAGATGCATTTTCATGTCAGCGTTGGTCCTATAATCGGAGAAGTTCAGTACCGCAGAGATCCATGAGTCCAAGAGAACAGAACTGGCCTCACTGCCTCCAGGTCGAGCCCTGGTGCTGGGAGTCCAGGGAAGCACACTTGGCTAAAGGGTGTTCTTTCTTTCTCTCTCCACATCACATAGCATAAAGCCAATCCAAACAAGACGTGGCCTTCTAAAAGTGTGCTGATCTGTCCAATGAAAAGATGGCACCAAAAGATGCCATGGTGCTTCATGTGGCCCAAAGAAAGCACATGCTAAGCTTCATCTATCCAGCTTTCAGCAGTGTGTGACTGGGGGAGTTCCAGCTAGTATGTGGGAACTGGATATGACAAAATTAGGGAGAAAACTGGCTTAAAATTATGTAATTTCAAAGTTACAGTGTTTTTGTAATTTAAAGGGGGATTTTACAGAAGTCCAGTATCTGCTGAGCTAAGATGTTGGAACATTCATTGAGATACACAAATCCATTTAGAGCTTTAAAATGAATAAAGGAAGTGAAATACATGCAGCTAACCACTAAAACAAGGGAGATGTGCAAATTGTGATAGTCTTGTCACCCTGATTCATCCTGAGTGTCCAGTTTTGATCTATCACAGAACACAAAAGCACTAAACCACTGCAGGAAATGCTACATCCTTTCATTAGCCAGTATAAATCATTTATCTCCAGTGGCCAATAGAGGTCGCTCTTTCCCTGCCCCAGTCGGGGCCATATGCAGATGCCAGGCTGCCCAGACCTGAGAGAGGCCTTATTAACAATAAACCTGGCCTTGCCTAAAGTGCATTTATCTTTCACACTCTCTCCCCATCCTAATAATGACAGGGCTGCATTTGATTAAATCTCTCTCCGTTTGTCATCATTACCTCAACCCCCCCCCCACCCCCCGACACTGAAGGATACCCACATACACACACCCCAACTTCAGAACACTTCCATCATCTGTATCATATTAATATTAACACAGACATCGCTCGTGTGAGTTTGATGACAATATTTCTCAAAAGCATCCTGCCCTTTATGAAAAAGATCTCGTCCATGCCCAGCATTCATCAACATGCAGAAAAACGAGGCTTGTTATCCGGGCGCGCGTGGACATGTCATGGTAATTAGGGGTCTCTCCTTCTCCTCTGATTTAAAAATGATATTAATAACCCCCCACACAATCCCACCCCCCCACCCTGTACATGGAGCCGGCGCCATTAGAAAACAGGTCAGCGATAATTGAATGTGTTTGTTACATTTTCTTGCATTATGTACAATTAGACGGATTCTCTGATATTGGCGGTGACAGAGCCTTCCAGGAGCGACGAGTTGTCAGATTAATTGGAGTTAATCGCGTGTCACTGTACACATGGGCGGCAAAGAGAGGCCATCTCTTAGTAGTCAACCACTAGCAGGGAGGAGGCTAAAGTAGACAGAGCAGCGTCTGGGTGGGAAGGCTGTGTTGAAAACAGAGGTGCACCGATGTTGAATTCCTACGGCGATAACATTAACCAGTGATTAACATCTGTGGCTTATATTCATAATAATGACAGAAAATTCCAATTTCCTTTTTGTGAAGTGCGGACAGTTTAAGACTGATTACAGCACTAAACATGGATCACTGATTAATTCTGCATAGGCATAAGTTAACATAAACCACATACCATAATTAGTGTTAATTATTCCACTGATTTTTCAACTTTTTTTAAATGATTAGGCTGGTTAAGCTGGAACAGCAACTTACCAGATCGTTTACAATGGTGGTGAATGGTCTGAACTGTCTTCTTCACCGAAGGTAATCACATGAAATGGTTATGAATACACTGCCTGTTGTGTGAGACATTGTTTTTCAAAAGTTAAATATGCAACATTTTGGCTTAAAGCAATCTTATGATTTTCCACTATTCTGCCATTATCAACCTAGACAATAGACATAGACAATGAAATGGCTATATTTGGGTTGAAGGCATTGTAACCCCTGGTTCCTTTCACCACCACTGTATAGTAATGAGGATGGAATCTGTGGTTGAATCCTCTGAATCTGAGGCACTGATATGTAATTCAGATATGCACTACTGGGGAAAGTGCACTTGTACTGAAGTGGACTTTTATTTATTGTTCAAACCAGTTGCAAACCTATGTGTATTTTGAGCTTTTGGGAAGTTTCAGGGAAAGAAATATTGGAGGGCTGTTTTTCCTGATAACACCCTGCATGTACCTTTCCTCCAAAAATGTATTCAGAAATATATATACGTTTGGCCAAAACCTTCAAAGAACTATCAGAATACAGCGTCTCAGACACTGGACAGCATGAGGTGCTTATATTAGGCATAAAACAAATGTACCAGTAGGCTAAGCACATCCGATGTAGTAGGATTTCTTGAAACAAACAAAATAAGCAAAAATATTGAAGCATCTAGTGTGTACTGAAAGAAGCAAAAAAACCAAACTCTTGGCAAACATTCCAATGCCTTAAAATTTTTCGCTGATCTTTTTGCTTATTTTTGGTTTATTTTCCTTACTAAGTAAATTTACGTACCCTACTGGCAATTTCTTGCTAGGATTTGTTTGTTTTCTGTGGTGTTTGTAGCCATTTCATGAAAGTTTCTCTAGAACAGAACATTCACGCATAAGACCCTGAATGATTTTTCACATCTTAATGGCTTAATGGCTTAGGCAAAAATATTGAGAAATCACTGGAGTTCCCCTGTATGATAATGGAAAATAGATCTTGGCAAAAATGCATGTTTTAAATGGGGATTACAGATCCAGGGGGCAATTCCCCACCAGCCTCAGGTCTCACTGTTATGCACCTGCTTCTATAGCAGCAAACAGAACAAAACAATCGAAGCGAAACTGAACCGCTTTCCTGGTAGAAAAGGCGATTAACACAGGAGGTCTTGCAGGCATCACTCTGTTTTGGTGGCATTTTTACAGATGCACTGCACCCAAACAGCAGGGAAATCAGAGGCTCCGCTCATAATTCAGTTCTGGCGCTGGGCTTGGTAATGGCCAATATTTTTTATGTAGATTTACTTTAATTTAGTAAATGTACAGTATGTATACTTATAAACGTACACATCTTGTCTTTCCTGTGTCCCTGCTGTTGGGATGAAACTGACTGTGCTTTTTTATGTTAATTACAGTGTTTGAGGGCAGTGATATCTGTTCCTAATTGTGGTCGAAGACAGGGCTGGGAATGGCTGCCCTGGCCACGCTGCACTCTTTTTAATGGGGAGATGCTGTATAATAGCTTTGACCTCTGACCTTCTGTGGTGACTACAGCTCATTACGATGATCTGTGAGTGTCACTGTAGTGTCTGTGTGTGTGTGTGTGTGTGCGTGTGTGTGTGTGTGCGTGAGTGGAGGATACAGAAGCCATAGGGGTGATACACCTTAACCTGCATCCGAACACACTCACTCACCATCACACACATCTACATCTACACCCATAGAGACTTGCTGTGTAAAGACCACACAGAAATCAGACTAAATCCAGTCTAAATGTCTTTTAAAAAATCCAAAATTATAACATATAACAATGTTTATATAATAGTTTAAATCAACTGAATTGTTTTTTTGTTTTTTTTTATTATTCAACTAATGCTAGGTCTGCTAGCTATATAAGCTGGACCAGCATAAATTAAATACAGGAAGTCGAGCGAACTTGAGTAGATTGAGTTGAGACCATTTAAATGAAATAGGTTTAAATTTAAGTACACTGTTTTACTAAAACCGTAATATTTCTCATTATAAGGTTCCTGGGAGAATATTATAAAGACTACAGGAATATTATACAAATACGTAAAACAAAAGGGTAAGAAAAATGTACCTGGAGCGTAAACAATGATTTCTAGTTTCATTACTTCATACTCAAAATGTGTCTCAGTTTAGCAGCAACTAAAACTAGTTACAGTCCAACTAAAAGACCTATGTGAGATAACTGGACATATATTGAATCACTGAATCTCATTATTGTTCAAGAAAACACTGAAGTTTCTGTTTATATAC
>JBBPDB010000017.1:6671986-6682679 GCA_037974465.1 Brachypetersius altus | reverse complement strand
ATGTTTTCTTTTTAAATGTTTCTATGCCGTATCAAAATAATTGCAATGGTTACAAATAGAATTCAGGTGGTTCTACATAGAGCCCTTATTGTTCATGCTGTAGGTGTAATTCACTAGGCAGTTCCAACACGATACAACAGCTGCTAATGTTTGTAAACAAAGAGTTTCAAGACCTCATTCATTTGGTGCCGCAAAGTCTTAGGTAAAGGCTGCAGTGGTTAAAGATTTAATGTCTAAAAAAGCAAATTACCCCCCTAACAATGTGTTTGGATTGGAAATGTGTTGTTACTATCTTTAGTATATATAATCTTTTAACAAAAAAACTGCTTTAATCAAAAATCATATAAACAAATCAAATTTTTGAACATTTGTGACTCTGAACATTCATGAGCTCCTGCTAGTGTGGGTTTCCTTTATCTCAGTCAGGGGCAGAATGGGACAGAAAAATGACCCTGGCAGTTTGGCGTAGAACAGCCCACCACATACAATTATGCACACTGCCCATTTTTGGGGGGAAAAGGGCATTCTGTATGTGTGTGCATGGGAGAGAGAGAGAGAGAGAGGGAGAGAGAGAGAAAGAGAGAGAGAGAGAGCGAGAGAGAGCGAGAGAGAGAGAGAGAGAGAGACAGAGAGAGATTTTTAAAAGCGTGAATGTTTTTCATGTCTGTATATTGTTCACAAATACCTCTAACACCATGCCTCAAAAGTTACTCACCCCACAACCAATGATAATTAACTGCTGTTTCACTGTTAATGTTGATGAATGGTGGTTACACATAATCTTCTCACTTTCAATAAGATGATATAGTTCAGCATGGAAGACATATAAGAACTAACATAAATGTCCACTGTTTTAACCAGTGTACACAATGTTTTATGAATAGTTGTTCTCCTAGCAGCAACACTGACAATATTATTAGCTCATTTCTTTTAAACAAGACGAACTAGCACGACCATAAAACACACAGGCACAGAGCCAAAAGGGTGAGGTGTTATGATTGGACCAGCCCTGTGTCAGTAAAGAAAAGAACCTATTGGCCCAGTGGGCCGCCGATCTTCGAGTCTTATCAGACCAATCAATCAATAAAAAAATCAATAAACGGTTGGCCCAAATAACATGTCGGCCCACCAGGAAAATGCCCGATATGCCAGATGGTCAGTCCGACCCTGATGAATTCAAAGCTATTTGAGTGCTAGAATGCCCCCTTGTGGGGAACCTGGATTATTGAGGAGAAAATCTACATATTTTACTGCATGAAACTAAACCTTTAAAAATGTGAAAAATGTAAAACCTTTGCTATGTTGCCATTTTTCTAATGCAAGTGCTACCTGCTCATAAAGTTTCCAGCCCTGCCAATTGCACCTAATAACTACGGCAGCAGCAAAAACGGTTCTACATAAAAAACGGAGAAATGCTAGATACTTTTCTAGGTGTAAAATGATTTCCCTTGCCGAGATATAGTTGTTTTTTTTTTTTGCAGTGCATGGCAGGTAGAGAGACAGAGCAAATCAAAGCCTGAAGTTTTCTACCCATCTCTTTTCTCCTAGACGCCCGAGCCTGTTCACACTTATTCTCCGCTGCCTCGCGTTCTCCCTCCCTCCCTTACTCTCTCTCTCTGTCTCTCTGATCCCTCTCTGACATCTCTTCACACTACAGAGACAATCCTACCTCTCTGTCCCTCGATTTGAATGCCCCCCACTCTAAGCAGGGCCGAGCCCCTCACTCCATTTCTTTTCTTCCTTCCTCTCACTGCCCCCTCCTCTCTGCCTGCACCTTTCCCCTCGATTCTGTCTGTTCCTCTTTCCGGGTCCTCATTGATGACCCTTGCCCCATGTTCTACCCTCTCTCTTAAAGCTCCTCTTCCTCCTCCTCCCCCTCCTCCTCCCTACCATTCTCCATTCCGCTCCGGCTGACAATGAACTTCAGATGAAACATTTTTCAGTCATGTTGCATTTGTTTCGAAAGTCAGGTCCCCCAGCTATGGGGCCCCACATCACCGCCGCCAGTCTGGGGGTGATGTTTCACACACCCCTTCCTCCTCGGTTGCGCATGGAGGCCGTCATCGCATAGATTAAAAGTTGTGTGGCAAAACTGTCAGTGGAATCAGCAGCTCCCTCAGTTCATAAAGATTTATCGAAGGCAAGTGAGGTATCATGGGGCTGTGAGGCATCGACAAGGGTTTGTTAGTGTGAAGACTGACATTTCAGCACTTCAACATTTATTCAAGCTCAAATTGATTTCGCTAAGATACTCCCCCCAGGACAAAATCATCAGTGTACATTATGAATATGCATAGGCCAAAGACAGTTCATGCATTAAATTCTCATTTCCTCTCCCTCAAAGGCTGCACGTCCAGGCCTGGGTTCTTAAATCTAAGGTAAAGTCCATCAGGCTTAACGACAAGGTTTAGGAAAGAAGACCCCAGCAGACACGACTCACGCGAGCACATTTAGATTTACACTCCTGTAACACAGTTGGTTTTTTTTTGAGTGCTCTAAATTATTTAGCAGTGTTTGGGGGTCGTTAGCAAAATAAAGACTGACAGCTTGAAGTGATATCGCACCTGCTTGATGTAAGGAAGTCTTTCCGTGAACAAAATGCTAACACGCTAAAATTAGCGCACTGTGGTAAAATGAGGCTGCGGTTGCAGACGGAAGGGGAAAAAAAGGCGGTAAATTGCGAGCCAGCGAGGCTAGCAGCGTCGAGGAACAAACACGAAAAGAAAAAGTTAAACGCTGAATGTTCACTCCAGCCCGACAAACCATCCGCCAGCAAAGGAGCGAGATCCGCACTGCTCTAAAATTCATAAACGAGGCCTAAAAATATCAGAAGGGGCGGCCTTTAAACTCGGGCCTTTTAGACGTCGCCTCAGCTCCGGCGGTTTGGCTCTCCCCCTCGCTCTCTCCCCTGAGCCGTAGAGACCCTGTCTCTGGAGAAACTTCCTGCGCCCGGAAAAATTGAGAATTTGAGTGGCGAAGCAGGTTATCGGGAGCTATAAGCTAATGCTTTGATCATCACAGAAGCAGCCCCAAAACTTCTTCATTTCACACCTGACAGGTGGAGACCCCTCGGTGGAGAGAGCAAGGAAAGAGGTTCATAGTGCAGAGTCTTGTGCCAAACAAGGGTGAATAGAATGAGATAGAAGAGAACAGAACAGAACAAAGTGGAACAGAACCCTGCAGATCTGAACAGACTAAGCCTAATAAGCCAGAAAGGAACAGAAGACTAAAGCTGAACTCTCAATCGAAATTGGTTTCATTTAAGAGAAATAGGAATACAGAAAGTGCTAGATTACTGCTTATTTATATATTTTAGCCTTATCATGTGTAATATCACTACTTATATTACTATTATGTGCAGTAACTGAATCGGTACAGTGAACTCAAACTCCAAACCACTAATTGTGTTAATTAGTGAACTATTTTAGTAGTAATTTATTTATCTATGGTATATATATCCATCTTTATTACTAACCACAGCCATATGTGTATATAGTATAGTGTATTTAGTATTTTCAGGGCAGAGTATTGTTTTCACTTCTACTATATTTGATATTGTTCTTGTGATTCTGTGTGTCTGTGTTCAAGCGTAGCATAAGCAGTTTCCTCTGGGACCAATAAAGTTTCTGAATCTGATTTAAATGCTTCTTGAAGAGATGACTTTAAAGACAGTGACGGTGAACAGCCAGTAGAAGTTCATTCCGGCACTTTGACTGCCATTACAGAGGAAAGTCTTCATGCTTGGCTTCCATAAGTTTAGTTCTACTCTAAGAATGGCTCAAGCTTGGATTAGGCACTGGCCTGTTTTGGCTTTGAGGGCAGACATCAAGGCATTAAATATGAAGTGGGTAGCTACGAGAAATGAGTGAGAGTCAACACATAGTCAGTAGAGTGACATGAGTGTAGTCTGTTGCATGGTAAGACCAATCAAGACTGAAAAAGCACCTGGGTGGAGAGGAAGAGTTGCATCTCCATTTCAGTGGAAAAAAATCGACATGATCAAGTCAGGTTTGCAACATGAGCTGAGAACAGTATTTGGCAATATTTATTCTTCTGAAACAGAATGACCAAAGAATTCTCCTCAATGTATATCTTGATTGCTTACTATTGTTCACATCAGTGCTGTATTTTGATAATCTCTTCCGTTCTGCATGTAGGACAGTGTAACTTGTAGCTTTACTAACAGTAATGAATGCTACTCAATCGTGAAACACATGAAAAATAAAGAGGATAGATAGGAATAGAATATAACAGGCTATTCATTTAAGTATCTGCAAGGAACCAGTAGCGTTATTCGAGCTTTGATAACAACAGATAACAAGCTAATTGTGTTACCATCACACTTTAGACGGCTAATGAATAGGAATGTGTTTTGGGGGAAAAATCGACTCTGAGTTCAAGGATTAGCTAGTGAGAGATAATAGGCTACTTTCCTGTGCATGTATTAACCCTTCTTCCAGAGTAATTACACCCTCTGCATGTCTATTTATGTGTGTGCGTCTCTCCACTGACTGATTCCTGCTTCCTTTCGCTGACGTGGGTCGACTGAATGGGGCCTGTGCCGGGGTCTCTGCCCCACGATGACAGATGGGAGCCCACTAACCTTTCGGGAGGCCCCTCGCTGCTTTAAAGGGCCCACTCCTCTCATCCCTAAATCTTAGCAAGGGTGGGGCCGTGCCATTTGTTCCTTATGCCCCCTGCTCCTTTTCATTTTCCTTTCTTCAGTGTGGCTCTGCCGTGCCTTATGCCGAGGCGTGTTGTACTGTATGTAAATGCCAAAATGATGAAATAAGGCCCGTTGCGAGTAGAAAGGCAATTTTCTGCCTTTGCTCATAGAAACTCAGTCCTGCCGGATTCAAAGGGTGTATGCACAGCTCGGCTGATAGTTAACCTCTCTCTCTATCTCTTGCTCCCGCGCTCCCCCTTTTCTGCTTCTCTCCAGGACCGTGCTCCTCAGTGCATTATTGATCTGAGGGGAGGGTTAAATAAAACATGGCTGCACGTTCACTGTCAGCGAATGTACAGAGAATAGCATAAGCACATTGAGTGGAACTGAAGGAATGGAAAATGTGCTCGACGAGCCACATTGTGCGAGGCATGATGCACTCTTTCACAAACAACTTACCAAAAGCCACAGATTACAGCCGTGCGTTGGGTAGGAACATAGAGAAGGGTATGAAATCCTGAAGCTTTTTAGACAACTGTAGCAGTCCACAACTGAGAACTGCACACGCTCACAAGCACAAGTACCTGTGTGTGATATATATGTCCAGTATGTTTTATACGTATGTCAAAACCTCATATCTCCATCCTTACATTCCATTGATAAATGGGTCAATATAAATGGATTGCCTAGAAAAAAAAATAAATTAGGAATAATTTGTCCCCTCTGTGTACAAGCCAATCAACCTCATTAAAACCACTGACAGGTGAAGGGAATAATATTGTTAATCTCATTACAGTGGCATCTGTGAAGGGGTGGGTTATATCTGGATGCAAGTGAACAATCAGTTCTTGAAGAGAATGTTCTGGAAGCAGGAAAAATTAGCAAGCCTAACTGTGAAGGCTACACAACTGGGTCAGAGCATCCAGTGGGATTCCCAGTATAGTGAACAACTCCGAACCACTAATTGTGTTAATTAGTAAACTATTTTAATACCACAAGCCTTTATGTATATAGTATAGTATATATTGTAGAGTATTAGTTTTGACTTCTACTATATTTGATATTGTTCTTGTGCTTCTGTGTGTTTGTGCAGTCCTAGCATAAGCAGTTTCCTCTGGGACCAATAAAGTTTTCTGATTCTGATTTACATGCTTTTTGAAGACATGGCTTTAAAGACAGTGATGGTGAACAGCCAGTGGAAGCTCATTCCAGCATTTTGAGCGCCATAACAGAGGAAAGTCTTCATGCTTGGCTTCCATAAGTCATGAAGGATGGCAGGTCAATCCGAGTTCACCAGGTACGGCTCAAGCTGTGGTCGGTACTTAATAAAAGGGGTCCAACTGGTTAACCAACAAAAAAGCCCAAGTTAATGCTGGCTATGCTAGAAAGGTTCCAGAACACACTGTGCATCTCAGATTGTGGTCAGACTGAACCTTCTTCACTGTGGAGAGCACCTACCGCGGGCACATAAGCATCAAGAAGAAGAATTTTTTTTTTTCCAGTGTGTTACTTTGACTATTTCCACAGCTCTTCATCACAGATCCATGCTATGGCTGGACTGCAATGATTTTTAATGTTTTTTGATCAGCAATAATCACACTTACTCAGCAAAAATGTACAAAAATGAATCCACGTGCACCCACACATACACATACACGCATGCACACATCCACACATCCACACATTCTCCACAACTGATATTTATTGAAAGAGAACCAGGGTGCGATGGGGGGAAAGAGAAAATCAATGCTGGTTTCCCCAGCCCTGGTCTGGGGAGAGCGAAGCAAAAAACACTGCTAAACTCTGGCCTAAGCAGTGAGCCTCCTCCTCATTGATTTTTTATTTAGCTCCCAGCAGCGCTGGCTCCTCAGCGGACCTGCATGCGCAGCCTGTCAGCCCAGGAGCCCGGGCCGTGGCGGAGCGGAGCACGGCGAGAACAGCCTGTTAACAGAATTAAACTCTTATTTAGTCTCTGTGGCGGGAAATACACACACACTGCCTCCAGACAAGACCTGACAGCACATCCCATCCACTCCGGTGCAAGACTAGCACGCTGCCAAACAGCCCAAGTGTGTGCATATGTGAGGGCCTTGTGAGGCATGCCAGGGGGCTGGGGGTGGGCGGATGTAAACAAATTGCTGCATTAGAGCTGTATTTACTGAATGGCGAACTTTTTGATGGTGACATCGTTCAAAAGACGGCCAGTTATTTGAAGTCAGGTTCTCCCAATTTTTAATAGTGAATTTTCAACGCTCTAAAATGTAGAGTTGCCAAGAAAGGTTCTATGGAGCAATGCCTTAAAACAGAACTTTCCTTACAGAACGTCTTAATGGAAAAGGCAATGGTTCTTAAATCAGCCATTATTGAGGCAAACTAAATCTGAAACACAGAGACAGAATCGGAATCAGAATCAGAAACTTGATCCTGGAGGAAATTGCTTATGTTACAACTGCAGATAAACAGAGACACTGAGACAAAAACAAAATAAAATCTAAAGTCTAAATAAATCCAATAAAAAATCTGTAGAAAAGTATCAATATGAAATACACAATGCTGAGCGTAAATACTATAGATAAATGTCTTACTAATAACACAGATGGTCGTTAGGAGTGTTTTATTGCATGTTGTAAAGATCAGTAGTATCAAAGCAGTATTGACATAAGAAGTGATATTCACATGGTAAGACTATTGCACATTCTGGAATGATTTAGCAAGAAGGATGGAAATAAAAATGAGAACCATCTGGGATTCCCTCAGGACCAGTTTATGAAACACTGAGTGTGAAGAATATTGTATTTTGTACTATAATATATGTAACATTCGTATGGTATATTTGTGAAGTATACACAGGCACTGATTTGAGTTAAATATGTAATTACCTTGACTTAATTTGAAGTTTCTCCTGCTTCCAAAACATCAACTTAAAGAACTGATATTAATATCTCACCACTTGAACTTGACGACTATAAGTTGCGTTATCATCAAATGAGCTTCAAATTTCAAATGTAAAACACCATAAAACACTACATTAATTCAGGCAAACCTCATGAGGCCTGTCTGCAGCAGAGGACCTGCTGAATGGAGGAAAGAACCAGCCAGTCAAATACGCTCAAGTGGAAAACAGCACAGTGTTTCTGGTTGCTGTAAGACCCCTGCATACTTGAAATCAATATTATTTTCCAACTGTTAAATGCAGCTTCACCATGTCAGCTATTTTCAGACTGTTCCATGCAGTCTAACTACTGTAACATTTTTCAGGCTTTAAGCTCGGATGGATGAGGCACTGCCTTTCTCCCTTCACCTTTGAGGAGGCCAGTGACCCAGTAATCACCAGGAATGCACTGGCAAAGCGTAAATATCAGAACCTCTAAATGCGTAGTAATTTGGGGGTTAAATTTGGGGGTGTTAGTTTGCTAGTTATAATTGTTAAGTTAGTTTTGGAGAGCCTTTTAGAGTGGTAGAGAATGTATCTGGTTCTGGCTGACCTAAGAGGTAGTACTCTACAGAGCTCACTACTTTATGCACTGTTTACCAATTCCCATACATGAGTAAGTCACTTCGGAGAAGACAGAAAAAAAACCAATTGTTGCAGTGAAACATTTAAAAATGTTGTCTATATCTGAGCATGTAGGCTGTGAGAGATGTGGACATGAACTTGCATTGGTTTACCGGATTTAAATATTTTTCTTAATAAAAAGTTATATATTAGCACTAGTAAAAGATCCTTTTTTCCTTTTTTTCTTCAAAGTTCTATTACGTTCTATTAATTAAATTTACATAGAACATCATGTAACATGTAAGAGTTACATGATGACTGATATCATACTGTAACCCATATGCTGCATTGTTGTCACCAGTCGCCTTATGACTGACTATGCTGGCCTACCTTTTCCAACGAGGCCTTTGAGGTGGTTTTTCAGTGTGAGAGGATGGTGATGATGACTAATGCCGCTGCTTGTGTAAGTCATGAACCGGTAACCGTCTGACACCCACTCACTTTCCATTCGCAGTTCACCTACTCTTAAGCCAGAAGTCACAAACGTTGGCAACATTCGTCAAAATGCTCACAGACAAGACAAAGCATGATAATGAGACCGGTACACACGGACACGGGTGGACGCACAAAAACACACGTGATCCGCAGCTATGCTGCCAATACACTTCATGCACAGACGCGCTACATGGTGCTTTTCCCTAAGGATTACAGGTCTAGCTGGTGCAACTGCTCCTTGGTGTTCGGCTGCTACTGTGTGCAGAACAGCACATGGGGGGGGGGGGATGTGTCTGTGTGTGTGGTGGGGGGTAGGGGGGTAGGAGTGGGCCAGAAAAAAATGATTTGCATTCACACAGTTCCTAATATATACAGGTCGCTGACCCACAGTGTGTGGGGTTAGAGCATGGTGTGTGTATTTGTGTGTGAGGCTTGTTAAGGAGCTGCACTGCACACCCGCCTGCCAACTGTCTGCATCCCATTGCAGCCACACACACTCACACTCACACACACACACATTTTGGCCTCTCAGGATTAGCGATAATGAGCGTGCCAAGTGTATTTATTCTATTTTCAGATTAAATACCGTAAAACATGTTTCCATTCTTTGACAGAGCCAATTAACTCGCTGTGTACTTGTGTATCCACTACTGAGTGTTCACTGTGCGATGGTATGAACTGATTTTGAGTGTTTTAAACTCAATGCATATTTCATTTGATGCGTTCTGTGTGGGATATGAGTGGAATCTGAAGCGTTAGAATGCGTAGGATCACTTAGCAATGATTGTTACAGCAATGTCCACTTCAATGAAGGACTAAGGAAAAGCTAATTATAGTGGCCAGTGGGCCACAGTCAGTGCTGCGCAACACGTCTGCAGCATATGCGCATTAGTGAGTGAACATTACCACCCGCATTCGAGAAATGAGATTCAGTGCCGTTTTGGAGGAAGGATCTGGAGCGTCTGGTCTGAGGCCTGCAAATCACTCTGGACCTGATGGATCAGGGTTTTTTTTTTTTGGTCCTCACAGTGCCCATCTGAGCAGAACCAAGCAGAGCAGCGAGGAGCTCAGGGACTGACCTTTTATAAATTCAACAGTAGCCCACCTGCAAAGCTGAATAATATCCACTCCAATGTCCAGAAGAGAGTATGTCACACTTCACTATTGCTGTTTTTTTCTCATCTGTACAAAAAGAGTGTAGCTCACTGAAAAAGTGATGTATTAAATTTACTTTATTCTATTTTGTCCATCACAGAAGAGACTCAATTTACTTTTAACTTTTAAAAATAACTGTATAGATATCTTTTATTTTATTCATGTGGAAACCACCATCTGATGGAGGAGATACAATATATTATAAAAAGTGTTGTCACATTGTTTGTAACAGTAGTCAACAGTGAACTGTTAGACCTTTAGTTCGGGTTAAGAATGTCAAATACTGGAAAAAACTAACAATTATATGATTATACTTATTGTGGCTAATGTCACTAGAGGCAGTTTTAACCATTAGATATGGAATTGTAAAACACATTCCATATATTTGATCTGTAACATTTAGTGTGTAACAATTTTACATATATTCCTTCAGTAAAGATTCCCCTGGCAAAGGAGCTGCTGTTTTCCATTTCTAATAACTTACTGAAACCTGGTTAGACTATGACTTCAGGTCACAGTCAGAACTCCCTTAAGGTCTAGAGAGATTTGTACCATCAATTGTAAATTAAACCGTATTGGTTGATTCCTCTGTCACATCTTAATGATGCTAGAAGTGTAGTTTGAGACAATGAGAGAAGTTGCTTGGACATATCTTCACTGTAGAAAATACAGGGTAAAATCGTGATTGGCCAGTATTCAGTTTCAAGATTCTGTATTCAACACAAACATAAACATTAAATCAAATAAGTATTACAAGTACATCCAATACAAAATGTATAACTGTTTGATAAGCTGAGAGAGAGCGAGAGAGAGAGAGAGAGAGAGAGAGAGAGAGAGAAAGAAAGAAAGAAAGAGAGAGAGAGAGAGAGAGAGAGAGAGAG
>JBBPDB010000017.1:6619269-6635786 GCA_037974465.1 Brachypetersius altus | reverse complement strand
TATATATCATATATAATATGATTTCAGTTTTTGGTTTGCACAGAATTAAGTAGTGTATTAACCTGCATCCACAATACAGGTTTCTGTGGCTTGCTGTTCTATTCAAACCTTGTTACATCTTTTCCAGATGGCTTTCTAATGACAGCTGAACTTTCTAATGACAGCGTTTCTAATCAAAATGCTTAGATAAACTATTGTTTCATTATAATGTTTTTTCTTCCACATGTAAAGACACCATTGCAATTATACTTACCGATCAGCAATGACCAGAAAACCTGCTGCTAGAGGCTGCCATTGGACAGGATTGGGGGGGGGGGACTTTGATTATGACACTGGGTGTGGTCTCATCCCTGGTAGTGTTAGAAATTAGGGTTCTCAGCCGGCCAGGGCTCAAGTAATAATAATCTTTAGGTGTTTGGTGTTTTAACACTTGTATAAATAGTCTATTTGTGTTAACTCCAGTTGTCTGTTCACCCTCATATTATTCTTGGGTTTGTGTTTGTCCTGGTTCTCATTTGTTTGAGTTTTGGCCCTTGTGCATTCTTTGTTTACTATAATAAATGAAGAGAAAAGAACCATGGCAGTCTGCTCCTGAGCCTTCTTCCTGAGCAGACACAGCCCTTATGTGACTTGTAGGTACCCCTCAGGCAACCAAAACATCCACATGATTTCCAGGAGTACATGGGCCAGAGCATCACACTGCCTCTGCTGGCTTGCCTACTTCACATCTGTGCATCCTGGTGCCTTCAGTTCCCCAGTAAAGTGATGCAAATGCACCTGGCATGTGCTACGTTACCCAGTTCTTATGCTTATAAGCCCACTGTAGATGCTTTTGGTGGTGGATAGGGGTTAGCATGCTATACACATGCTATACACAGCAAGCTGTGTGTTCTGACACCTTTCTTTTATGGCAACCATGAACTTTGTCAGTAGTTTGTGCTACAATAGCTACCCTGTGGGATCAGGCCAGACACACTTTATCAGTGAGCATCAGGTCACTCAAGATCCTGTTGCTGGGTCACTTGTTCTCCTTCCTTGGAACACTTTTGTTAGGTACTGACACTAAATCCTCCTGAGACCCGGCCCATTCATTTATATCCTTTATAGTGGACATTTTGTTCACCTGTATATTCCTTAAGTATTTGGAGATACCCCACAAAGCCCTGTAGTATTCTGTAGAGGACATCCGGGACTTTCCAGTGATGTGTCATGTGATGGGTTTGCATGCTGGGAACAAGGATTGCAATAATATCACTTTTTTCATTTTCTAAATTCATGTTGTCCTCTACAGTGGACATGCTGGAAAATTATAATAAAAATATATATTCAAAGGAATTTAAATTTTAAGGTGTTTTTAAGCCCAAATAGATAGGATATCACGAAAAAGAAATTGTAAGACAATTTTTTCTTAGGTTCCCAGGAGGATATATGAGGATCTCCACAAGATCTGCTGTTCTGGAGATGCTCTGACCCTTTTGTCCAGTCATCACATTTGCCCAATTTTTCCTGCTGCCAACACAACTCCAAAAACTGACTGCCTAATATAACACCTCCAAGTACTTATATATTCCACCCCTTGAAAGGGGCCACTGTAATATAATCAATGTTATTCACTATTTAATGTTGTTGCTAACTGGTGCATATACAGTACTGCTAAAGGCAGAAACTACACTTTCATTTCTTTAAATACCAGTAAAATGCCATTACATATAGGTTGCACAGATTCTGAAACTATGTATAACCCCAAATCTATTAGCATTTAATTCGTCCATTTCTTACTTCTGACCATTAACCCTTCTATAGTTTTTTTTCCCTAACACTACAGACAGAAAAACTGCTCACAAAGCTCTCACTGACACTATGTTACCCTTCAATCCATTTTTTGTAGTATATTATGTGGTGGATTAATCAGCAGCATATGTGTACATGTGTTGGAGGATTGAATCCTGTGTGTATTCATATATATGTATGCAGTCAGTCATAGTAGCAAAGTAGCAATTTCTTTTTTTTCCATGAAAAGTTTGGTGTAAAATTAATTCGAAGGTCTTGCGGAGTAAATATCGAATGAGAGGCGCTCAATCATGGTGGGAAAAAAATAGAAATCAAAAGCAGTTCCTCGGGAGCCAGTTACCCCGATGACTCTGTGTTAGAGCACTAACCTTTTTTGAGCATATTAGCATTTTTTTAGCAGCGGATTCTGGGGGCGTGTCAGTGGAAGCAAGCGGGAGGGCATCTTGGATGTTTGTGTGAGTGCACAAGTGTGTGTATGTGTGTATGTGTATGCGGGAGCGGGTCAGTCGAGGTATGATTCTCCCACAGAGGGTGTGGAGGTTTTGGCAGCCGCAGAGCAGCGGAGCCAAGGCCTCAGGCCGCCCGCACTCGCTCAGCCAGTGAGTAAAGCCCATGACTTTTTATACTAGAGTGGAGCTTCACTCCAACACTGCACAGAGAGAGAGAGAGAGAGAGAGAGAGAGAGAGAGCGAGAGAGAGAGAGCAAGCCCTGACCTACCCAGATCCGCTTGGCAAGAGCTGCAGCGGTCTGGGTATGGAGGGGTATATAGCACGCCTGTCAACATGGATCGAGTTCCCTCTGGTCGACTTATAGCTCACAGTGCAAGCCGCTCGCCCGCTGCTCTGTTGTTAATGCATTTACAATAAAGCTCGCGAGATCAAAACTTCAGTCGCCTATGCCTCGACTCGGAGTGTGCAGGAAGGCTATTCTCCAGCTATAACTGGAAAAGCTTGCATGTGTAACCCATAACCTTGGCTTGGCCCAGTTTCAGGCATGTCTGAAGGGAGCCGTGAAGAAACAGGCTCTTCAGTGTGAATAACTAATGTGGGCAAACTAACTTTACGCCAACTTCTTCCAATCAGCTTTGCTTCAGTCTGGTTTTGCTCAAAGCCACAGCTAGAGCTAATGGTATTTTCAAGTTCTTCACCTTTGTGGTAGCTTAGCCGAACTGCTGGTCTCCGTGGCAAAACTGGCAGCAACTATCAAAAAAATGATTCATTTATATGTCATCACACAGATGGTAAAAGGGCGTGTGATCTGTCAGTCTTGGTCCTTGGCCATTCCTACACAGTACCTTTTCATGAATCTTCATTTGACATAAAGTGGAAACAGCTTAATGTTTTCAATCATGCGCAAATGATCCTAAAATGTTTATCCAGATCATCTTCCTGCTCAGCTTTCAAATGATCAGGACTCCAAGGGCTCAAATTAAAATGAAAAGTGTTGGTTGTGGATAGAATGATAAACAGAGTCAAACACTTGGTACAAAGAAAATGACACAAAGGCACCTTCTTTGGACCATGCTGGAGATGAAGGCTTTAGTTCTCTAGAGAACCAAATTTGAAAATGAAATGTGAAGAACCTTCTAAATGCATGAAAAGTCTTTACCAATTCAGCTGCTCTTTGCAGAATCTCTACATTACCTTTTAACGTTTTTTATACTCACACATCCATTGAAAGGTTCTTTAGATTCATTCTTTGGCCTCTCACAAAGAACTCATTCTGGCACTCTAAGTTCTAAAAGTGTGGATGATTCCAAAATCACTGTAGAACATCATGGGTTAAATGATAAAAAATCAAATATTAATTAATGTGATGTAATGTAAAGTGATGATTACAGTCATATGTGTCATTAATGCTGGGGACATGTCCACTTCTACTACTTTTTGCTGAAGGTCATTTCAAACCATTTTTAAAAAGATTGGTAATTATTATTGGTAAATAAAGTTCCCAGCAATTTTCAAAATGATTCCCCCATCAACAAATACGCTTTCCACCCAAGTGAACCTTTGCGGGTACAGAAAAGATATGGGTGACTATTGACTTCTACTGTTCAATACCAATAATAAACTCATAACTCATATTGTAAATCAAGGAAGAGGTTAGACTCTAAACATGTCTTGTCAGTTCAAACACCTGGGATAAGTGGACAATTGTATAAACAGATTTTTTGGATGAAACTATCTCCTATTCACAGAAGGAGAATCCAGCCTTTTAGGTTAAAGCAGGAGGAAACTAGAATTATCCTTGTTTGAGAGTTAGTGAGCTTGCTGCATGAATAGAGGTTTTTCAACTAAGACCATCTAGGCCAGCTTTGGCCATGTCTATTTTGTACAGTGATGCAAACTGAGGCTTTAGATCAAGGAGATACTGACCCACACCAAACATCAATGGACAAGAGAGAGACAGATTTGGGGCTGGGAAGAGGTTGAATCTTTTCAACCAATGTAGGAAACACATGCATTTTTGGGCTCTGTCGGCAGTAGAAGTGATATTATCCACCCACTTGAGGTCTTGTGAGATGGTGCTTCCCAGAAATTTAAATGATTCAGCTCTGCTGATGGCGGCAACATTCATGTCCTGGGGGAGAAGTGGTGAGAGTTTTCTCCCTGAAATCCGTGACCATTTTCGCAGTTTTAAGGTTCTGAGTTTGGGGTTATTGTGGCTAAACCAATCTCCAGTCAGAACACCTCACCACAGTACATGGACTCGAGCCCATCTGAGATGAGACTGATCCATGAGTCCATGAATCTGAAGAGAATGACAGATGGATGACTAGAGGTGCAGTCATTTGTGTACCGGGAATAGAGCCTGCGTCTCTGTGGTGTGCCAGGGATGGCTCCTTCATTTAAATGGGTGAGACACACTGAGCTTGACCAAGATGAACACAGTCTAAATCTCAAACACTATCTAAATTTTAAAACGCACTTGGAACAGATGGTGTTTCTCTTGGCACATATGCCTGGGCCCCACTACAGGATAATCAGTTTGACCCTCGACCATAACAAAAGGTGTTCCGATTTCAGCCAGGTCCAGTGGGTGTCTATAATCCCATCCCAGTCTACTCACAAACCACTCCTATATTTTGAATCTTACATATTAAACATGTCCAATGTTTACAGCTCAACACCCTGTGGTATGGAAGTGACCAGACTCACAACAAATGCAAAGTTAACATCATGTCAAAAATTGTTAACCAACGAGAGCCGACCTGAATGGAAGGATAAAATTTATTTGATCCCAATCAACATTTTAAAAACAAATGTAAAATCTGTTCCACTTTCGCTAAAAGCATGCATTACTAGCACAGTTTTTTGCATTTTTTGGTCTAAAGTCACACTTGTTCATGAGAGGTCCTGAGACGTAATGCTGAAGTAATGTCAGCATTTTCAAATTCCATTACAAATCACTGAAAGCTCAAAAAAGGCATAGAATAACAATGCAGATACTTGTAGGCAGGGCCTGAAAGTGGTGGCCTGTCAGCTGTGGCTCAATAGGTTCATAGATTTTTTAACAGTAACCTACCTGCCTGGAAGTAAATGGGACATATGGAGTTTCACTGAAGTTCCCTGGGACCACCATCTACATCACACTGAAGTGGGTCAGAAAGCATACATTGCCAAAGAACCTCAGAAAGAAGGTCAGCCTGATGCTTCTTCTTTCACTAACAGGTAATTCAAACTCAACTAACCTAAACTGAAATCATACAAATAAAAACACAGCCCCCCTGTACCTCCAAGATATAATGAAGTTAGACTGAGTGTCTTTCTATTAGCAAAGATTGCCTGGCAATAGGGTGTTTTGAGCCCTTCAGGGTGATTTTTGGCTAAGATCAAGGTTTGAGAATTCTTACACACAAACCTGTGTTTTAGAAAAGAGTTTGGCCATCCTGAAAAAGCACACAAATTGTAAAAGCGCACACGTGAAGGGGGGCAGGACCAGGGTGGAGCCAGGGAGCGAAAACAAACTGAAAGGATGGGTAAAATGTCAGGGAGTGATGGGGGAGAAAGACGAGACAGGCCGAGACTACACATCATATCAGTATATGAAAAATAGTTCAAGCAGTCATAACACACTAGGACAATAATCACTGGTCATAACCGACTGCTCCAACAATGGCATAAGGAGAACGTTCCCACTCCCGCTACAAACCAAAGGTTTACAGTAGAAGAAGAAAAAACCTTAATAACTTACAACTGAGGTTAATGAAAATAAAAACAAAAATGAAAGTTTTAGTGGTCCTTTCTTTGTGATATTTTCACTATGCAATGCACATAATGTTTTGAATGCTTTATGCAAAAAAAGTAAAAGAAATACAACAAAAAGATGATGTGTTTGTAGCACGGTGTCTTTCTGTATCGAGTTTGCACATTCTCCCTGTGTCCACATGAGTTTCGGCCAGGCGCTCTGGTTTCCTCCCGTTGTCTTAATGCAGGTGAGGTGGAGAGGATAAATTGCTGTGAACTCAGTTTCTTTCAAAGGACTGATGTGAAAATCCACTTCTCAGAGCCGTCGTTCTAAACGGACCTAGTTCATCAGTCTTGTTTAAACATGGTTCAGAGCAATCCACCTGAGAAACAGCCAGCATGTTAACACTACCCCAAATGGAACTTACAGTAATGGATAAAGACTGAAGCACTGGCAAGAATGTTGTAGCCTAGCAGGGGGGTCCTTCTTTATGGATGTGCTTTTCCAGATCAGCCCAGCAGCAACAGCAGCACGAAGCCCACCAGGGAGAGGTCATCTCGTCCACAGCAGATGAAAGGGGAGATATGTACTGCCCTTTAAAATTTTATGTCAGATTTATAGACTTTAGGCCCTTTCTTTCATGTATTAATAAGCTTGTGAACATCTGAGCAGTGGAGATTAAGCCCTGAAATCACTCTCAATATGAATAAGTCTGCTTGTGTTAATGTGATTGGGACCTCTGCTTTTCATCTTGCTGAATGTATGACAGATCGGACCTCGTTCACGAAACCTTCCTAAATGTGTGAGTAAATTTGCACATAAAAGTGCTACTTACGGAAAGTTTCCGCCAAAGTCATCAGCGTATCAAATTTCGTTCGGCTCTTGCGTCACTGATCATGCATGGCGAATGGCTGCCAACCTTCGGGTCCATATGACCGCACATGAAATGCTTTGCATGAACACATATTCATTAGTAACCACTGTCGCTGCTAACATTACAGAATTAACAGAATTACCATGAACTCTGGAGCTGAAACATATGTTAAAGGAGAATCATTCCCGGTAATTTAGAAAAAAACTCAGATTACATTTTTAAAGTTAAAATTAGTTTTACAGCTTATTTTGAATGTTGAAGCTTATTTTGTGATGTCACCAAAAAGAGATCTTAAAACATCTGCTTGTTCAGTGTACAGCAGTTCAGTTCCGCCAATACATGCTGAAGTTATAAGTGATGGTTTTTGAAGGCGGCACAATAAACTGTTGCCAAACAGAATATAACTCTTTTACATATATCAGTCTTACAAGCACAGAAAAACACATTCTGTTAATCACTGATTTTGGTTTGTAAACTCACATAAACATCATAAATGGACCTCAGGATAAAAGAAGGAGGCCTTTAAGGCTTTTAAAGGGAATCTGTAAAGCTCTGCAAGCTAGCTTACAAAACATGAAAGCTAGCTTGTATATTCTGACCCAGAGGAAATTAGAAATATGGAGGGTCAGCAGTGACTCAGTGGCTTTGTACCAGCAACTGGAATGTGGTTGCTGGAATGGTCACTGGTAAATTTGGGTTCTGGACTGATGTGTCCATCCACTGCCATTATGGCCAAACAATTGTAATGCACTCAGACTGCCTTGGCTGTTTCTCAAATGAAGCACAATACAGGGAACCCATCTATTTGCATAGATTTGTCTCATGCTATTAGTCTTGTGCTATGAAATGTTTTCTGCATAATTAAATATTTTAGTAATTCAGAGCGGTTTGGTGTGAAATTCTCCAAACTCTAGAAACTTACAGAGTCCGAATTGTTTACAGTGGTGGTAAATGGAACCATTCACCTTATTCTCACCTTAACCTTTGCAGACTTCCGGATCATTCCGTTTTTTTTATTTTGTGGTTAAAACACACACACACATACACACATACTATCACACACACACACAGAGAGACACACACACACACACACACACACATACACATACTATCACACAAACACACACACACACACACACACACACACGACAGAACTGTTTACTTATTTAATCAAGCCTACATATTCTTTTTATGAAATGATTTTCTGTGTTTTACCTTTGTTTTATTCTCACTTTTTCCCTGTTCACATTGTCCCTTTTGGCTTTTGTATTTTTTCACCTACATTATCAGTAAATTAATCTCCAGTCTGTTGTTATGGCGTCTCAACTTTAGAATATGCAGAAAAAATATAGGTGGAATTAATCGGCAAGTTTACAATGAAATAGTTCAAGTTTAAAAGTGATCGTATCAAATTACACTGTTTTGGTACATAAAACTCACCCCATGTTCTCCCCTCCATACCCCAATTCATCAGAGTGAGAAGAGCTTAATACTTCTACCATGAAAAAAGAGAAAAAGACATGGAGACATGAAAAAGTAACAGAATGGAATGGGGATTTGCTCCAAAGAAATCAGACATGTTTCATTCAAATCAACACTTCTGCACCGCTGCTTCTCCTGAGACCAGCGTACATCACACACACCAGCAGACGTGGAAGCATTTCAATACCATCGTCTCTTTAGTAAAGAGAGGAGCGCTGTTGTGAGATGTGAGTGATGCTGGGAGCGATTATCTGACATGCTTTCACGAGCATTTACACTTTCTGCTTTATAGGGGCGAATTATTTACATAATGCTGCAATACCAATGAGGGCGGAGAGTGAGAATGCAGTCCCTTGATGCTGCCTGAGACACACATTTGTGGAGTACATCTGGATGAGAATGTGTGTAGTTTTTAAAAGCTGATTTGTGGATAAGGATTTGTTTGAACTTTACATGCTAAATATTACATGTCTCCGGTGTAATCAAGCCAAGAGGAACACAAACTGAAAACAATAGAGGAGAAGCATGAATCGAATTGGAATTTGTAGAAGAATGTTAGTGTTACCTCCAAACACACGCTCTGCATTCCTGAAAATGATGTATATGGTATGTATGCGGTCAGTCATCAGAGGAATTTTAGTCATTAGAGAATACCTGAGGCCTTATTTTCTCCCAGTGACCAGGTGAGCAGGTGGAGGAATTTGATGTAGACTCTGAATTTTTCCTGCTCCATCATTGGTTGAGAAAGATCTTGTTTTGGAACCTGTTCAAGATTAGTAAAAAACACCTCATGGTACTTGAGTTTGCTCTCCTAGCTAATGACAATTTTATTTCTATTGCAACTGAATGTGGGTCCGTGCTCAAATGAGCAAGCCAGAGGTGTCTGAGGTGATAAATTGGAGGAAGAAACCTCAGGAGGAACCAATATTCAAAAGGGGAAACGATCTTCCTGTGGCCATCCAGTGATGACCAGAGGAGGAGGGGTTCCCCTTTTCAGCTTTAGTATAGAAACATAAAAGAATAGTGCTATAGTTTGCAAAAACAGGATCAGTTAGAGACTATTTCAGTTTCTGGTGGAGTCTATGGGGGTGGTTGTTTGGTTAGCGGGTGAGCAGCACAAACAGGGGACACATGTGTGTCGAACTGGTCTGGGGTGCAGGAGTCGGCAGTTAGCAGTACTGGGAGGAACAGTTTCTGTTGGAATCTGTGTAATAGTTTTGGTTGTTGTAAGAGCACTCACAGGTGAGGAGTAGAGGTTGGAGTGATCTAGGACAGGTGACCAGGGGATGCCAGTGATCTGGTATGGAGTGGTGTCCTGGAAACCCAGATGATGAGGTACACTTTCAGGAAAAGTCACCAAACTCTACTACACCAATAAGAGCATCGGGATGTAAACTAGTACGGTACGTTTAAATGCCGCCTGTTCTTAGTAGAATTATTACTTTGTAAAGATATCTCTAAAATGACATAAGTTGGTTACGTTAACATAAGATGGCATTAATATAGTATGTTTAGTACTACATGCCTTAGCATACACAGAAAATCTAAGCTTTGCTTCATCTACACATGTAGTAAAGAATACTACAGTATTTCATGTCTGCACAGCTAGCATTAAGGTAAACTAAGCATAATAGCATCATTACAAGAGAAAAGCCTGAAGCCTTGCTTGACTCCACACAGAGGTGGGTGCAAATGTAGATATTTTTGTGATCGTGTGCTCTTACAGGGCAGTTACAGTCTCATGTAAGTCAACAAATTAAGCTCTAAAGCAAACAAGGTAGGGTCCTAGCTGAATATCCAAGCACTTTATATGAGTATAAAGTGAAAGAAAACGACAAATAAAGACAATTAAACAGTTAATCATAGTTATTATGTTGGTGTCTCTCAAGCAGGTGGATAGCGAACCACAGCAAGTTCTGTTTATTCCTGTTTAGGTCAGTTCTTGTTTTTGATTGTGCAGTGGAAAAAATGTCCTTATTGTTTGAGCCAGGAATAAATCTTTGGCAAACATGGCTTCTGTGCACACAATATCAGCCTCTCTGATATAAGCCACCATTTTCAGAGCAACTGTTCCAATTCCTCTGGCAGACCTGCCAAACTGGCATAAAAGCCTCCTTTGGGGACTTGAGAGGATATTATAAATAACACATTCGCTGAAGACTACTACATAATACTAAAACCATTACATTCACTGACAAACGTTAGTTCTGTATCAGTCAGATTCCATTTCATCCATGAGATTAAAGTAGACATGCAAGGAGAGCGAGTCTGCAGATGATGGACTGAAGCCACCAGACCAGTATACTGGTACTTTGCCTCTGTAAAATGAATACTTGTGTTTGTATATGGCTTGTGAAAAAACCAAAACTGGTTATTTCATGGCATCACTTAAATCACCACTAAAGTACCTTTTCAAGGTGTGGTGCTAACTTTGTCAGCTAATGCTCAAGCTAACTTCAAGAGACAACCACACGTATCTGATCTGATGTGTTTTTTTGCCACATGAAGCTGTAGGGTGGCGAATGGAGTTTCTGAGGGGGACTTAGAATGAGCAGATACCTCACTGATCTTCTGATTTCCATTTCCACACTTGTCCTCTTTCATCACAGAGCCAGTGGCCATTTACCTCCAAACACCCCTCGCTTTTCCCCAAGGAGCCCGAGCACAGGGCCACTGAGCTCGGCTTTCATCATCACAAAGACCCTTAAGTCTCTCAGGAGGACGGGTCTTTTCTGCTCTCTCTCCCTCACTCACGTTTTTTCTTTTCTTCCTCTCCTCCACTTTTTCTCTTGAGAAAAAACATCGCCCAGAAAACAAAGTGCCATGCTGCATTGAACAGGAAGGCAACATATTGTTGCTTGAGTGGAAAATTGGATGCACTTTTTGAATCCATCAGTCCTTTACCAGAAATCCAAACAAAAGATGATTAAAACTCCACTGAATCACTCTAAGTTTGATTTAAGACATTGTATAATGTGATATTAACAGATGTGTTTGCCTGTGTGTCTGCATTGCAAAGGACTGCATACCTGTCCAAGGCATTTCTCTGCCTTTTGACCACTGGCATATACTTTGTGACTAAGCTTAGAACAAGTGGCTTAGATAATGGATGGATAGATGGATACTATTAGAGGGTTACTAATAAGGCAAATTTGACCTTATTTGCAGGGTTGCAGGTGATCCTTTCCTACAACAAGAGTCAGAATGAAGTGCTCTCAAGGCCCTAAATGAGTAATCAACAATAATTTCACACTGAATGAGCATGGAATGGTAACTCAGCTTCCGAGCCAATTTGTCCACTATAATCACCCCATGTAGTCTCTTAATTGCTATGCATTTAGTATTTCCTTTAGTCTTTAATTGGCTGACAATAGAATTTTTTCCACTGCTTAACTTACAATCAAGGGACCCTTATTTAACTTGTTATTGACTTTGTTTGCACACCATGTAATCAAATTATCCCTTATCTTAAAGGCTGGAAGACCTTATTAAGAGTGCACTGTGGCTGACTATGCAAACAGATGCCGTGAGACTGACTTTAATGAGTGATTTTGTATTCAGATTGTATTCATTTTGTGTGTGTGTGTGTGTGTTTTCACTTACAGGCCTTAAAAGGGTACTCAACCAATGTCTCCGGAATTGATCCTGAACAAAGTCATTCAAAGTGGTTTCACATGAAACGTCTCATTGCTTACTCAGTGGTGGTGATGGACCTTTAAACCTATATCAGAGTCATCTGACATTTCATATGTAATAATGATGATGGTGAACTATTGGTAAATCTACAAAAATAAAATGGCTTTAACCAAAACTTCATAAAACAAACATAAAGGAATATATCTAGCATTCTTCTCTCTAACCCTCTCTATCTCTCTGAATCAACTGAATATATCTTGGAAAAATCATCAGTTTTGTTCAATTATTCAATAAAGTCTTGTTCAATTATTCACTGAACAAGACTGCATTAGTTCTGGACCATTTCTAATAATTCAGTCATCATGATTTTACACAGTGAAAAGGGCAGATGTGATTATTTTAAAAAAATAATAAAAATGGAGCTTTTATAGTGTTAGGTTCTTTAGACGTCTGGTTCCATTCACCACCACTCTATAAACCACTCTGAATGATTTAGTTTTCATCCGTACCATATACATTTCAGAAGAATCAGTCAAATTCCACTTTAAACATGCAAATACTGCTGGACTACTTTGTGCCATTACCCCCCTCACTCACTCTTCATAACTCCTTCACGCTCTTGTTTTATCCCTGTCAGCACATTCACAACCGAACCAGCTCACATGCAAAGTGTGTAAACACACCTTGACTCAAGTTTCTCCCACTTTAGGCTTATTGCTCGCTCACACCCAGTGTTGCAGAAGATCATTCCAAACGCCCTCCAGTCTTCTACCTCTTGGACGATTAGCCTACGTCTTATTACATCTCTCGGGATCGTTCCCACTACAAACATTCGCATTCAGTGGTTGTTACAGGACGAGGGGGGGAAAAAAAGCCCTCCTTTATGAGAGTAATTTATCACTGTTAGAACTGTGCTTCTCTGGAAAAACGGGCCGAAACGCTTTTGCAAAAGAATTATGAATCAGAAATTAAGAATGCAAGGCTTGCCAGCACATACCAGCCCATGGGGAGCCATTTGTGGCACTAGCAAGAACCTGCACCGACGGTACGGTGTAATAAAACACTCGTGCTTTTAAGACACTCAAAATGGCTCTCTCCTCGCTGTCAACGAGAATGGAGTACAAACATGGCTGTGTATGCATTGCCCATAAATGCTTTCATATTTCATATCCATTGGGGCAGCAGAGGTAGATTAAGTTGTTTCTGTGATGCACAGTATTGCATGGGTAATACGCTCCATGCTGGTAGAAAGCTTTCTCTCAATTAATGCTGAAGTTATTTAGACACTAACAGTAGGATAGCTAATGCTTTCCAACTTATCACACTCTGCTTCTGCTTTTGATTTAAAATTTTCTTGTCTAATTGACCCATGAGGACAATTTGTTGTAATTCAGTCCCAGATTTAGTGTAGACAGAAGTGCAGAAGTGAGTGAAGGATAGTTTTCCTCCACTTAAATCAGGGTATAATTGTATTGTCTGGGGTATCTGAGCCTCAGCGTCCTATAAATGAATGCTGAATATCTGTGACTTGCTGAAGCCAAGCCCAGGCTCTTTGCCGGCGTCTGATTTGTCGTTGTTCAGGCAAGAGAGAAGGAGAGACAGAGAAGTAATAAAATGCAACGATAAAGAGAATCCTTGGCGCCGGATGCCACACTTCTGATCAAAGCGCCTTCTGAAGTCGTGACGGTGAGTTCGCCAAAGTATCCGTGTGCGCAATTGTATATGTGTGTGTGAACTGTCTGTCTGTCTATCTGTGTAAATATGTATAAGCATATGAATACATGCAACGTTTTCTACATGGAGGCCTATACAGTGCTGAAGACCCCTTCAAAGAAAGAATATATCATTAAAGAAGGGGAATCTTCACTATTGGCTCTTTTTGTTTTCAGAAACAATACACACAATTACTTTTCAATTATTAGCCTTTCTGCTTTAATGGCTCGATGCATTTGACACTGTATTATTTAAAGTACTCCATGTTACTGTGGTGAGATCTTTCATAATGATTCATCCTTTCTCTCTCTCTCTCTCCCTCTCTCTCTATCTGTCTCTCTATCTCTCTCTCTTACTCTCCCTAATTCTCTCTCTCTGAATTTACAGAAAATATCTTGTAGAAGTTATCTCCAAGTTAATTGAATAAGACTTTATTAGTTTCAGACTATTTCTATTAATCTAGTCATCACAATTTTACACAGTGTAAAGGGCAGATGTAATTGTCATATATATACATATATACAAAATGAGATAACACAGATAACTTTTATTTCAGGGTAAATAAAGTCTGGTATCCTGCCCTGGGTTGTCACAGTGCTACAGCTCTTTCCATCCAAAATGCATGTGTTTGTCACAAATATTGAAATATCTTATCATTTATAAGTGTCTACAGATGTTTGTACTGATCTGACTGTTAATGGAGAATGATTTATTGTGTATTAATATTGTACAGCCAAACAATATATACAATTGGTTAGAATTTCAGAAGCTGGACTGACACATTACATTAAAACCAAAGGTTATTACAAATCATATTTTGATTTACAAACGTTGGGATCCATTTAATAACACAAAATGTGCCTTCTGGAAGTTAGATACACCATTAACTGTGACCGTGAGTCAGACTGCAACAATATAAATTGCTAAAAATGGAAAAATGTGTGGCAACTCTGCACCAGGGCTCTTTATTGAAAATCCAACATACAAAACTACAAATAAAATATATGAAATGTTTTTTCCCAGCATCTTTTCCTGTGTTTAATCTAGAGCAGGCAAAACGCGCTCACGTCTAGCAAGTTAGTGCTCACTTGCTTAGTAAGTTCATATATTTTTATTTAAGTTTTGACATTTGTGGTCTGATGGCTTTGCTATATTTCAGCTCTGGATGACACAACAGAACTGTGCTTGTGTTACTTGTGGGGTTCTAGTTGCTTTGGGTCTTTTGTACAAGTGCATACAGCACAAGTGTCAAAGCCAGTTTGCACAGTGGCGATTTGCTACAGTTTGGGAAATCCGTCTAGTAACCTCTTGGGCATTTTTGCTGTTTAAACTTCCACTGCCACTCCCTTCTGCCCCCTGGATTACTCAGTACTGTGTAAACAATACTATCTGGAGAGCCAGGACATTCATGTAAGCGCTCATAGCCTCTTTTGTTCGTTCGTATTCATTAGCTGTCAGCGAGTCACTCTTGGGGCTGCTGTGTGTCATCAAACTGGCATTCCTTAGTAGCTGTTAGGTCCCCCTCTTCTTCACTGTGTTTAAAAACAAAAGGTGTTTGGTGTAAAAAGGAAATGATTTTAACAAAAATGTCTATTATTCTGATTTGCCAAATTTGTCATTTGGGAATTAATAAAAAAGACATAAAAGGATTGGTGTGTGAAATTGGTTCCACATTTTGTTTTCACACTTTGTTTTTCCAGAGTAAAGTTTTTAGAAAGTCAATCATCCATTTACTGCCAGAAGTATCTGTTAAATGTGAAAAGATACACCTGGGTATCTTTGGAGGACACTTCTCCAGCTGTAATCAGTTGCCGCCAAATGGGCTAAAAATCCTCCTCCATTCTGTTTGGCTGCGATTCTGATGCTAAATTCACAGGCAAGATGAGAGCACGAAGGAAAAAAGAAGTCTGGCCTCAATAAACATGTGCGTCGTTGTCCATTCAGGGCGAGCAGGAACTGTATTGTTTATTTGCTATGGCCTGGTTTCCAGAGACCCCGCGAGTGGCCCAGTGAAGAGGGCTTCGAGAACAATGGCGCTCCTCATTGAGCTGGAGCGGCGGCCCAGCACAGTCTATCACAGCACCGCCCTGACCGGCCTGCTCTCAATGCAGCTCCGCTCACGGATGACTGACAGTTGAATCGCGCTGGAGCTTTTTCCCAAGCACAGGCCCATTGGGCTTCACTACACAGGCTTAGCAGTGTGTGTGTGCATGCATGTGTGTGTGTATGTGTGCAAGTGTATGTATGTGAGTTTGTGTGTGTGTATATGTGTGTGTGCTTGTTTTCATACAGTGTAAAGACCAATGAATCTTGACTTTGTTAATTAAGCATTCATTTAATTTCTTATCCTGGAAATCTACAGTGTGGGGACCAGTGAAATGTTATCCACTTTGTCAAGCTGACAGGATAAAATCGGAGGCTAAGAGTGGAGTTAGGTTTAGGATTAGATATGTATACTCTTAAAAATACATACAGACATAAATACATGCATGCACATATGTTGTATATGTTTTTTGTGTAAATATGCATGAATGAAAAGCAGTGATTCCGTTCTTTTTATTGGCAATGTATGCTTGACCCCATGTTCTGAATTCATGCATACATTGTATAAAAGCAAATGTAGGTGTGTGTGTGTGTGTGTGTGTGTGTGTGTGTAAGTCAGTGTGTGTGTCTCTGTAATTGTGACAGAGAGTGAGAATGTCTGTTGTGTCAGTTTAAATATGTGTGCATGTGTGGCAATGGAAGTGCAAATGTCTGTGTTGTTTGTGTGTGTGTGTGTGTGTGTGTGTGTGTGTGTGTGTGTGTGTGTGTGTGTGTGTGTGTGTGTGTGTG
>JBBPDB010000017.1:6601680-6619233 GCA_037974465.1 Brachypetersius altus | reverse complement strand
TGAAGCGAGGCAGACAGTGTAGAAAAGCAAAGGTATGTGTGTGTGTGTGTGTGTGGGTGTGTGTGTGTGTGTGTTTGTTCGTTCAGAGCCATGCTGCAGCTGCAGAGCTGGGAGGTCCTGGGCCATTGTCAGGCCCACACAATGGCAAGAGGAGCAGGAGCTGTTTCTTTACAAGGCGAGTGTACTCACTGCCACTGAGTGCAGGGCCAGAGAAGAAAAGAATAAAGATGTCATTGATGTACAAAGAGCCTGAATGTGATGGCTCATGTGAATCTGAGAGGTAGAGAGACTCTCTCACTGACTCGGACACACACACACACACGAATGCACATACACACACACACACACACACACACACACACACACACAGAGTGGAAGCACAGTATTCAGTAGAAATTTTAGAAATGAGTTGTCAGATATAGTCTTCTGAGCCAGTTTGATATTTGTGTTTTTTCAGTCCACCTCTAGCAAAGTGGTTCATTGCAAATTACTGACTCAAATTTCATTACAATGGTGGTGATTACGGTGGCCCTGTGGTGCTGTGAAGATCATGACCCCTGGTTCCTATCACTACCACCACAACCATCATTTTATTTACTGTCAAGACCACGAGTGATCCTTCACATCTCTTTTGAGTTTTAGGTAACGTTGATGGTTTCCGTTTGAGGCCAAAACCATCACAGAACTCTCATAAAACAATGTCTCATCAGTCAAACAGTGGACCTTTCAATGTCAATTACTTTCTGAGAGGGAATCGTTTCTCTAAACTTGATAACATATAAATGAGATTTCATAAGAAAAATCCAGATATTAGGTTTTGATTTTGCTCATGCTCCTCATCAAAAGTTTAGATGTAGTTGGGAGAACTCGCCGTGTTGTAGTCTGCCCCTGGAAAGTCCTCCATTCATTCTCAAGCTGTACTCAGTACGAGCGGAGTGTGTTCTGTTGCTGCAATAAGTGTGTAGTATGCATGGGTGCCAGAACCATTAGAGGCCCCCGGAATAATTGACTTTCAAAATAATTTCCTGGGCACAAAAAACACTGCGCGCAACCAAACCACCACCCCCCCACCCACTGGACAACCCTCAACCGCCAAGCGCCACCATCCCAAGCCACACCCCCACATTAAAAATGTTTCCGGCACCCCTGGTAGCATGTATTACGGAGTTCTGGAGTCAACATTGGTTTGTCTTGTTATTGTCTGGCCCCCATTCTGCCCTATCTCCTGACCTGAATGTGTGCGCCATGGATCAGCCGTGGCCTAATAGCGGAGCAGCAGCGCATGCCCTTTAAAAGCGCGCCTGCAACAAAGTTCAGGTGTCAGGAGTTCAACTGATTTATAATGGCGAGGCGTCCCTTGATGAAGTGCTGATGTCACCAGATTTCTCACTGCTCGTTTGGAGAATCAAGCGGCGCAGACCCGACAAGTACAAGACGAATGGCCGCTCGAGGCAGGGTAACCTTTGTGGTAGCCATGTGGGCCTCGTTCCAATCAGAAGTGCAGTGCTCTCTGCTTTGCTTTATTTATTGCTTTGCTCTGTGTGTAATGTACAGTATAAGGGTGCAAAGCATTGGCAAGACACAAACAATGCAATATGGATGAGCAGCATGTTTCCTTTTTGGCTTTGTGTGGGTCCGAGCTAGCACGCAGAAGCAGCCCACCCTATTAGCCTTATTCACACAGCGGCCATTTTGCTTATCATGTCACAAGGGAAGTTCATATTGAATTGCATGGATTTTCTGAGGTTCCAGTGTATAAATCCACCAAAATAACATGTCTCTGCAGGAGGTCATGATTAGACAATGAGAATATTTTGTGAACGTCTCAATTCAATCATTCATCAGATCATAGCGCTCTTGAAAGCTGTAGGATTTAATTCAGTTAATTATTGTCATTACAGTTTTCATGTACAGTCATAGGCTGTGGGAGAGGTAAGGATTGGGTCATTTGATACCCCACCCAAAAACCTGAATTTAAAATATATATTCGCTCAGAGAAGGCACTTGAATATATGGGCATGTTCCGCAAAAACACTCAATTTTCCATGATCATAGAATTAAAATACAGGACAAAACTACAAGAATTTATTGAAAAGTCAGTTGGAGCTTGACAATATTTTTCATGTTGCTATAACCCTTCCTAAAGCTGTCATTTTTAAAAAATATTTTCACTTCACAAAGTCTCAGGCTACCTCAGCAGACTACCTCCACTGTCTGAATTATAACTAAATTTTTAATTGAATGAATGAATAGGCAGATGAGTATAATTGAATGAATGGATGAATGAGTATAATTGTTGTCTTGCACAAAATACTGAAGCTCTTCTGAGATGTTATGCTCCTATAACCATTGTTTCCATAGGCATCCACCTTAAACTCCTCCACAGTCACCCCGCCTGCCTCCCTCCTGGTCCCACTGTACCCCCCTCATGCTGTAGCACCTACAAAGGAGACATCACACACACACCATTCGAGGAGGGAGAGCACATCAAAAACACACGGGCGACACCGAGCCGCAGCCAGCAGTGTCATTTGTGAATAAACAGTGTGTCAGTCTGCCTGGCTTTTTTTATTTCTTCTTCCTGGCTGCAGACAGGCCCTGTCAGCCGTTGGAGAAAGAGAGCCCTCCTCTGTGCTGACAGCCAGCACAGGAGCACTAAGTACAAAACTCGCCCCACACTCGCCCTACTAGATAACATACTACCCAGCTCTATGGCTTAAACTCAGTCTCATGCCACAGCAGCAGCTGCAATGAGTATGAGAATTAGACTATTATGCTAATTATATTATTGGGCTAATTTCATCCATTGTCTGAAAGAAGTGAAACTGTTTGAACTGTGCTCTGATCAGTGAATAAGATACTAAAAGTAATTTGCTCTATTTTGTATGGTACAAAAAGATTATAAATCGCGTTGTTCGAGTTCTTAATCAAATTAGTCCATTTTATCATCTGACCATCAAGATAAATTCGGCTACTTACTTAAAAAATGGAACTCATGGCCCATATTTAATTGCAAATCTGTTCTAACCAACGTCTGAAATCCTAACATTCATTTCTTGCCGAATTTTTCAACTACGCCAAACTTGCAGGGTTGCCATTTGTTAGAATATCAATTCAAAGCAAGGAGGGGGGATTCGTAACTTTGGGCATGTTTACATTTGTTGCCTTGTCTGGAGATCGTAGTGACTAATTGGTCATAATTGTTAGTAATTCCCCCTGCGTCCTCCTCCTTTAGGCCATCCCTGTGTGGTCAAGAAGGAGATATCCGTTATTGATGTGACAGCTCTGAATTGAAAACCTTTGGCCGCGCGTCAACGCCTAATTAATCACTCTAATTTCATCCCACCATGGCTCCTCAACCATCAAATGAATGTGATTATGGTGGCGAGAGCCATTTTGCAGCCGGACCAGGGGAAGCTACTCATGCTAATTAGCGGCTAGCCTGGAGAAGGAGAGGGCCCGAGGGTCGGCCAGAAGAGTCCTAAGTACAGCTAAATGGTCACATAATGACCAGGGGAACACGTAGCTGTGCTCATTCTCATTTTCATAATGTATTACACTCAAGTCCACTTGGACACAATGGGACACTGGGTGAGTGTGATTAGCATAGCGGTGGCCTCAACTCGTGGGGCCATGCTAACGGCTCCATAGCTCCAGTTCAGTCGCGTGGCTCTTCGTGTTCGTGATTCGCCGTATTAAGTATCTGAAGTATGTCTTTTAAAAATCTGCTGTGCCACTGCTTCACAGCAAAACAAGACAAATAAGAAGTTCTGTTCACCTGTTTACCTGTGCAGAGATTTCGCATTTCCTTCAGACCAGCACAGCACAGAACTTAGGTGTGCCCTGAAAAGTCAGCTTCATAAAAGTGCACAGCTGTTCTTCTTCCGTGAGCTTCCTCTACCAGTGTGTAGCTGCCAAAGGAATGCATGCTCACATTACAGCCTGTCCTTTACACCTGCCCAAATGATAAGTGACTCCAAAATATATTCTACAACCAGTTCATTTCAGTAGTAATTTGAATTCTTTGCATAATGTGAGCTGTGCTAATTGACCTACTGAAAGATCAATAATTGATCATGGCATGTTTATTTAATGTGATTTAATGGGGGTATCAGTAGCCTCACTTAACACACAGGGTGTTTACCACTTAGCGCCAAATAATAAATATGTGATGAGAACATCTCTCAATAATTGACATAATCCCAGCCCATGGCTGGTGATCTGTGTCTGTGCTGCGATGCAGTAGCCCCCAGCCCCCATGACAACTGGGCTGAGAGAGCGTTTAAGGGGGTTTCTGATAGGAGAATAGCAAGGTCTGGTCTTCGGAAGCTGGAGTCAAGGTGGTAGTGTGTTCTAGAGATCAAAGCATTTCAGCACAGCAGTCTCGCTGCAGTACTGGTGAATGAGTGGCAGTGGAAGTGAGGCCCACTCTCCATGTAATGATGCCCACCAGTCTAGCTTGAGCTTCTCTTGTACTGCCAAAGTCAGTTTGTTCAGACTACAAATACTGTTAGAGAACAAACAGGGTAAAATATCTACTCCACATTCGGAAAAAAAGTAGTAAATTTGCAGAATGAGTGTGACTGATTATAATTATTTAGTGTGCGTTGGCTACGTGTGTACTTGTACATTTGGATCATTATGTTTATATGGAGGTCATCGCTTGTTAAGATTCCTGCACAGGAGCAGAAGCTAACCCTCATCCATACTAGGGTATGTTATTTTTTGGCTAAAATCAGTGTTCCAGAGGCAAGAGTGCATTTTTGCTTTGCCAAAGGCTACGAGCTCCTTAGCCAAGGGCTATGACCGTCCTTTGCCCAGGGCTAAGATGAGAGACTTGCCGCAAGAGAAGAAGCATAGTTCTCATGACTGCTACTTGAGGTGGTCTTTTCCATCCCACAGTATTAGAAAGGTCACTCATAAAAGGGATTTTACATGACATTTGTCCTGTTGACGCTTCTTCTGCTCTTGCAAAGATTTGTGAGCTCTTGAGTGGTGCAGCCATCTAAGTGCTAGCTCTATTGTCAGGAGACTGTGAGTACAATCTCTGGCAATGCCTTAGCTATTTATGGCTGGAACCCAAGTGAGCAAAATTAGTCATTCTGTCTTTGAGGTGTGGGATGGCCCTCCTTACACCCCAGCACTCAGCACAGGTATTACCTGGTGTATCAGAATTGGCTGTTAGTGTTCTCCTGCAAGCATGCTGAGCTGTCCATAGATGTGTTGGATATGTGGTGGTACTTCACATGACTCAAAAGCAGTGTGACATAGCCTTCACCCTCCCAGGGCAACATAACTAGTGGGAGTGATTAAAATGGTGGGAAAATAAGGTAAGAATTCCTGCCCAAAAATGGACCATCAGAACTATGATCCAAGACAACCAGGACTCTCTTAAAGACTAATGTGTTGAAAAGTGTTCTTTTTTGGTTCCCTCAAGATTCCCTTTAAGTTCATAATGCATATAGACAAAAATACAGAAAATATTATGTAAAAGAAATACCATTTTTTTTTGACTAAAACCCTTCAGGAACCATTATTTTTTAGAGTGTATAATTTTATCTGGGTACATGCTGTCAAACACTTCTTTGTTTTTCTTTGCTTATTTGCACAGTAGTTATGGTCAACGGTGTTCACTGCGTTAACATTTCCAAAAGCCTTGCATGTTTATTTTATGAAACCCATACCGTAAATCTTCTAGAGTAGGCACAAACAAGGACTTGGCCAGTGGTCACATGGACTGTAAAAACTGTAGTTTGGGTGGTCCATTTAAACCACCATTCTCCTGTGAAGTGAAAGGCAGGCCACAAAAGAAAACAACCAAGGCACAATGAAAACAGGCCCGGCGAAAGCTTTGTAGGCCACGGCGTCTGCCACAGCATAATCGTTTTTAAGGGCTATTACAAAAAAACTCGGACACATTCCGAAGGCTTGAAGTCTCTCCAGAAGGCAGTAGATGTCAGCTTGTGAATGCGAACGCGCTAAACATTAAGATGAGTTTCGGACTTTGCTCGATCCAAAATGTGGTAATAATATTCTGTGTTAAAGTTTATTGGACCCACTATTTCCATATAGGCTGTCGTGTGTTTTTAAATACCAGGCCCTCTCTCTATTAAAACCTTCATCGCACGACTTTATGTGGGATTGCATGGGTACATCTGGGCAGCACATTGGCTTCTATGGTGGCTGACTGGCTTTGGCACCCATTGCAGACCCATTACTAGCCCGGTCTGCCAGCCCCCCAGGAGCCTGAGTGGCGGGCTCCAGGCCAGACCACTCCAGTGTCCCACTCTTACAGCAACAGCCAGAGGAAGTAGTGAGGCCAATGACCTGAATAAGGGCCTTCACTCATCTTGCTCTGGGAAATGTAGTTTATTAGGCAGTCGTGTTGAGCTCAACAAGAATGGGAAGGGGCGGAGCTTCTTGACTTAAGCTGACCACTGGATGACTGATGGCTGCCTGTTTTATTTGCCAACTGATCTCACATGCTTTAGAAATGTATGTGGTGATAATGTTGTTTGTGTATTTGGGTCATTTAAATAACCAGTGACCCTACCTTTATTTGTTTTTACAAAGTGGCTTGCTATTTCTTGCACTTTCCTGTTATACCTATCAGCCCCCTATCCCCACAACTGCACCCCCCAGTCCCCCGCTTTTGTCTCAGATGCACTTTTTTTGAAAACAGAGGGAAAAAACATGTAGCTTCATTAACCCAACTTATCATCAGAGCCCTTAAACAGTTCTTGCTTTGAGGCTGTGGCTAAATGGCTTATTTGTAGGTGAGCAGAATGCAGTCTTATCCTGAGCAATTATGTATCATTTAATGCTGTGAGGAAGATTAAAGAATGTTTTAATACATCCTGAGTCATGAGTCAAATGGAGAAAGAATATAAAAACAGATTCATATAAAACACACATATACACAAATATACACACACACTGACTGTAGTGCAAATACTGTAAGTCCTTTCGTTTCCTTAATCCCCAAGCAAAAGTAAACCATTGCTATTGGAACACTTGCTTCTGACATCATTTGAAAATGCTGGCTGCTTTTTATGTTGTGGCAAAATTTCACTATAAATCAACCAATAAAAGTGATCCAAAATTGTTTGGAATAAATTAATTTGTGCTTAAATTACCTTGGAAATAGTGAATGTTTTTCCTTCTTCTGCGAAGTTACTATTTTTAAACATCTTTTAATTTGTTAAAGCTTCTTTGATTCTTTCCTGAAATTAGGAGTGAGGTGGTAGGACTGAACCAGTTAATAATTGTCCTTATTGCGGCATGCAGAGTAATGGAAGTTTCCTTCCATGGACCAAATATGCTTGTCACGTCATTTAAGACCCTTTCACAAAGCACAGTTAAATTCCCATACCACTGATCACTAAGTACAAATGTATTTGATACACATATTGGCTATCCTCTCATGGTCAACCATGCAGAGTAAAACTAGCCCATGGTGTCAGGCTGTTTCCATGTTGTTATGTGCTTAATTGCCTTATACCACTCAGATTAAATTCAGCTGAACTCAGGGTGGCCGGGGGGAATGTAGGGGGAAGCTAAAACACGGCGCTTCACTCTGATTGCACCATGGTGGGAAAGCTGCCAAGTACTGCAATCAGCCCCTTCACGTAAAATGCTGCTCCATTCAGGACCCCGGTAATGCCGGGGTAAGTGTCCATGGTCTGTTCAGGAAGGAGCACATGGCCTTTCATATTGTTTGCCATTATCTTGCAGTTTCAAAACAAGAGGTGGAATTAAATAATCTCTATTTATACATTTAGTGATGATAGGAACCTTTTTTTTCAAATTATCAGTGCAACAGTGTAAAACTGTCCCAAAATGTCTTTAAATTTGGGATTGCATTTATAATGCATGCACATCTGTTACTTCCACATTACACTCGTACAAATAAAGGTACCAGAAAGGGTCAAGGCCACAGAATAACCATTTTGGGGTCCCTAAAGAAGCTTGAAATTCTTTATTTTTTTAAGAGATGTGTGAGTCTAAAAAATCTGTTAACAGGATCCATATGTGTACACATTTATTGTTATTCTATTTTCTACTTATTTACTTATTTTTAAAGCCTAAAGAACCTCCACTATAAAGATTCCAAAACAATTATAGCTCTTTTCCAACTCTAAATAAAAAACTTTGAGGTTTAGAATAATTTAAAAACCTTTTAGTGTGAAAATGTATAACCTTGCATGGTTGAGCTTAAATTCATTTGAATAGTATTTACATTAATTATGAAAATCCTTGCAATGATAAATACCTGAATTTAGGTGAACTCTAAAATGAAACATTTTGGGAAAACAAAAACAAATACTAATATATAAAGAAAATAAGAAAATTATAGGAAATAAATATATGTTTTAAACAGTGCAATGCATATATTATAATGGAGGGCCAGTAAATTCAATGTATAATTTATTCTAAAATCCCATTCTTATTTTATTCAGTATTCAATTATTTCAATAATTATTTTTCTTTCTGGTTTTTCTGTCTGTTGCTATGATGTGTGTTCCAAATAACTGGACTGTTTAATTTGATTGCCTGTCATGTAATTTTACACACTCTAATTACCTATGTTGTGGCATATATCTACAGGCACAAAACATGCAGCATGTATTTACACTGCCATGTGCTTGCCATCATTAACCTAGAGTAATATATGGCTGGCTGAATTCCTGCCAGTTCTATAATTAGCCATGATTGCATGACACAAGGGTGACGTCTTCTTATTTCTATAAAAGCTTGGGCAGCCTATAACAACAACAACAACTATAATAATAATAATAATAATAATAGTAATAATAGTAATTATAATAATAATAATAATAATAATAATAATAATAATAATAATAATAATAATATATCCATGATAAAGCCATAGAACCAAACCCTAAATTTATCTGACCTACTGAATTTTGACCTAATGGACAATTTTGTCTCAAAATTCCTGTTAATTCTGCAAAGTAAAAAAAATTATACTAATATAATCTATAAAGATTTTTTCCAAAAATAGAAATAATAGCATAAAAAGCATGCTGAAATGCCACTGAAATGAAATTTTTAATAGATTGCATTCCCTCCTAACGTGAAAACACTGAGCACAGAAGAATAAATAACAGCATCATACACTCTTAGCAAAAAAAAAGCATTCTATGTAGTATCGAAAAAGATTCCTGGACCTGTAACAACAGCAGAACCCCTTTTGGTGCTAACATTTTTAAAAAGGTCTATAAAGACCTATACACACCAGTTTCTCCATATGAAAGTAGAACCATATACACATTCATATGGTCCTTCTCAGAGTGGTCATGGTTCTATACATATATCCAATCCTTTTAATAAAGAACCTTAGAAGAATCAATTTTTTTTTTAATTGTAACTAAAATGATTATACCATTTGGGATTTTTGCTTAATCTGTGGCTGTGCTTCTTCGGATGTTGCAATAACGAGGACCACAAGGTGATATGATTCATTTTTATATATTTTTTTACAGAACTGAAGATTTACATCAAAGGGGATACTGTGATGAATCAGCCGAAACTGTACAGCATTTTCAACAAGCAGCCTCCCATAACCATGGAAACGTACCCTGTTCCCAACACTGTCACATCGCAATGGTCAAAAGGAAAGAAATTAATCACCAAACTGAATCTGTGGAATATTTCATTCTGTGGGTGTGTTTTGTGATCTGAATTTGCTTGTTCATTTTTTTTCTCAATTACATTATCTTTCTCAATATAACATGAGAGTGAACAGCCCAGACTGTGGTTGTTTTCAGTGCGGTTTTTTTTGTCTGTACTGGTGGGCATTAGTTGTGTGTGTAATCCTATTTTACCTGTACTGCTATTATATCCAGTGGATTCTGAGCGAGGTAAGAGGTTGAAGTAGGACTATGTGGATCTGATGAATGAGAGAGAGAGAGAGGGAGAGAGATAGCGAGACAGAGAAACAGAGAGAGACAGAGGGAATACCTGTGTTTAAACGCTTGTGTGTGCACAGCTACTAAACCACTTTTTCCCTCTGACAAACTAAAGCACACACAAATGCAAATGCAGTTCATCTGCTGTGACAAAAAGGGGGGATCGTTAGTTATGTCAGTGACTAAATTGCAGAATAAGGCACGTGACAGTCAGGCTAAGTTTCGCTGTGTTCACTTTTCATCTCACAATTATTCACATTATAATCCAGTTTCCTCACATTGACCCCCGGTGCAGTTACATAAATAATAGGTTGAAGTGAGGATGAATTCCCATAAGCTGAGAGCGCTTCTCTCCTCAGTCTCGCGCTGTAAACATAGTTGGGGGGTGAAAATAAAAATGCAAATCAAGTCTCCTCAATTCCTTCAAAGACAAAAAAAAAAAAAACAACAACAAAAAACATCAACAGATCCTTCAGTGAGGCATGCCTGCCTGTACGCAATACTCTAAAAGAGGCTTGCGGTCAAACAAAAGGTTTTTCTTTTTAGCTCATTTTTTTTCTTGTCCGCCCTCTCTTTTCTGTCCTTTCAAAGTCTTTTCATCATACGGTTGTACTGACCATAAGTTTATCTATTGAAAAGATGTCCGTCTAAGGAGGTCTGTGACTGTTGCAGTTGTGAGGTTTTTTCTTTTTTTGTGCAAGTGACCAGCTGTACACTACAGCTGCAGGACAGGACTGTTTTACAAGCAATACCAGTGATTGGTATCAGTGCTAGGACCGTGCTCGTAATACTGGTTTACGAGCATAATCTTCAAGCAAGGTCTGCTAGTGGTGGTTCTTCCACAGCCTTGCTCTGAAAAGAAAAGAGAGACCAGTGAAATGGGCTCTTCAGTGACCAAAACAGGCAATGTGGGTAAAGTCTGTAAAGTCCGGCTGAACAGTAGAGTTATGGTCACTGAGGGCCTAGCTGAATGAGCATCAGAAGAGGCTGGTAAGGGTGGTCTGCGAAGGGCTCCGGCACTCGTGGACGTCCAGGCTGCCAGGCACAGAGGTCAGTACAGAGGTGACAGTGGGCATGGTGGGGTTGGTAAGGTCTGTCAGTGTGGTGGGGGTACTTGACGGGCTCATTGAGGCGTTGGAAATCTCTGAAGCCGGTCCAGAAGGGGTTCCTCCAGGCAAAGTGGAGCCGTCCGAAGCCTTGTCCACACCCGTGTTTTCCTGACGCAAGAGGTTCCGCCGAAACTTGGCCCTGGCATTCTGGAACCAGACCTGTGCTCCGAGACAACGAGAAAATGTTCCATCAATTAATGACAAGCCCTCAAAGGGAAAGAGAGCATTTAGAAAATGGAATGACAAATAAGGACGGAAAAGCGGGTTCATCAAAGCAAATGACTGCTTTGTTTTCTGGCGATGATAATTAGGGCTTTGAGATTTTCGACTGCTCGACAATCTTTTTGTTTATTTCATTTCTCCCTTTCTTTTAGCTCCCCAGATGATTATCTGTCACATTTGTGAGAGAATTGCAGCCTATTTTGCCTCTTCGACTTTCAACAATAGCTGACAAAACAGCTGGGTCTCGAAATGAGATCTAGTCTGGAACTGAACGGTTCCTTTCATTTGCACTTCAATTAAACCATGTTCTCATTTCATAATTTTGGCAAAAGAATACCATTCACTGAATAGGCCAATACTATGGATTGAAGCACATGACAGTACATACTTTTCTAATAAACAAATTGAATCTGGCTGTATTGGAAGTATCTGCGATCGTTCTCATTTATTTGATGGCTGAATAAGCCCTCATTAGAAGATTTTGATGAAATAAACTCTTTTTGTGTCCTGAATCTGTAAGACATTTTGTTTGTTTGGAAGGTTCTCCTTAAACGATTAATGCAAAGTTTCTGGCTGGAATTATCTTAAGGAACCTCTGCTTTCTGAGAACAGGGCTGAAAAGATATTGTTGCTCACCTGAAGTACACGCTTAGTAAGACCTGTTTTCTGGGCCAGCTGTTTCAAGTCCTTGGCGTCGGGATTGTGGTTAATGGCGAAATAGGACTTCATGGTTCTGAGCTGGTGGTGTTTAAATGAGGTCCTCATGCGCTTGGTCTTTTGGCCAGAGCTGTACTGAGAGTCTCTGTCCATTGGATCTCCATCATTTTCATTACAACTCAGCGCTGCTTGAAGCAAACAAAAAACTTTATTAATGTCATGCTAGAGGTGCCATAACAATGGACTAAATTCACATAATGTTTTAGTTCCTTATACAGGAAGCAAAGCACTCACATACTGAACAGCTGTAAAATAGTGTGAATGTTATGAAATGTAAGACTCAGGAACTCCAAGGTGGGATGAGCCCCAACCAAGAACAAATAGAATATCCCAACAACAAATGTAGAGTTGTCTTGGTCCCCTTATTTGAATAAGGCCTACTAATCTATCACAATATGAATCTGAGCATTTTCCCAGCACTTTCTTCCCTGACCTAACCATAAACCTTTACAGGAGCAGAATTAATGGTGTTGACAGTGCATTCAATAAATTCTCAGCTTCTATACAAGGATGAACTGAAAAAGAGGTGCCAGTTTGAGAGCTTTTCTTGGCATTTTTACATCCCTAATTTTTCTAATGGCCTTAAACTGTTTTTGGTGTTTTCTCTTCAAATTCAGCTAAATAATGACATTTTGAGAAATATTCTGACTATGTCCAGGTAATTGCTGCCATGTTCCCAGGCGATTTGGTGAAGAATTTCCTCGATTACAAACACGTCCCCAACAGAGCACCCCGTCTCTCCTCCAGTGTTTATTCATGGGCGTTTTTGTGTTCTGATTTGCTCTTAAACCGACACAATCAACGAGGTCTGTCACTCAGCACATTTAATTTATTTCATATTTTCAGACAAGAATTGGTTTAATTATTCGCCAAAAATAACGCGCCATAATATAATCTGTTCACACGCACAAATAAGCAAATAATGAAATTAATCCTGCTCGTCCTTTTATTCGTGTGGACTTCACTCCGTCTCGTCCTCCTGTATGTGTATGTGACTTGGCTTACAGCGAAATGTGTGTGTGTGCTGCTTTTTTTGACAATATCTTCTATGCACAGAACCGTGGGCTCGCCAGTCCTTCTTGGCAGCAGGGGAAGTGTTGCTAGACGCATGACAGTTCGGGAATTCTGTTTTCTCTGACAACTACAAATATTACTCATTGAAAAATCGTCTGATCAACACTTCAGATAATTAACCTTTAATGCGTTCAAGCGGTGGCCATGGCGAGCAAATGTTTTTTTCTAACTGACTTAAATTCCGGTCATTAAGAAAAAACTACAGTGGAAACAGCTTTGTATGTCGTAGGAAAGTAATACTTTTTTTTAACCGGCCCAATGCTCGTGATAAAGCAGCTTTACATTGATCAAAACTGCCAGTTGTGTCCTTGGTGCTTTTCCAAACGTGGCCTGAAGGGGGCGGCGCTGGTCCGAGGGGTAGCCGGTCCGCCGGTACCTGCCGTCAAAAGTGCGCCCGAGGCATTGCACAACGATTTAAATGGGCTTAGAGCTTCTTTGATATGCAACCGTTGTATTGACTGTGAAGAGCCAGGCTAATGCCTAACTTCATTTTTGGAAGTTGGGACTGGAAGAGCGCGCGCCTCTCGAAAGAAAAGAGGTCTCGCCACCATTCATAAGAAAAGTCTTAAACATATGTTAACACGACCAGCCAATGCATCAATACAATTGCTATATATATATATATTCTTCGAAAGCCCATGTGAACATGTGTTACCGTAAAACTGCATTTCGTTTTATTTATTTTAACTTCTCATACTGTTCAGTATTGGCACATCAGATGCAGTGGAAATCTCGTGACAGATGAGATGCCACATCGAAAACATCGAAAACTGAATAAACGAATACAATCATTAAATGTGACCCACACAGCGTTTTTACTCTGAAATTAACCATTTTTTTCGTTCTGGATTTCGGGCGCGTGATTAAACAAGCGCTCGAGACATTCGAGTTATTTGCTGGTCTGTGCGAAAAGAAAAAGGGACAAACGAATTAGCTTATGTCTGAGAAACTTTAATCCCCCCCTCGTTTTTTTCTCCCACCCCCCGCCTCTCTTTCACTTCTTTTTAATCTTCTAGGGGTCTCGACTTGTATCTAAGCCATTTTCCACTTGTCAGTCCGTGTATTCGTCATCATTGCTCTGCTTTGGTCCTGTAAAGGCTCAGGGAGGGTCGGGGTGGGGAGGGTGGAACGGATAAATGGACAAATCGCATCCAACTTCAGCAAACTTTACTTTTATAGTTCTGGTAAGGGCCTGCTGATGCATCTGAATTTTTCTCAATTTTACCTCATTCACCGAGCCCGAAATCTGAGAATTATTATTATTACTATTTTTTTTTTGCACTAGTAGTCGTGGTATCTGTATGTATACATTTATTTTTTTGAATTTTATTGTATTTAATAAATGGTTTATTTTCAGGAATCCTCAAATATAGTTCAGATCGAAAAACACTGAATCTACATGAAGTTTAACACACACACACACACACACACACACACACACACACACACACACACACACACACACACACTGTGTTCTCTTTAATTTCTGTCTGGCCGTTTCTGAATATTGTCTCAGTTTGTGTGTTTTCACTTTTCTTTGTAAATGTTTATGGCTTTTACGAAAATGCTGCTTCCTTTTAAGTAGAATTACACATTTATTTCGTTGCTCGTCTTTTGACGCTTTTTAAATTGTATTTAAATTTTTTGTGCTGGTTTCTGTAGTCTTTCTCCTGCAGAGGGATGCAGGCTGTGAGTAGGACTGAGGCCTGAAGCTCCTGTTTTTCAGTTTAATGTCCCAGGTTTCTCTCCTCAGCTGCTCTGTTTATCACACACGCGGAACTTCTTCAGGAACATTAATAACATGGGCTTTAAAACAATGGAGAAATAGCAGACAGGGCAAAACATTCCTTAGATACGCGTTTAGGATAGAGTTAATTATTTATTGACTTTACTTGAAATTTATTTACTTGAAATTAAACCCTAAAAGCCCCCTTTTCCGAGCTGCACTTTTAAAGCATATCAGACTCAAGTGTGTGTGTGTGTGTGTAAGACAGAGAGAAATAAAAACTCACTTGAATCTCACTTTTAAAGCATATCAGACTCAAGAATTCTCATTCAGAACTGAGGACAGTACAGTATTCACTCCACTCTGCCATGATTAGTGTGAGGAACTGAAGCTCTAACTTTTTAAACAGAAAAATGAAACGTAAAAAAAATAGCAAGACAAAATTAAAAGCTCTGACCTGCGTTGTAGGCCGCCAGGTCCGCCCCTGGTCCCGGACTCTTCCTCTTCCTCGGCCGGCCCTTCTGCACGGTGCCCACCCCGTTATAGTAAGCCAGTCCTAGCGGGCCCGCGGGCACCGCGCCTTTCCCATGCGCCACGTCCGCGTGGCCAAACGGCGCGCCGTAGTCGCCCTGCACAAGCGTCTCGAAATGCAGGCGGCAGTAGACTAGGCTGTCCTTCATCCCGAAGTGGTCGCCCGTGGTCAGCATCTTGCTGCACGTCGTGCATGTGAAACAGTTCAAGTGGTACACCAAGTCCCTTGCGCGCATCACCATCTCCGAGGCCGAGATGCCGAGGTGACAGCGCGCGCACCTCTGCACCGAAAACCTCCTGTATGCGAGACGAAGAGTGGACACAGTTATGATTGACCCTCATCATCATTATCATCATCGTCAGGCCACTCTAAACCATGACTCATAACCCATTCAGAACCAGAACATTATTGATCCATTTACATAATACTAACAATAAAAAACACACATTTCACTATATATTGTACTTCTATAACTCCGTGTGTGTGTGTGTGTGTGTGTGTGTGTGTGTGTGTGTGTGTGTGTGTGTGTGTGAGAGAGTGTGTGTGTGTGTGTTAATGACTTTACTCTGCTGTGGTAAGTGGGAGCCCGGCTTGCTAAGGCATGCTGGGAAACCCTATAGCTGGAAAGTACCTGGAACACCACACACACATATACACACACACACACACACACATACATACACACATACACTTGTACATACACACATACACTCACACTTGTACATACACTCACACTTATACACACACACGTAGACACACACACACACACACACAGAGTAAGCACCCAGTTTTGCGTGGATTAGGAGTGCAGTGCAAACACTCGGACACTTCAAACTCCACAGTTGTGTGTGTATATGTGTGTGTGTGTGTGTGTGTGTATAAAGTGGTTTGTCTGTATTAGTGTGAGTGTGAGGGGGGGTGTGTATATTAAGTGGTTTGTCTGTGTATGTGTGTGTGTGTGTGTGTGTGAGTGTGTGTGAGACGTTCTCTGAAGATCTAGGTGCAGGTTGTCAGTCCGATTCCCGTCCAGGTGAGTTTTACAGCTTCACCTATAGGGTCTCACCCCTCCTTTCCACACACCCTCACTCACACACACACACACACACACACACACTTCAGTCAAAGTCATGAAGATCTGAACAGGCGCTTCAGGGTTAAACTCTCCTTTCAACTCTTTTCAAGTCAGAGTCAGTCAGATTTATTTCTGCGGCTCTTTTTAAATCTGGTGTTAAATCAGATTCACAGAACGATGATCTGAGCCCCTCTGAAGCTGCAGGAACCTCCGGAGGAACCATACTCCGATGGAGAACCCGTCCTCAGGACTGAACCGGCAGATTCAGCAGGTTCAACTTTAAAACCTTGAAAGAACCCTAAACCCTGAAGACCCGCAGTCTTCCCCTCTGGGCCCCTGGAGACCCGCAGTCTTCCCCTCTGGGCCCCTGGAGACATTTTAGTCCCCAGGGCTGTTGGGGGTGTTTTTGTCCTGTTTTAATATTGTTGTACAGTCAGGTTGAGTCAACAAAAACCAATAAACACAATCAAATAAACCACAACAAAAACAACAACGTCAACAAAACTTTCCCACACTCACCTCCTGCGCTTCCTGCTGTACAGAACTACAGCCACGATCATGACCACCAGCGCCAGGACGGCCCCAAGACTGCCCAGCACGATGCCCAGCACGTTATCTATAGAACACACACACACACACACACATTACTGTCTCTCATTAAAAAAAATGGTCTCACACATCAAAAGACAAATTATTTACACACAGTGTATTTCATATAACTATATATGCGCCTTTTACCAACGAGTCCGAGACGACACCTACGAGACCGAGACCAACCCAACGAGTCCGAGACGACACCAACGAATCAGAGACGACACCAACGAGTCCGAGACGACACCAACGAGTCCGAGACGACACCAACAAGTCCGAGACGAACCAACGAGTCCGAGACGACACCAACGAGTCCGAGACGACACCAACGAGTCCGAGACGACACCAACGAGTCCGAGACGAACCAACGAGTCCGAGACCAACCAACAAGTCCGAGACCAACCCAACGAGTCCGAGACGACACCAACGAGTCCGAGACGACACCAACGAGTCCGAGACGAACCAACGAGTCCGAGACCAACCAACAAGTCCGAGACCAACCCAACGAGTCCGAGACGACACCAACGAGTCCGAGACGACACCAACGAGTCCGAGACGAACCAACGAGTCCGAGACCA
>JBBPDB010000017.1:6587429-6601580 GCA_037974465.1 Brachypetersius altus | reverse complement strand
CACCACCCACTGTAGTGTTTTTCGTTCTATTTCGCCACTGCATTTCAGCCTACAAGACTTTTCTGCAAAACACACACACACACACACACACACCCACACACACCCACACACACACACACACACACACACACACACAGTTTATGAACACAGAGACCTCAGCATGCAAAGCCTGCCTTGTCATGTTCCTCTATATAATCTCTGCCTGCTGAGCCTATTGTGCTGTTTCATGAGTTTAAACAAAAGAAGTTATGAGGTTGTTACAATTTTTTTGGTTGAATTTGCCTTAATTTATGCTAATTTATATTTTATGTTATGTTATTTTGTAAAAATGTAATTGTTTTAGTTGGTGTAAATGTAATTATTATTGTTTTTGTTAAAGAACTTGCCTATTATTTTGCTAATTTATGCTTTTGTCAATTTGATTATACTAATACTCTAATTATTGAAACAATAAATCAGAAATTACTCAGTACTTGAGTAATACTTTCTTACTCTTACTAAAGTAATAATTTGGATGACTACTTTTTACTTGTACTTTTGTCATATTATTCTAAAGTAACAAAACTCTTACATGAGTACAATTTTTGACTACTCTACCACCTGGCACCCACATAGTGTAAATGAGCGGCAGGGTTACCAAACTCTTCTGCTTCACCTCCATCTCAATGTTGCTGTGATGTCTCACTGTAAAATAAAGATTGGAGAAGGCCACACAAGATTTGTTTATTTGTTGAATTTGTTTATGCCTGAACCATCTTAGTGAAGATGGTTTCAGCTTCCATAACATCATTACTGTGCCTGCCAACTTCTCATCTTGGTGTTAACAGTCAATGTCTCAAAAGCAAATGCCAATACAGCGTACAAGAAGCCCTCTCGTTTAGTATTTTGCCTATGCCAAGATCATTGAAGACAATTGCAAACTCCAGCTCCTGAGGCCAAATGAGACAAGGGGAATTAGTTCTTTAGTTCTTCTTTGCAGTGGAGAGGTAAGAACAAGGAGGAGTCATTACAGTAGTCTGTAGTGTGCAAAAGATATCCATTCATGTACCCATTCTTTTACATTTAACGCTTCAGTATTCGCAGATTCAGTTATTCGCATATTATTTCTTAAAACCAAACTAATAATTGTTTGCACAAATCCCTGAAAATTTGTGGAAACTGCAGACATCCTCTGCATTTTTTGTGGGGGGCTTTTTTCAATATATAATATTTCATGCATTTTAGTGCTAAATTATTACAAATATAATTTACTAATTTTGAAACGTAAATATTACCATGAATTGAGCTACATTTCCATATAAAATAAATGTATATAACATATATACATTAATGTATATAACATATATACATGTACATAACATATAAATGTTTTGAACACAAAGAAAGTGCGTCTCTGCTCAGAGGCAGGAGGTTTGAAAGTAGCCAATCCAAGAACGTTTTTTATTTTGCCCTGCTGCTGATTGGCTGCTGCCCTGTGACACATCTCTGGCAGCTGCAGAATACCTATAATACCTATAATAACACTACTTTACAGTTACATTTATGGCATTTAGCTGACGCTTTTATCCAAAGCGACTTTCATTCACTAATTACAGGGGTTTGGGGTTGGGGTTAAGGGTCTTGCTCAGGGACCCAATGGTGGTATGCTGAAGGTAGGATTCGAACCCATGACCTCTTGGTCCAGAGGCAAGTATCCTACCCACTGAGCTACCTCCAACCCTTGACTTAAGGTCAAGCTCCAGCACATTTGCATTTCCTCCAAGTTTTGTGAGCCATTGTTTAATGTGGTTCTAGCAAAGCACACAGACTGCTTACCAATCTGAAGCCAACTGGCACTGACATTTCTGTCCCTAAATTCAAGATCCGCGGGACGAGCGATGAATGTATCCTAAAACTTGGGAAGTTGTATTTTTTTAGGTTTATACTAGAGGAAATATTGGCTTTTGAAGCATCTCTAACATGCTGAGCAATTGCTTGTAATAGCAAGTAAGTCACATTTATTAGTGCAAACAAAATTACTCTCTGTCCCACACAACCGCACGTGAACACTGATATACACTCTTAAACTTATCCATTTGGACACAGACACACACAAATGCTCCTGCAGGACCGAAAGTTCTGGTAGTTATATCATGTTAGCCCAGTTTTACTGCCTAGTTTTTGACTGGATCACACTGAGTTTTGTTTTGTCTTCGCAGAGCTACTTTTTACTTTTACAGTTTAAGTATGTTTCAGAGTCGCATTTTTATCTTGAGTAAAGAAGATTATACCAGACTCCAAATACACTAAATTAATCTAATCCCACGCAATCAAATTCCATTTTAGCTCGTTAAGCTTTCTCATGTATGTAATATGTTGCTAATGTGCATTTACCATATGGATCTTAATGAATATTCACGATAATGGTTCTAGTTAGAAATTCACTTAGGCAGAAAATAACTGCATCTTGAAAGTGATAATTACAGTGCAAAAACCTTTCAACCATTTCCATTTAATTCAGCTTTTCCCTTTATTGACAATATACTGACCAATAATGTAACCATCCTGCTCCTATAGACTGTGCTTTTAAGACAGCTGATGTAGAATGAAAGCTGATTCTAAACGTGTTTAAAATGCTTAAAAAGGTTTGCCATGATCCTTGGAAAGTCAGTGTTTTTTTTCTACAACAGGTTTCTCCAGCATATTCTAGTAAGCATCAATAATTGACGGCAAATATGAAGAACCAGGCTTGCACAGCAGGGATGTGCCTGCATCTTACCAGATAACTGAAAGAGAAAGAAACAAAGAATGCGAGCGAGAGAGGCGTTTTCATAAGAAATCCACATGCATAATGTATGCTATAATGTCATCATGAAAAGGTTTTCTAGCCCCAATAAAACTTCAGGATCTGCGAGGTTGATTTACATCATACAGAGCAGGGAATGTGCGCTTTCCCCCTCTTATTCTAAGCTGAAAATTTCAACAATGATGTCTGAAAAGTGAGCACTACAGGTGCCCACTGTTGAAACTAGCATTAAAATCACATTAGAAAAGTGGTTAAATTATTGGAAGTTACAAACTTTACATTTTTATTTTTTTAATTTATTTATTTAAATTTGTGGCAACCGTTTGGTGAACACAAACCCCAACCCCAAACCCTCACACACACACACACACAAATAAAAACACAAAACAAGGTCCATTAAGACATGATTTTCCAAGTTTGATGTGGAAGAGCTTTTCTGGCCTACAGAGAGCTTTGATCTCAACCCCATGTACATTTACATTTACAGCATTTAGCTGACGCTCTCATCCAGAGCGACGTACATCAGTGCTTAAGAAGTCCACAACTGTTTCTTACCATGTCTTTTGAGATGGTGTCAGTTTGAGATAGAGATGCACACGTTTTTGGAACAATATGTTCCAACATGCCCTTGTGGCTATACTTGCCATTTAGTGCACAGTGGTGCTAAAGAACAAATCCTTTGAGGAGGTGAATCAGTTCAGTTCTTTCAGCAAAAAGATTAAGTTAATGGGAATGGATACATATGTATCCAATGCTCTAGCAAAAACATGTACAGTTAGGGTTCTCATTAAAAAAAGACAATCCAAAACCACAACAGTTTCCAGAAGCAAGATACTTGTCAGCACACTGCTTGATCGTGAACACTTGTAATGTGAAAAACCTTTGTCTCAATATGTGCAGAGTCGACACTGTGCCACGGCCCTCCCTTTTTCCCCACCTAACATGCAAGGATGTGAGCTGGCTTCTCATACGCAGTCAGCAGGGTTGAGTGAGTTACAACAATGAGGGATCACTATGGCAGAGTGTAATATGATGAGCTGGTTCTTATCACAGCTCCAAAACATTAAAGAAAAAAAGGGAAACTCATTTCAAATGGCCATAATTAAATGACACAGCCGACTTGATAGTCTTTGGACCATCCGAGATTTGAATATCATAAATTAATGAGGAAAAGCTCTCTTCAGCACTGCAGTGTGACTAGCGATGCTTTGAAACCTCAACAATGCATTCCTTTCAAGTTGGAACTGAGTGCTCCATGAGGAAGAGGCAGTGGATGAATGCATGCTGCCACTTTTGCTTAAGATGCACTTTTCAGGCTGTGATTTCTCATTATTACCAAGGTGCTACATTTGTTGGTCTGGCCTGTACACTCAATAGCCAATCATTCTTTCTTATTTATTTTATGGTTTCACTATACCTTTTTATTATTTGTACATTTTTTAATCTGGGTGTATAGAACATAACAATTTAAATAAAGTATTGATGACAATGGAAAACGTATCTGAGTATTTTGACTTCTGAAACTGAAGCTCATTTGTAAAAGGACACTCTGGTAATAATGGAAAATTAAACCATTACTGAATCTGTCGTAAACACACTTATATTTGTGTCCCAATAATACACTGTTTTATGTTTTATGAGTTTGAAGGTACTGAGATGACAGTGTACTGACTGGATACATCATGTGGCATGACTTTTCTGACATTTGTTCTCTGAAATGGCTTTAGTGGTAAAAACCATATGAAAGTAAATACAGTAACCTCTCAGTTTTATGCGGATCAGCATTTGGGGATTCAGTCTCAATTGCACATCTTCTACTACTACTACTACTACTACTACTACTACTACTACTACTACTAATAATAATAATAATAATAATAATAATAATAATAATATAAGGGGGACAGGCCCATTTTAAAAACCACCGACTGTGATCTCTAAGTTGCACAGCCATGTGATCACACACACACACGCTCTCGAAATAATAATAATAATAATAATAATAATAATAATAATAATAATAATAATAATAATAATTTGAAGAAGTATAAGAGGCTTGATTGGCTATATTTACAAAATTAAACTGTCAAAACCATCAGTAATCTCTGAGCCAAAAAAGACTTTACCCCCTCCACACACACACACACACACACACACAAATACTCACACGAACGCTTACTACAAAACCTCAGCCTAATTTTAAAATAAGGTCGATTATCCATATCCCATCAGTAAAACGCGTGAATTAAATCGTTCGCTTAAACGGTTAGCAACAAAAGTCCGTTGTTTTATACACTCAGATGTACTGAGTGTGTGTTTTTTTCTTTTCGTGTCATAATGAATAAATAAATAAAGCCTCAGATGGGCCAAAACCTTCTCAAACTGAAACTGGTTGTTTGAAACTGGTTATTAGGTTATCTGTTTCTTCTCTGAAAGACGTGCAGAACCGCCGAAGGCCTTATTTGGAGCAGAGCAGTGTGTTCGGATCACCTGCAGCTAAATTCGGCTTACTGAACTTACAAAATAAAAAAGACATCAGCTCTCTGTACCTCCCCAGTTTGATTAAACACAAAGTACCCCAAACAAGGACTTGCTGAATTATTAAACTAAACTCTTAATCCGGAGCGAGGAAGTGAGCCGTCAGGAGATTTTCTGGAACAAATGTTTGATTCTCCAGTAAAAAGACAAACACGCGGTTAATGGAACTGGTCGAGCCACACAAGATAGGCCTGATTTGCTGTCTGGTGTGAGCGCGAGGCATTAATTATTTTTTTGGGAAGTTCAGGCCTACTCTGCCAAAGTTTGGGCCTGAAAAAACGATGGAATGGAAATGACTGTGGTGAAGGCACCGGTGTGGAGATTGGTGTGGCCGTTTGCATGGTCATGGTGATAGTGATAGTGATGGTCACGCGCGTTGGCCTACCGTCTCAGTTTCCCCCATGTCAATTGCCGAGCTGATTGGGATCGAGTCGTTCTTGCCCCTGCGCTCCATTTCCTCCACGACCCCGCGCATGTCGGCGCCTGGCACGCCGTGGAAGAGCATCGCGGTCAGCGAACAGCACGTGCTAACTGCCGAGCCGCGGGCCGAGATTTCTGTGAGGCGCAGTCCCGGCCCGGCGCAGTTCATACGACCCACGGCTCGCACTCAGCGCAGCTCCTCTGGCGCGCTCTCTCCGCGGCCGCCACGCGCTCTCCCCGCAGGCACACGGACGTCTTCAAGCGCTCCAGGCTCTTGCAGCACGTACATGGCACATGGCGCGCGCGCACGCCAACACTATGCGCGTGGCTTCAGGCTTCAGAGCTTCAGTGCTTCGGGGGAACTAGGCGCTGCGCGTGAAACCGGAGCCCGTTCCTTCGCGATAGATCTTGTTGGCCAAGCATCTGTCAGCACGCGCTCACAACCAGTTTGTTGTTGTTGTTGTTGTTGTTGTTGTTTCTTTTGTTGCTGTTTATCTTCTTCAGAAATCAGAACTGAGCAAAAATCCAGTTATTCATCTCCGAAGAAAAAACACATAATCCGGGATGGAATAATAATAATAATAAACTATTATTATTGTTATTTCTTTTTTTGGATTACATTGACGTCTCGTGCATCATCTTCATCCCCGCTTGTCAGCTCAGAAAACGTCCACGCTGCTGATCATCGTCCCAAATTTACAGTCCTTCCTCTTCTTCTTCTCTTTCTTCTTCTGTTTTCTTTCTATTTATTTATTTATTTATTTATTTTGTGCCGGTTCTGCAGGGGCTCGCCTGCTCGCTTGTCCCCTCCGCGCGCTCGGAGCGCAGTGTGAGTAATTGGGGAGGAGGAGTTGAGCGCACTTCTGCTTTTGTAGGCTCTAATCCCCCCGTCAGTGCCCCCTTTTCTGTCTCTCTCTCTCTCTCTCTCTCTCTCTCTCTCTCTCTCTATCTCTATCCTTCAGTTCTCCTGCACTCCCGTCTCCAAAACGCCGCGCTACCCTCCGCGCCTTTTCTACGCGGCCTCTGACGTCACTGCACAGCGAGCGAGCCCATTGGCCAGTAGCCTCCTCATATAGAGACTTGTAAGAAGCTTCGCCGGGATTTGATAGACCGGACCCAAAATGCGACGGTAACTCACGCGCAATACTTTCATAAATGTATTTTTTGGTATTTTGACTTGGAATTGGTTTTATTTCTGGGGATGGGAAAGATTGTATTATTTTGCATGTTGCGTTTGACTGAATAGAAGATTATGATTAAAATTAGAGCTTTTCATGTTTGTTTTACAATTTATTTCACTTATTCGACAACGGCGTTAATAAAGCCTTAAATAGTGTGGACGTACTTTTGGTGTCGTGGAATTTTGCGGATTATTTTGCGATAAAACTAAAAAATTCAATTTTTTACGTTTTGTTATTTTGTTAATTTTCTTATATATTTTTTTATTGTGTTTTGTTTTTTACTGGGGGTGTGGTGGGTGACTTTCACACCAGCCCAGTTCCCTGACCGCACAGCCCAGCAGTGACTCCAGCAGTATCCATCACTTGCCTTCAGCAAAGCGTCCAGAAGGTGTTTCAGTGTCAGAGGACTAAAGTCCCTGTGTCAAGCTTCGTCTGACACAGCCTCCTTCTCACAGGCCAATTAATGCCCGGACCACAATGAACGGGGCTTATTTAAAAACCTAGCCTCTCATGTCTAACCCCGACCCCTTAAACTGGGGCTGTTACATTGTAACAATTTGGTAAAAATGCTATATATTTTTCTCTGCTGGAGAAAGAATATTTCAGGGTCCCATTTTATTATTATGTTGCTACTTTACTTAATTGCGCTATAGCACATTTTACTTCACAAAGCAGTATATGTTTCTTCGAAACGCCATGCAATTCTGTTCTAATTTAAATGTACTGTATGCGAACTAGGTGTTTGTAACTTCTTTTAGAAACATTTTTTTCAACCATAAAGCATAACAGCGGTTGCAAAAATCAAAAGTGCTAAAGAAAAACAAAAATGTCTCACGTGCCGATTGTGTTGACCACAGATGAATAATATTGCGATCGAATATCTGGGCTCATCCATTATTTATGATCGCGTTCTTTTGTATCATGCACACACAGAGACACACATACACAGCGCTGTGAACTCGGGGGCTAGGAATCGCAGGCGTTTCTTTCATCGTGCTGAGTTGAAGGTGGTGGTCTTTAACAGGTCAGAATTTCTCCCAACACCAGAAGGAGAAGATAGCGAAATCAAAGAGCACGCGCCGCTCCATGCGTGGACGTGAGCTCACTTTAACGGCGATTAGAATGCTTGTGATTGGGGCTCAAACCAGTGCCCAATTGTTTCCTCTTTGCATTTTATTCCAGCCTCCATTTTTATAACCAAATCCACAGATCCGTCTGAACACTCTTAATTGGCGTTCTGAGCTTAATTGGTGAGAAAGCATTCGTTTTAGCTCCTCGAACGTCAAAAAAAACCAAATGCCTACTATCCATCCCACACACCCCCAACAATGTACCTTATTTTACCTGTATATTCTCCTCATTAACGCTCCGGACACGTGCGTTCACAAATAGATATATGCCACGTGCTATTATCTGAATTTTTGCTTTTTATTTTTTTATTTCAATTTAGTTCGGATGCCTTTGCTGCTACGATTTTTTTTTACTAATTTGCCCCAGGCAGTTGATGTAAAGGTTTGTAAATTCAGAGAAGATATACTATCATAAATCTCTTACCATATCATATGCCATATTATACATTTTCACTGTGTTTTTAAATTGAAATTTGTCTCAGCTGCTTGTAAAACGACTGCATGTGGACGAATTATGCAAATAAAGTGATATAAATGATATTACAAAAGTTACTGCTCATATATGAGTGTGACTGACTTATTATAAATCAGAGGGCCAACAGATCCCTAGTCTGAATGAATAGGGTGGAATCGTGGAAATACGTAATTCCTAGATTGCGCTGTCATTCCCAGACCACTCCTGAGTTGGCCCACACTGGAGAAAAAGCATATGGATCAGAGGCTCGGCTGCGTGCTGTATCTCCAGCTCGATAAACACACAGAAAAAAACCCATTAAAAACACAAAGTGTCTGGACTGGAGTATAAGATGTGGGATATTGAACAGTTTTGTAAAGTGCGCCTCTGCAGTACGGTCTGGGGTTTATTATAGGCAGGTAATTGGCTGCACGTTAGGAAAGTCCTGATCTGGTGTACTCTGAGTAGTGAAATAACAAAAGGGACAAAACTTGACTGAAATACTGACTACCTGATTTCCTATAACATCTTACCCCCTTTTTTTTTAGTATCAAGTTATCTAATGTGTTAATAAATCCAATTCATTTATAGTCTGGGTGTCTTATAAATAATTCCTCATATGATCTCATAGGAGGACCGACTGCGAATTATAAGAGCCAAATCGTATTCCACAATCCACTTTACCGTAATGATGCTATAATTAAGCCTTGCAGACTAAATGCAAGTCATCAGAATGGGAAATGGAAAGGCACAATGATCAGCTACATTCACTCAGTGACGAATGCAGGCAAACCTGGAATTGTTTTCGGTTGTACTTGCCGTCTGTTTTCCACGTTGTAGTCTAATTTTGTGCAATTTCTTTTCATCAGTCTCCTCACACTGCCCCTGGAGCACGCTGATATGAGTAGTGATGATTTACAAAAACGAATTTATGAGATTGAAGTTCCGTGGAGGTGAGGTAAAACAGCGGGCAAAACTTGGTTACCTGACCCACAAGCTGAGAACTTTCTTCACGAAACTCTAAAAAACATTTAAAACAAGACTGTAAATTATCAGAGGAACGTGGACAGCAATAAATAAATAAATGAGACCGCCAGGCTATTCGTCTCAGTCCTGGTGGCGCACTGTTAGAGGTATACGGTGGGTTTTGTGGGGGGAGGGAGGGGTGTTATGAGGAAGGTTTCTGATCTCGTGCTGCAGGATCTGCGGTCCAGGCTAGAAGATGGCCTATAAATGGAAGTACCTAAGGCATTAAAGGGCAGGGGTTTATATTAAAGTTTTATTGCGCAAATATGAAGAGGCATGTTAAGCTCCCAAATCCTTATGCAAATGAAATCCTGTGTAATACCCTTAATTGAATACATGCATATTTATAATCTGTGCTCTCTGTCTAGAATAATGTTGGCTTATACATTAAACATTTCTGGGTGCCGGGGATAACTCCGGGCGTGTGTGAAATATGATATTTTGTGAGGTCGTCAAAATCAAGCAGCAGTAGTGGGGGTAATAAATAGCACCTGTATTTGTAAACAGGGCAGCAGGTTTAAGTATAAGGCGAGTTTGTGTTTTATCTAATAGCATTGTTTTGGCTCGTGGAGCATTTCTGGGCGCGTGAAGCTCTGGTTCGAGGCTCCTCCGCGCGGCTCCAGTCACAGCCAATAACGGCAGCGCCGCGCTTAATACGGTTTGTCTTGAAACACCGGGGGAACCAGGCACGTTTTGTCTCCTCTCTTTGAATCACCCCGCCCCCCACCTCCTCCCTCCATCCTTTTCTCCTCCTCCTCCGTGACAATTTCAGCGCTGATCAAACCGCGCGGAGCCGCTGATGTGAGCACTTTTGGGACTCTGGCCACCCTGTTCAGTGAAAGGGGCTCCAGAAGTGAGCTTATTACTGCCTGTACACACTGATCACACACATATTTCCCCTTCACTGCCTGGGCTTAAAAAGGTCATTGGAAAAAAACTGGTTAAAATATAGGCCCACAGCAGATTTAAAGTGATGTACTGTGGCGCAAATATTCACAGTTTTTTTCTATTCAATAAACTGGTGATAACCTTAAATTAGGCGCGGATGAAAAAACTTACATGCATATGTTTTCATAATAGGGTTAATAATAGAATGTTAGAAACATCACACCAACTGTCACTGTAAATATATTTTTCATATACTGCAAATTTCTGTCCTATTGTTATTTATACGATTATTATGTATTGCTGTCTACACATAAATTTACTATCTGTCATAATACTACTGTATATTGGTTCAAACGCAGACAGCACCAAACGTGGTCTTCTCCTGTTGTGTTGTTGCTATTGTATATTTCTTTGCACTCTGTGTACTCCTATCCGGCACTGTGTAGTCCTATCCAGCCCTATCCGGCTCATCTCTGTGTTCTGTTTTTGTTCTTTGTGGGTCTGTTTTTGTTCTTGTGTTCCTCTATGGTCCTGGAGGAATGTTTTCTTGTTTCACTGTATTTTTTGTGTCATTATGGTTGAAATGACAATACATCTACTCGACTTGATCTAATATTTGAAACAAATGCTTTGAAGTACTTGGACGTAACCTGTTTATAAAATCAGTGATCGTTTATCAGTTATTAGATGTGATCAGTTATTGGTAATCAGCCCAGAGGCGCGCGGACGCTCCTCCTTGGTTAAAAGCGAGCGGCCGTCGTACGCGGAGCGTTTTCTGTTTAACCGGTTAATGAGTTCAAGCTTTGCCCTTATTCCTTTTTCTCTTCCGTCCGCCATCCCTCACTCACACTCTTCCAATGAGGTGTTAGACCGGAAACGACTAACAACTTCCTCCTCAGGCGAATCCTCTGAAATAGCCGTAGCAGTAAATATGCAAGCTATATTGATATATTCCCCACACTCTGCAACATATATATATATATATAGATAGATAGATAGATAGATAGATAGATAGATAGATAGATAGATAGATATAGATAGATAGATAGATAGATAGATAGATAGATAGATAGATAGATAGATAGATAGATAGATATACTTACTCTGTGCTTACTGTTGTTAACGGGATAGCAAATTGTCGATTAAACAATAAACCACATATTCATACATATAGCAACACCAAAAACAACAACAACCACAACAACATTTATTATTTATTAGCAAGACAATTGTTTATTTAACTAACTCTTAAGTAGTAATAGTAAAAAGCATATTGGTTTTTCCATTCTTGTTGGTATTATATTTATTTGTTTGTTTGTGCATGCCGTGCATCGCTTTGTTAGGGATCTATTGACTGCACGTGACCTGTGAGGGATCTTCTCGCTCCTCCTCTCTCTCTCACTCTCTCTCTCTCTCTCTTTCTCTCTCTCTCTCTATCTGGTCTGCGGGTTCGCATAGGGTTCTCTGGCTGCGCGTGGCCTGTGAATGAGGAATTCTGGCGCTGCGCGTTCTCGCGGAGCGGAAGTGTCGTGGCGCGCGCTCCACCGCCGGCTCAAGAATGTTGCGGCTGGTTACCTCATGTTCAGAGAGCCGGGCCATAAATGATGCATCAACACAGCGCTCGTGGCCAAAAACAAAGAGCTCCTTAACCAAGTTCAAGACACGCTGCTCGGAACAGACAGGGAGCAGCTGCCACCGGCTCGGTTAAATAAATCCATCACAAACTGAAAGGTGACGGAGCTGAGAAACCTCCTCAATCACGCCGCCGCGCGCCACTCCATCACCACTCAGTTCATGCATGCAGTTGCCTTTAATGAGATTCCTGTTTTCTGAACTCTGGTTTGGTCTATCATAAACGTCTATGTGCTATTTCGTAAAGTAGCTCTCCCATTCAAATGCATAGCTTATTAAACTATATAGAATGAACACATTTCCCAGGTCATGCACTTATTAACGCACAAGTCTCACTGAAGTGTCTTCAACCAAACGATCACATTCTCTTTTCCTGGATCAGATTTCTAGGTGGACCCATTAGTGCCACTCAGTGTGTTTTCATGGCCCACATTTGGCACTGATTATTTGCAGTAAAGTGTGACTTGAACATACAATATTTAGCTGTCAATCACAGGGCCTGGATGAGTTTTAGCAGGCTTCTAACATATGTTGGGAAAGATACTGAACATTGGACTATGTCCAGGAGTGGACTGGGACAAAAAATGGTCCTGGACTTCCTTTACCAGCATAGGTCTGCGTCACAGCCATGGTTCGGGGAAGAGGGGGTTTGTATGTGCATCTCGGGCTGACGGCTGACTTTTCCAGAATGCACAGATTGCCAGCCCGCCCGACTGTGTCTATTGGTGTGGAAGGCATGGATGTGCCTTTGCTGGTCCATAGATATACCTGGGCCAAAGCCGCTTGCTCTCCTGATTGGTCTCCTGATTGGTTTATTTCAATCAGACATCTTTACCCTATAACTTAACATAGTCTAATTGCCCTGTACTCCAGACAGAGGTGTGTCTGTCTAGTGATAGGAGTCCTCTGAGCTATGAGTTGGGTCAGTCAGTATTCATGAGGGTTGCCAAACACACACACACACACACACACACACACACACACACACACACACGCACACGCACGCACACAGACGTCCTTGCAAAGAGGACAAGCTTTTTGCCTGACCACTTGGTTTTGTCTTGCTCTTGTGAAGGAGGAAAGGCTGGTCCAGTTTAGGCGAAGGAGGAAAAAAAGAAGGCCAGAGTAAGCCGGGTTTATTCCTTTTGTTCTTCTCCTTCCTTTTCTCCTACTATTTTGTCCCCCTGTAAGAGCAGTAGGCTCCTTCCAGCATCTGCAGGCTCAGATTAGCCGGAGGAGACGAAGGCTGTATTATATCCTGAAGGGGCTGGTACTGTAAAGGCTCAGTACAAGTTGTCCCTGCTTGCCTTTCTCCTCCTAAACGCACTGGCGGCCTGAATGGGAGGATAACTCTTTGTTAACAGGGCAACTATTAACTCACATGGAGTTAATCAGAGTCAGCGCATTGGCGTGTGTATTACCATTTGAATGGGCCGTGGTCTACTCGCTGGACTCCTTTATATAGTGGCCTCTCAATGGGGACCAGGGCTTTGGCCTTTAAATACTTCCTATTTCCCACTATTGCTTTGGCCTGGAAGAGAAAGCAGTGGTGGAAAGTAAACACTAGCTGAAAATGCTTCCTGCCCAAGGTAGCGTTGTTGTTGTCCAGCTGTGCCAGTTTACAGTCCTGCAGTCAGACTAAAACAGTCCTCCATTTCAGGGAACTTGCAAAAAGATTGACACATATATGTTCCTTCTGTCATGGATAGTGTATTGACAAGACATGCCCAGTTTTGGGCATGTCCAGTCAAATTACTTTTTGAAAACAGTGACACACTTTTTCAAGAGTGTATGTAGTAGGTAAATATGCAAGTACCTGCATCGTAGGCCTAAGTAATGCTGTACATAGCTGGTATTTTAAGTTACTATGTATTTTCATGGAATTTCAATACTATTTCAATACTATGGTATTGTAGTAAGCAAGTTTGGTGTGAATTGTAGTTTGTGTGAATTGGTTCATTATGGGTACACCTTCTTGATAAAGGTACTGACATTCTTTCTTTAAGTGAAAGAAAGTGAAAATCTGGTCATACGTGAACACACCACAGCACACAGTGTGAACAGCACGAAATTCTTTCTCTGCATTTAACCCATTCA